>CM055406.1:128749650-128791703 GCA_029228625.1 Pseudolycoriella hygida
GTTTTTAGTTGGTTAAATTGATTTGTGATAAAATTTAAGTTGTGGTGTTATTGGAATTCGTCAAGTTCATTCAAATCATCATTTGTGTTGACAATATATTATAGTTAAAGAAGTGATTAATTTAAAATTTTTGTGTATACGCAATTAGTTACGCACGGTCAACGTTGCATATTAATTGGCGCACTATTTACGTAAACGTCAGAGTTTTCGAAAGGACTAGTTGTTTGTCCCGTCCTTTTTACACGTCTATAATTTAATTTCTTTTTCTTTTGGGATTTTCTTTTTTGATGAACAAAAAGAAAATACCCGCCCAGGTACCAAGTGATTCAATTAATATATTTATTTACACTCATTTTGGACTCCTTTTATTTCAGTTTGATTTTTATAGAATACTTCCTTATAATTTTAGTTTGATTGACTTTAGTGTATTTACAATGAACGAACTAAGGAGTTACAGTCGTGATGACTGTCCTCCTGGAAATTTTAAACTCGAGAGCACTGTGAATTGTGGTAAGTGCAAATCTTTGATTCATCTGTTGTGTATTGGCATCTCGAGACCAGCTAACGAGGTCTTGATTTCCAAAAATATATTTGTACTATGCAATGCTTGTCTGTCAGATAATTCTCCCTTTATTGTTTCCTCGAAACAGGTGACTCAGAATGCGTCTTTGACGCCCAGGAATTCTAAGGGCTCTAAAAAATCTTCCGATGTTACGGGCCAGTCTAACCAGCGCTCCATTCTCGAATTTACTAATCCTACTTCGGCTAGTAGCGACTCACTAGAGATGCTATCTTTACTTCGTGATATTACATCTTCAGTGACTGATCATCGCAAGGAGACAAAGTCTTATGCTTCCGTTTTATCCGAGATTAAGATGGCAACCACTAAATCTGTAACGGTCAATAGACCTCTTTTCGAACCTGTTAGCATGGATTGCATCTTATCTGAATGGACGTTCACAATTTGTCAAATTAGCGAATTGTTCATCTCGAACGTTTAACGTTACATCTGGCGTTCCTCAGGGTAGCCATCTGGGCCCTCTCTTGTTTATATTATTCATGGACGATGCCACAAAAGTCTTCTCTACTTCAGTTTACTTAATGTATGCTGACGACTTGAAAATTTTCATGAAAGTTAAGAATGTTCTTGACGCAAGTGCTCTTCAACGTGACTTAAAAAGGTTTCTACAATGGTGCAAAATCAACCAACTTTATTTGAACGTCGATAAGTGTAAGGTAATCTCCTTCACTCGAAAGAGGTCCAAAATTGAGTTCGATTACAATATCGATGATGTTGCGTTGACCCGTGTTAAGGTAATAAAGGATTTGGGAGTCCTCTTAGACCAAAAATTGACATTAAGTAAACACGTTGAATTTATAATTGCAAAATCTCTTGCAAATCGTTATGAGAACTTGTAAGGAATTTAAGAATATTAAAACTTTAAAAAGTTTATACTTTGCATATGTCCGTTCTTACTTAGAATATGTTTCAGTTGTTTGGCATCCTTACCAAGACACATTTGTTGACAGAATTGAATCAATTCAGAAAAAAATTTTGATGTACGCTCTGAGGCGGTCGGTTAAACGGGACGAAAATCACAAGCTCCCACCGTATATTGATAGATGCGAATGGATCAACATTGAAACACTCGCCCGACGCAGATTCAATGCCTGCGCACTTTTTGTATCCGAATTGATGAATGGCAATATCGACGCACCTATAATCAAAAGCAAGGTCGTTCGAAATTCTAGACACACTCGTGGTGATGACTTTCTCGTTGTCGACCAACACAGGACGAAATATGGTCTTTATGAGCCAATCAATAACATGTGCATGGCATTCAACCGCTTTTCACTACTGTGGTTTCAAAACATACCACGTGAATCGTTCAAGATGACTATCAAGAAGTTAAAAATTACGTATAAACTGAATGGTAAGACCAGAATTTCATAATCGATGTCAATATCATCTCATCATTTATACTGAACCTTTGGTTCTCACTCTAATCAGAAGCTGATTAGTCAACTCGGGTCTCACGACTCTCAAATGAAACTCTAAGTCACGCCGACTTGTGCATAAATAGCTAGTCTAGACGACTAGTTTTCACTAATCCTTTTTGTTTCAGGTGGACCATTGACTACACGAGGCGTTGGTACTTGATTGGACTTAACTTAAATTTTTAAATGTATAACTATAAATAAATAAAGAATGACGATGAGTAGTGGTGACTATCGACTCCGACGGGTCGACTGGGTCGGCAACTCACTTCCGGATCTACTCATAATTTATGTTTTTTGTTAATACTTAATACTTGTAATTAGTCAGGGGGCTTCGGCCATTGATGAAATAAATAAATAAATACTTGTTTCTTGCACAAAATATTCAAATTATTGCATCTACATAGAAGAGAGTAAAATCAAAACAAAATTCGCGCATGCTTGAACCTAAATGCACATTTTATATGAATATATAAAACACAACCGAAGATTATGTTACAATGAACAATGCGCATGTGCATTCGAAAACAAAATTTCGAATTAAACGAATTCACGCGTATAGAGAACACATTTTATGAGAGTTTTCAATTGAATCACATTAGCTGCGATAATATAATTCGCAACTCATACATTTAATAAGATCATGTGGTGTAGTGGTTAGCGTCGATTCTCAAACGGACGGGTTTTTTTTAATTTAATATTTCTAGTCTAGCTGGTTATTTATCGCCCTAGACAGTGGAATTTATCCCTCTAGACGGATAAATACTGAGAATAATGCAATAAATTTCATTTTCCGTCTCAAAAATTGGCATTTAATGTGAGACGTGTCGTCGCATATAAAGTAAAATGTATTATTGTTGCTAATCCCCATATCAATCAATCAATCAATTTATTTATTGCATTCGCGCAGTGTTTCCCGTTAAAAATTATTAATCTAGTACGGCCGTGTGCTTATAAATTTACTTGTTATCAAGTTTCAGCTGTTTTCAAGGTCTGCCATAGAAAAAATACATTGAAAAAAGAGATAATGTCGATAATGTTGAAAACAGCATAACAAATAAATTTAAAAGCACGTGTTTGGACCCGTACGAAGTACAAAGGTCCTATACGTTTACTACAAACAATTTTATTGTAACATGGGGTAGGTCGAGGTGGGATGCATCTATTATAGTCTAAATATGACGAATCAGCAATAAAAAAAATGTCCGTCTGTCCGTCCGTCCGTCTGTCCGTCCCTGAAAGGTACATGTCTCCCATGATTCAAGTTCGAAGATGAGCAAAATCGATCAAGTGGTTCCGGAGATATGGTCGAGGAAGTGACCAAAAACATGGTTTTTCAAGGCTCGGTGAAGCTTTTTCGCAAATATCTCAGCAAGTATAGCACGGAAATTCCTCATTTTGGTGTCAAATGAAAGCATTTGATGTCACGAAACTGGGAAAAAAATTTTGTGGGAATCGGGTCGGGAGTATGGGCGCTGGCACCAATGTAATGGACGAAATGGAGATTCTTGGCCATTTACGAAAACAGTTTTCCGTCTATATTTCCTTAACTATGCAATATGGAGATTTACTGTCCAAGGCAAAGTTGTAGAGAATTAAATTTAAGCGAACACGTTTTTCAGGGTTTTGGGGAAATATGGTCCAATCCTGGTAAATGACCACTTCCATAATTGGGCAGGATGACCCAGACCTCCAGAACTATGAGAGTTAGAAAGTTGGTTCCAAAGGGGCAGTTATAGAGAATTAAATTTATGCGAACACGTGTTTCAGGGTTTTGGGGAAATATGGTCCAATCCTGGTATATGGCCACTTCCATAATTGGGTAGGATGACCCAGATGTCCAGAACTATGAGAGTTAGAAAGTTGGTTCCAAAGGCAAAGTTGTTGAGAATTATATTTAAGCGAACACGTATTTCAGGGTCATTTCGTTTGAACAATTTGGAAGTAAAAGAATTGTGAGTTTGTTTCGGTTATTTTTTAATTTGGATTATTCTGCTAAGCAGATTACCACAATTCAACGACTATAGAAGATAGTATTTACGTTGAATATTTCGGCTCCATGAGTCGTAAACGACGAAATCAGCACTTTTAGTTTTTCGATTTTTGTTGAACAATTGGAAGTAGGATGAAGAATTGTGAGTGGCTTTTAAATGTTGATTAAAGCGGGTGGACTTTAATCTGCCGAAGGTACAGCAGCCATAGTAAAATATTACTTCTATGGGTGCAATTGTACCAAAACGAGAATTTTCTCAATTTTTTACCTTGATTGCAAGTTTGTGTACTTCTTTACACAGAGGGTATAGTTAGCCCCTTGGAGCCGAAATATTCAACGTAAATACTATCTTCGATAGTCGTTGAATTGTGGTAATCTGCTTAGCAGAATAATCCAAATTAAAAAATAACCGAAACAAACTCACAATTCTTTTACTTCCAAATTGTTCAAACGAAATGACATGCATCCAATCGTAGGATCTGGATTGTATAAAAGGCGAGTTGACATAGTCTGTGTATCATTCTATGGCCATCGTTGCTGATATACACATGGTCTTAAGACAAGGTGTACTGATGAGTCGTAAACGAAGAAATCACCACTTTTAGTTTTTCGATTTTTGTTGAACAATTGGAAGTAGGATGAAGAATTGTGAGTGGCTTTTAAATGTTGATTCAAGCGGGTGGACTTTAATCTGCCGAAGGTACAGCAGCCATAGTAAAATATTACTTCTATGGGTGCAATTGTACCAAAACGAGAATTTTCTCAATTTTTTACCTTCACTTTTAAGGGCAAAGTATTCTACTCACTAAGACCATGAGCGAATAAAAATCTGTTATCTTCTTCTTTAGGTACCACGCTATGTTTTACGCGTTCTGAGTTACCAAAGCTAATAAGTTCCCGGAGATAGTCCAGTCCCACATGCAAAATCCTATACAAGTCAGTCATTGCCCTGAATTTAAGATGGTCCAACAAGCCCATCCCTATAAGCTTATTTTCTATTTCTGTGACACTATCATACCTAGATTTCCCGTATACATAACGGACCACAGAATTGAAGGCTCTTTTTAGAATCCTAATAGCATTACAGTCAAGACCATGCAAATATACCTCACAACAGTATTCGAAATGTGACATTAAGAGCGACTTAGCTTAAAGTTGCCTTGTTTTCATAGGAGTGGAATAAGCAAGAGGCCAGAGGTAGCGAAGACCAATAAAGACCTTCCGCGCTACAACCTCAGCGTGATCTGACCATGAGAGACCGTGGTTAATCATCAGACCCAAGTTCTTCACAACACGTTCATACTGGATTTCCACACCGCTAAGTACGACTTCCGGAACCCTATCATATCTTCCATCGTGTCCCAACACATCAACTTGATAAATGACAGAGCCATCAACCACTTTAGGGGTAAACTTCGTCATAGTAGGGGAGCCTATCAAGATGGCCTGGGACTTAACAGAATTAAGAAAAAGTCCATTAACGGCAGTCCAGGCACTAACAGTAGCAAGATCTGTTTCCACAAGATTAATGCAGTCGCTCACTTCATCAGCACTAAATAGCTTGTATAATTGTACATCGTCTGCAAATAAGTGGCGGAACATATACTTTATCGAGTTAGGAAGATCATTAACATATAAAGAAAACAGCAAAGGGCCCAAAATAGACCCCTGTGGCACCCCCTAATCACACTGAGGAAATCAGACATCACCCCTTCGATACACACAGACTGTTTTCTGTCACCTAAGTAATTTTTTATCAAGGCAACAGCAGTTCTGTAAAAACCAAATTGCACTATGAGCTTACAGCAGAGAAGCCTGTGATCAACCATATCGAAGGCTTTCGAAAAGTCGAGTAGCATTAGGAGCGACATTAGTTTCTTCCCCATAGCCCTCCTTACATCGCTCGTAATTCTCAGCAATGCCGTGGTTGTGCTATGGTTAGTCCTATAGCCTGATTGTATTGGCGTGGCTAATTTATTCCGATAGATATGTCCGTCTATTTGCCTCTTAAGTAATATCTCGAAAATCTTAGAAAAGACAGGTAACACACTCAAAGGGCGAAAGTCATCAAGCTTAAACTCTTTACCCTTCGTCATTTTCCAAATCTTCGGGCACTTGGAGGTAGTAATGCAAAAGTTAACAATATGCAGTACCACAGGCAGTATCACATCAACAGTCAGCTTAAAGAAACGCAATGACAAACCATCAATACCAATAGCATTGGACTCAATAGCAGAAATTGCTTCAACCAACTCCAAGGCATTCACACTCCTGAAGGCAAACGACAAATTGCTGTCATGTGAATGTTCACCACTCCCAGAAGCATCAGACTCTCTGTCTCCAACATTCAGGTTAAACTCAGCCGCATTCCCACCACGATCCTTCACAAGATGTTCATTATATTCATTAGCAGTAAAAAATGGACGAGGAGCGGTACGTAGCCAACCCTAGTCTTCTAACATTATTCCACAATGCCTTCATTCCAATCTTGCTGTCGAGTCGCGGGTGAAGAAAACGCTTTTTGGCTGATTTTACCAACTGGGTGTGCTTATTTCTCAGGGTTTTATACATAGACAAGTTATTAGGTGTCCTGTTTTTCTTAAGGTTTGACTTAGCTAAGTCACGATCAGCCGCAGACTTTTCAATTTCCGAAGAGTACCACCTCGAGAACACATTCACACTGGGAGCAATGGCGCATGTCTGTCAAGTGTTTCCAACATTACAGAATTAAAAATGCCCAACATAGAGTCAACATCTGTTTGCACATAAGCATCGAAAATCCTGCTCGCAGCCAGATCACCCAGCAAGAGTGGTATAGTCAATCGAAGCAAAGTCACGCCTTAATTTAGGCGCGTCTTTAGCAATTGTGCCCGAAGATCAAAATGAACCGAATATTACATCATGATTCGACAATCCACTCCCTATTTGATTGAAGACAGAAAACTTCTGCGGCTTATTAGTTAGTATGAGATCAATCTGAGAAGGAATTTGATCAAAATTAGTTGCACAAGAACCAAGAACCAGCTGACTAATACATCGAGAGAAGCGGCATATGCCACACGTCCTCA
Source organism: Pseudolycoriella hygida (assembly GCA_029228625.1). Taxonomy (NCBI): domain Eukaryota; kingdom Metazoa; phylum Arthropoda; class Insecta; order Diptera; family Sciaridae; genus Pseudolycoriella; species Pseudolycoriella hygida. Next base: position 128,756,710 of record CM055406.1, read on the forward strand.
AAGAGCACTTGCTGCAGTTACTTTGACTATCGTGTAATAATAAATTTCCATTAAAATCACCCAACACCACAACATCGTCATATTCTGGGGCCAGTTCACACAAGACCTCTTCGAAGATATCTATTTCGTCCACCTTAGGTGCCTTGTAATAGTGGGGGGTTATTATTCGGAAAGATCAGCTCAAAAAAGAGGTATTCTGACTTTATTCCTTTGGGTGATCGAATTATTTTCACCTTAAGTCCATTTTTAATGTAAATAGCCACCCCCACTGCGCTTTGCAACTCTATCGTTTCATATATTACATAGATATTCGATATTACAATGCATCATTGAGTAGTATAGTAAAAACAATATTTTCCTTGGAAGAAAATAAGATAATTTTTTTAAGATACCTACTCTACATGGTAGTTTTGTACATAAATTTTTTATATGGGGTTTCCATGTTAAAAACTTGGATGTGGGATACTTTGCAAAACATACGGATCCGTATTGGCTTCACAAAAATCCTCCAAAATCCTTCAAAAAAGCCGGAAATAGACAGGTAACTATTTCACCTTTTCAATTAAGTTTCGACCTGGGCCTGTTCGCTAATTTGAACGTGAAGCCCTGTTTGTTTTCCCACTTCCTAAAAATGTAGCCACCCTTACTTAGACACACTTGACGTCAACCATTGAGCGGACAACATGTCCCAAATAATAGGGGTAAACCCTTACTGCTTGTAAACTTCGTAACGAAATTTTGTAAGTGAAATAATAAAAAAACGGAGCCACTTTTGTCTAGAAGAATTATTTTTAAAATGATGTATGTTGACAGCTAATTATTTAGAAATTAATTCTTCTGAACAAAAGTGATTTCGTTTTTTGTTATTTCACTTACAAAATTTTGATACGAACAGTAAAAGTTTACCCCTAATGTATGTTTATTCTGTTACAAAAATCGTCAAAAATGTCCGTGTATCAGTCGAAATGAAATCAAATATTTCTACTGCGACATTTCATTTCGTTTCTAGTACAAATTACTAAAACAAAATCAAAGGCAACCATAAGAATTTACCAACTAAAAATTCTTACAACAAATTACAAACAAACAAAATATTTTTCTACCAAAAAAGTTACCATAACCAACTAGCTAAGCAAAATACTCAACTTTATGTAAAAATTTACAAATTCAAAACTATGATGAAATCTGACTAATGACGTCCAATTTGTTTGTTATGCGCTTGATTTTGGGCAAAGAATATTTGATTCTTTGTAGGAAACCAATGAATTGTCATGTTGGAATCGGAAGTTTTGTTCCGATTTGAATTTTTAAACAATCAAGACGAATCGGACTTTTCAATTTTCCAAGAGTGAAAGTATTTGTGTTACCACAGTAGAAACCCAGCTGGTGAATATATATTGCTAGTGTATTTATCACAGACGATGGTTTGCCGCGACGCAGTCGTTTTTTCTTCGTTACGAAAAAACTTTCACTACATTGGTAAAACAAGATTTGGGATTGCAATACCGGCACTAATACCGGAAACTTCCAATACCGAATACCGGTTTTGACCAAGAAGTGATGAAAAAATGTGAACAAACTTTTGAATGAGGTAAATAATAATAATAAGTAAAACATCTCCGTGCTATAGCCTTCAAAAGTTTAACATTTCATCATACAGTCAAATACAAATTTTTCTTTTACTCTGTTTTGTGAGTTTTTTACGTTTCGTGATTATTTACCATGCATTTGCTTATGGATGAAGAGGGAAAAAGAGAAATAAACGAAACACAAAATGTGCAGTTCTGATAATTTTGCTGACTATAGTAGTCCCAATCATCATCATCATCATCATCATCATCACACTTTATAGACCGTTTGTACCTTTCGGTGTGAGGTCTTTACTACTGATCATGGACCACCCTTCTCCATACCCCCCTATCCTGTGCCAAGGAGATGGTTTGTTCGCCTAGAGAAAGTCCCCTAACGTCTAAATCGGATTTAATTGAGTCTATAAACCTTCTCCTTGGCCTACCCCTGGGACGCACACCCGGGACTTGAGCATCCAATATCCTCTTTGGTAGCCTGCTATTACCCATCCTCTGAACGTGCCCGTACCACCGCAGACGACTAATCCTTGCCGCCTCTTCCACTGATGTTACCCCTAAGTTTTCCCTGATGTCGTCGTTCCTAATATGATTGTCCCACTGTTCCCTCCGATTTACTTTTGCTATGCTCCTAAGAACCCTCATATCAGAAACCTCCAGGTCATGCACAAGGTATCCGCAGTCCACCCAACTTTCCCTACCGTATAAAATCGTTGGTCTGTAGATTGACCTGTGAATAGCTAGCTTTGTGCCACTACTTAACTCCTTTTTGTTGAACACATACGACCTCAACTGACTGGCCACTGCATTCCCCATTCTTCTCCTTTCTTCAAATTCCCTAACTAACTTGCCATTCTCCGAAAAAAATGGCTCCTAAATATTTAAACTCAGAGACCTGTTCCAACTGCTCCCCATTTAAACTGCAAACTACATCCTTCCGGGATTTGCCAATATGCATAACTTTAGTTTTACTGACACTTATTTTCATGCCGTATTCCTCACATGCAGCATTCAGGCAGTCTAAATTCTCCTGCAAATCCTTGGCATTATCGGCTAATAGAGTTAAGTCATCCGCATAGGCCAGGATTTTCATGATTACTTCCCCCACCTTCACATTCCCTTGCAAATTCGCTTGCCTGATAATCTTGTCCATAAAAATTATGAACAGAAGAGGGGAGAGACAACAACCCTGACGAACTCCCGCATTAACTTCGAAAGCCTCACTAATTTCACCATCTATCCTTACCGCAGCCTTGCTCCCTGAGTAGATGCTTTTGATAGCGCCCAATAAACTTCCATTAACCCCGTATTCGCCAAGTACCTCGAACAGCTTTTGCCTCGGTACCCGATCGAATGCCTTTACGAGGTCGATGATGCACAAGTATAAATCAATATTTCTCTCAGAGAGCTTTTCTATAGCCTGCCTGAGACAAAAGATCTGATCCTGACAACCTCTCAGAGGTCTGAAACCACTCTGAACCTCGTCAAGAACACCTTCCACTATAACCCTAACCCTGTCTACTAGCACACTTGTATAACACTCTTCGATTTTAAATGTCAATAAAATTCTCAATAAAATAATAAAACTAAATAAAACAAATAACCGAACCGACGTTTGTAACCAGTCAAACTTAAAAGTCAAAGTAGAGAAATCTGCAAAAAGGAAAGTTGTGCGTCCGTCATTTTGTCAACACGATAACTCTGTCAAATCTCAACCGATTATTGAAATTATTTCCTCTGAAAGATAATGAAAAATGTGTTTTAGGATTGTAGATGGGCGATTTTGGGCTGAGGGTCCGTTCATAAAGTATGTCGGCCTTTTTCGACCCCCCCCCTCTGTCACACTAGCTTGGACCAGCAAAATTATGTCATTCCTAGGGTGTATGAAGTACGTTCAGTTATGTTTGTATCGAAAGGGAGGGGGTAGTCAGACAATTCTCGCTTTACAATAAAAGCATGATGATGACTGAAAACTGATTGATGACTGCGATTAATGAATATAACGCGCTTGAAAGTGAAATACGTCATGCAACTTCACTGAGATCTTTCGAGGTCAACGTTAAACTTAAAATCATGTGTGAAAGCGTGAACTTTAGGCCTCTATCGCCGTATAATTCTATTAATTAACTGTAATCTCTGTGGTATGTACTTCTGTGACATCGACTTTTAAAGTTGTATTTATTTACTTATTTATTAATTTTTTTTTTGACTTAATCTTATCCAAATAAGTTATTTTGATTTAATGTGATATTTTACGCAAATATTTAACGATAACAATACTTCGAACAAAAATATTAAACAAAGAATTCGACCTAAAATAGATACCAACCCAAGATTACCCTATAACTTCGACTCAAATTTATACTAACTATTTTTATCACATTCGAGCCTATAATAAGCCAATTATTGCACTAATAATGGGGCTTTAATCGGTCTATTATAGTCGACTTTCTTGTTAAAAGTAGGGTTGTAATGACGCTATTATAGCCCGGTTCTTTAATGATGACGCAGGCTACACTGAAACAATACTAATGAAACGTGTGTTATTATGACAACCGCATACTAAATCGAAAAATCAATCTAGACGACATTTTTTGCAACAAATTCGATGAGTTTTGATTTTTGATTTATGTTAATTTTGTTGTCATGTTTTGTACATAATTATATGCTCAAATGTGATAAACTATCGTATAATACAAGGGGAACAATCTCGCAATTATAGTCTCGGTGGGTGAAAATTCTCGGGGCTAACGCCATTTGAAATTTCACTCCACCTCGACTATAATTACGCATTTATTCCGCTTGTATTATAATATACTATTATAATATTGTATTTAATAATTTAATTGATCTGTACATTGTGTTCTACTCAGAAATTTATTGGAATAAAGAATAAATGAAATTAAAAAAAAATATGAAGGGACCCGTACCCGTACGTATCAGAATAGATGCTGCAAACAGAGTTGATGTTACGAAAAGACTCGAACGTATCTAAGTAAATATTACCTTATATCTTAAGTATGCGCAATTACGTCCTCATTAAATTGGATTGGAAATTGCCGAAAGGGTAATATTGAAAAACCCGACCGAAGCAACGGCGCAAAAAATCTCTCCAAGCTCTTAAAATAAGCCCAGAATTTAGAACAAAAAAGTTCGCCTCTTTTTTCTCTACAACACTGCACAAAAAACCTCATTATCAAAGGAATATTCACGAAAAAAAAAAAACAAATATCGTGGGACTCTATAGCCCGAACCACTCGACAGATTTTCACTAATTTCTATTTGGTGATTTTCTGATGTCCATATATTTCATTCAAAACCCTGAAGGGCGATTTTTGTTCTAATTTCGCAGTGAAAAAGTTCCACCAACCACGTTTTTCACCACTTTTTCGACCGTAACTTCGAAAGTTTTCAACCGATTTTACCCAAATTCAATGCCGTAATCGATTTTCTGATTACCTTATTGGCACTCCTTGAGATGGACATGGGCTTTATAGTGAAACGTATGGATGGCGTAATATTTGGTCTTTTGTATAAATACCGTAAATGTAATGTAATGTTCGTGGAATAAAGTCGTTAGAAGCGTACAATTCTCACTACTTGTACATCAAATAATAGAACATGGAACCTAACGAAAATTACAATTCCCAAATAGTTAAACTCAAAAATTTGTTCTATCTGCTCCCCTTTTACGCTGCAGAGCATTTCCTCCTGAGATTTGCTGGCATGCATAACCTCAGTGCTCACATGCACATTCATCTCAAACTGCTCGCATGTTACAATTTACAAATCATTCGAGTTGTCTGCCAAGGAAAAAAGTTTCATAATTACCTCATCAACCTTGACATTTCTCTGCTTGCCTCGGTATCCGGGTTGAATGCTTTCTAATGTGTCCTCAGCCTGGTAAAAGTATTCCATAGAACAGAAATTTTGCACTTTTTCGTTAACACATTATCAGTTAAAAAGTGACACGCTTTTGTAAAAATAGACGACATCAAATTGCAATGTGGGTGGAAAGAGGCACTATGAACACCACGTAACTGTAGCAACCAAGAAAATGTAATTGAAATGCAAAGTTCAACTTGACATTATTGTTCGTATGGCAGTAAGTACCGTTCAATAACTACCATTTATGACGATTGTGGATGACTATTTGGTTTCGTGTTGATTTGATTTATTTGAAATGTTGTTTATTTGTCTACCACACCTTAACCAACTGTGAAATTTAATTATCCTTCAATAACTGGCAATTTATGATCTTGCTAAGTTAAGAGCGAGATTGTTCTATGTTTACGATTGGTAATGAAGAAAAGTTAATTTTCTTGAACTCTGTTTGTGGGTTTTGATCGGCACTCGAGGAAAATGTCAAAGTATACAGAAATGAAATCTGTTGGTTTTAAAGGGTGGGTTGAATTTTCATAAAGAGAGCACGGAACGAGACAGGAATTCTGGTGGTGTCTGTGTGTACATGGTTAATTCCACAGTCCGTTACCGTTGGATCGGTATCTGTTGGGTAAACTAGGCAAAGATGAGAGCTAGGAGCTAGGAGTTGCAGATACAACTTACATGCCTCAATACAACACAACTCTCATCTTTGCCTAGTTTAGCCAACAGAGACCGTTACAACGGTAACGAACTGTGGAAATGCCCACATGTATAAACGTGTCAAGTTTCTTTTCTCATATCAATGACTGGTGATTAGCTGTACCCTGACGGAATACGAGCAACTCATAGGCTATTTCTAGGAGCCGGGAGTACCCCACAGTGTTTTGATCTGAAACATTTCAGCTTTTAAAAAGAATTGCAATAATTTGGCTCAAGAGTACTAGTATTTAGTGTAGTTCTTAAGCAGTTTTTGTTAAGGATCTGGTTTCCAAAAAAACCAACCAACCATGGTGGACATTCATTCAACGTTACTGACTAGAAAAGAGAATTCGGGAAAAAGTCGTTTTTTTTGGCTAAAAGACCCTGAAACTTCTACAAGCTAGATTTTACATTCTATTCACTTACAACGTTCTAAAAAATTGTTCATGGAAATTAAAAGCAGATTTCTTTCATACATGAAACAGCTGAAAAGTCTATCCCAACAACGAAAAAAATATGACGCCGATATAGAGTAAGGGATGCAAATGTGAAACACTCCAAAACCAAAGAAAACAAAGGAAAAAAGTGTTCATAATTCGCATCACTTACTCTATCAACCGTCGATAACTAATTGCGATTATCATCAAATTTCATTCATTTTGAATGGAGTTACATGGAAATCGCAATTAGTTATCGCGATTCGACTCCAAAATATCGGTTCGGCAAACGATTTTTGGGTTATTGGTATAGAAATCGGCTAACAATATCCAGGAACAATTTCGTAGAAATGAGCAAAGTGCCAACCTTAACATGTAGACGGTTCTGACGTGAATGTTTCCCTTATCGATGACTTTGGGCGAAAAAGTGGTGGGCTAAGCGAAAAGTAATCAAAGGGGACCACCCTCAAATCGCTAATGTAAAGTTGACAGGTACCTTCCGTTTTGAAGTGAAAGCAATCTGGTTTAAGGTGGGTAACTTAGCATTACCAAATCACAGTCTCTAAATGTCATTGCTTGCAAGAATTATTGTTTAAATTGTTGACTTGTACACTTCGAAGCTCATTTTCCTAAGCTAATAATAATAAATGACGCTTGTACGTGTTACGAAAAGCACGAAGTGAGGATTTTGTGTCGCTATTGCATGTTATCCATGACAAATTGGATGTTAATTAGTTTTTTGTTATAAAAAATATTAAAGCGAGAAACGTCCGACATCCATTACCAACAAACAAACATCCTTTCCCGAAATCATTTCCCTTTTCTATCAGAAAGGTAAAAGCTTTTTGGAGTGATAAACTCAATCGGAAGTGGATGTGTAATGACCAAATTCAATCGGAAGTACGAAAAGTGTCAAAATTGACAAGTTGTATAATTGTGTTTATAATCAGAATTATTCCGAGAGTTAAACGATTGTGTGCGTTGCTAAAATGTACTAAATTACGTTTCCCAGCGTAAGTGACATTTTGAATCTAAGTGAAATTTATGCAAGAAGTTATAAAGCAAAATGTATTCAATGTTTGAAGTAACATTAATTAAACTTACACTTAACACATGACTCGTTCCCGAACTACGCGAAAAACGAAAACTTTAATTAAGAAAGAAAACATCAACTGATTAAGCGTTTTCTATTGCATATAAATATTTATCTAATTTAATTTGTAAAACTTTCGTTGCAAAGTTAAAATGAAATTTGAATTTAAATTGTTGGAAGATCTGCTTCGAAAATACATTGCTTGCACGATAAATGTATAAATCGTTCCACTTTTCATAACACAGTCGGATCAATTTCCAGCAATTAAACTTTTCATTCATTTATCATTTAGTCCCTTTATTCGTTGTAGCCCATTACAAGTCTAATTTATTATTTCATCATTAATGATGCTGTAATACGAATAAGAGGAACAACAACAAAAAGTGGAAACCATGTCAGTGGAAAAGTGACTCAAGTCCCTTCTAATATTTCATTAATATCGATTCGATCGAAAACGAAAAACTTCGATTTTGAGAAAAAGTTAAAGGAGACATGCGAGAGAACAAACAACGAACGGCCTCTCATAAATAATGTGTTCAACAAGGGTCGAAACTGAAAGTGTAGTGAATGTTACTCAGAGTCCATAAGTGAGAATATGCACACTTACACGCTTTTCTTAATTACGAAAAATTCTTCATCCCATCACCAGATGAAGTATAACCTAATTCGGTGTGTGGCTATGGGATTTTATGGAAATTTCTGCTCTGTGACCCTCAAGTCTCATGAAGCAAGAGTCCACTCTAGTAAATCTTACACTATTTTTCGTCACTTTATGCATCTTTGGCTCACTACGTGGAGAGGGCATGGTGAGAGGAGCATGAAAAAGGAAAATAAATTCGGATCTTGTTTATGGTGTTTTAATGTATTCAATAAGATAGTCTTGACACCACCAACCCACAACCATCTCCAAACGGTTAGACATAATACCAATTTGAAGCAAACAGATAAATCACCTCAGGTAAGCTTGAGGCCAAGATTATCTCAAGTTTGCTCCAAACGGACTAGGCCTTACGCTAACCGTGGCAGTATGGGACTAGGGGAAAAGTACATAACTAAGTGTACTATACTCACACCTTGCAATCTCTTATACCTTTTCAGCCAAAGCATGGACAGCGAAAGCGATACCGTATCACTAGATGGGAAAATGTTTGAAATCCCAACGGAAGGGGAAACGGAGACGATGATGACTGATGGTGAGTTAGAGAGAGAGATAGACGACGACATCGGAGCCAGAGGGAAAGCAAAGGAGGACCCAGTCGAAATCTCGGATGATGAGGAAGAGGTCATGGATATCACAATTCGAGAAACGAGCGCCCCAGAGCCGAAAATGGCTTCGAAAGTGGTCATACCGGCGAAGAGCAGTAATGAGGCGGACAAAACCACCCACTATAATTCGAGAATCTTTAGATCGAAACAGAATAGTTATGGGAGAGGAAGGCAAGCTAGCCTAATTGAAATGCTGTCGAAGGTTAAAGTGTCAAACAACACTCCTTCAGCAGGATCGAAGCGGTCGGAGAAACGGAACCGTAGCCCACCATCTGCGGAGAAGTCAGATAACCAGCGTCCGAGAAAACAATATAAAGTAAAGGCACAATCACTGACTCAGAAAAACCCGGCACAAGAGAGGCTGCTCAAATACAGAGAAGAGAGTTGCGCGAACGAAGCTGCGATAAACACGGCTAGAAATGAGCAAAGCCCACGGGTGATCGGCGAAACACCGCAACCTCAGACGTTGGGAAATGAAGTCGACTTAAGCTACAGCGAAATAGTCAGAAATACTTTGAAAGTGAAAGTCTGTCCAACGACAGGTCCACCGGTGAAAATTGTCGCACCCCTAATCCGAAATTTCCTCAACGAAAGCGTTTTTGAGGCTATCGAAAAGGAGGCGTTCGCACCAACTTTTGATGACAGTAGAATCGGAGTAGATGGCGTATACTTGGATTGCTCGGACTACTCGAGCTCGGAATGGGTGCTCAACGCGATCAAGCATGCAACGGCGTTTGAGGCATCGAAACTGAAAGTACTGCCACAGAATGCGACAGTCACGTTCACCGCTGTGGTTAAGAACGTCCGGGTGACAGCGTGCATCCCTACGAGGAAAGATATCCCGGAAATACTAAAAGTCATGGCGTACCAGAACCGTAACCTTAATACTGAGAGATGGAGAATCACGCGGAAAAGGAACACGGGAACTGCGAAGTCCATTGTCTATATGAGAATGGACGAAGATTCATATGAGGCCATCAAAAACCAAGGTAATCGTATTAAGAGAGACATGGGAAAAAACCCAAGGTTGAAGTAAACTCTTCCGCGTCTACGACGGCGGTACCCAGAGACGTCAACCTTGGAGGCCATTCTCGAAACCATTCAGTTCAACCACCTCCAGGGGGAGTGTGGAAAGGATCTGGAAGTCATGTTCACCAGGACAAGACCAAAGGATTTAGGGGCAAAACAAACCATCAGAACTAATGGATAACAAAAATCAAAAAACATATGCGAATGTTATGAATGATTTAACATTCGCACAGATTAACTTGCAACACAGTAAAAAGGCCACGGCGAATTTTTACCGGGACTTAACTGTTACGCACACAGATATATCCCTCATCCAAGAACCTTGGATTAGAGGAAATAAAATTATTGGCTTCGGTCAACTTCATAAACGTATCTTTTACAACAGGGGTGGGAAGAAACCCAGGGCCGCAATGCACATCTTGCACATCTTGCTGGAAACTCACTTTCCGGGAAGTGTCAAAGAAGCGGACAAAAGTCCGAGAGACCCCCCGAAGCAACCTTCTCGTAGAGATTGGAATTTTGCAGAAAGAATGACCGAGAAAGGTAGGGTTAAGTGGGCCATCTACTCTTTTAAGTCAGCAGGTCTAGATAGCATTATACCGGCGATGCTAAAGGAAGGATTGAATTTGCTTCTAGATAGACTAATTAGTATTTTTAAAAGCTCAATAGCGTTAGGTCACATACCAAAACTGTGGGAAAAAGTCAGAGTGGCGTTCATTCCTAAACCAGGCAAAGCATCTCACGTGCAAGCAAAAGACTACAGGCCAATTAGCTTGACGTCTTTCCTTCTGAAAACAGTAGAAAGGCTGTTGGACGCATACATTAGAGGAGAAATCTTACGGGATTTTCCACTACATGTCAACCAACATGCCTACCAAGCCGGTAAATCTACGGATACCGCGCTGCACCATCTCACTCAGAAGATAGAAAAGATGTTAAACGAAGGGAAGGCAGCACTAGGCTGTTTTATGGATATTGAAGGAGCCTTCGACAACACAGATTTTGAAACCCTAACGAAAGCTGCCCGGGATCGGATGACGGATGAAGGGGCTATTAGATGGATAGTCAGTATGCTCAGTGGTAGATCCGTCACGGCGACGATCTGTGGGAATAGTGTAAAAATGGGGGTGACCAAAGGGTGCCCACAGGGAGGAATACTATCACCTATACTATGGTGCATGGTTATAGATTCGCTACTTGTCAAGCTGAACGATTCGGGATTCTTCACCCAAGGGTACTCGGATGACGTAGCCACATTATTATCGGGCGCTCACATACCCACACTGAGGGACCTCATGAAAACAGCGCTAAATATTGTGGAAACTTTGTGTAAATCCAATAAGCTATCCGTAAATCCGATTAAGACAAAAATAGTACTATTCAGCAAAAAAATTCGGAGGAAAACTGTGGTGGGAGTTTTCAATCTCTTTGAGACCGAGATAGTACCAGTCGCGTCGGTAAAATACTTGGGGGTGACGATTGATCATAAAATGACATGGGTGGTCCACCTAGAGGAGAAGATCACCAAAGCAATAGGGATCTTCTGGTTGTGTAGGAATGCATTTGGCAGAAACTGGGGTCTATCGCCACAGGCTATAGAGTGGCTGTACACATCGATAGTAAGACCAATTCTCTGCCATGGGTGTATTGTCTGGTGGCCAAGAGTAGAGGTGAGATGGTCTAAAGAGAGACTAGATAAGCTGCAAAGACTAGCATGCCTATGCATTACCGGAGTGAAAAACTCCGTTTCTACGCTTGCATTGGAAACACTGCTAGATCTACCGCCATTAGATCTCTTCATAAAGGCTACAGCTTTTAATGTTGCGTACAACTTAGATGTAAATGAGTGTTGGAAAGCGACTATGGAGAAAGGTCACACCACCATTAGGAAAATGATTGTAACAGAGGAACTGTTAATGCCTAGTGATCAGATGAAGGCAGAACTAATGCTGGACGACGAATTTACGTGGTCCATACCGGACAGGGAAAAATGGCTCAATCCCAGAGAGCCGCCCCTACCAGGCAACAGCATTATATGCTTCACTGACGGGTCGAAGAAAGAAGGCCTAGCGGGAGCGGGTTACCACTGCGAAAACCTAGGGATCAGTGTCAGCCAGCATTTGGGGACCTACGCGACTGTACATCAAGCAGAGATTTTCGCGATCTCACATTTATGTGAAGAAGAAGCGTTAAGGAAGCTTAATGACGTAGATATCTTTATTTGCTCTGACAGCCAATCTGCTATAGAGGCGATTGGCTCCCACGTGGTTAAATCGAAACAGGTCCGAGAATGCAAAACCAGGTTAAACGAAGTGGGGTCTCATAACAGAGTTTCGCTCATTTGGGTACCGGGTCATGAGAACATAGAGGGTAATGATATCTCGGACGAGTTAGCACGCCTAGGAGCTGAAAACAGTTTTATTGGACCCGAACCGAGGATCGGTATATCCATGAAAATGAGGAAGCGACTAGTAAAAGAATGGCTTAACAAGGAACATGAGAAAGCCTGGAAAGCATATGCAGGCGCTAAACATACGAAAAACTTCTGCGGTAAGCCATCCAAAGAAGTCAGTAAAGCCTTGCTGGCATTGAACAGAACGGACATTAAAAGGACCATAGAGGTGATAAATAACCACTGTGGATTAAATGATTATCTACATAGAATCGGTTACGCTGACAGTCCCAAATGCTTGTGCGGTCATGCGGTTGAGACTGGAATTCACGTAATTACTGATTGTCCGAGATACAGGCTCCTCCGTAGGAGAATCTTCGACAAAGATGAGCTGCAAGCAGTAGATCTGAAACTAGATGTGGAAATGATCAGCAAGCTAGTGGAATTCGTGAGGTTAACAAAAAGACTCGGCTGAAGACCATAGCAGACTCATTGAACTCCCAAATCAACCAACAACAGCATTTATTTATTTATTTCGATTTAATTTTCAAACTAAAAACGTAATTTTAATGTTAAATGTAATTGTATCTGTAACTAAACTTTGACTTGCCTACAATAAATGTGGGATCCATAGGGGGTACAAAGGATCGAAGATCCAGGTGCCAGTCAACAATCAAAAAGTTGGCAACCCGAAAGATTCATTATCTATCTATTAGCTTATAACTTGACACCTGGTTGCGTATTTGACTCCTGCATCAAAGAGTAGGTATTAGTTAGTCAAATAATCTTATAATCGGCACCAGGCTGCGTCCTTGAGCTCTGACACTTTAAATGCAGGAATATGACGTATAGAACTCACTACTGCCTTCACTTTGATAAATGCAATGTCCAGCACCAGGCTGCCTTCTTAATTCCCAACTTTAGGTCTCAAGTATGCAGCCTGGTACCGTCTTCGACGGTGTCAATAACTTATAACTTCACCTGTCATTCCAGTTAGGCGTATTTAGAATTTTAGCACCAGGCTGCCTTGATTGACATGTTGCATTTTGAGTTGAAAAATTATTATTGACTATAGCCGAAATGAATAATCCTTTTTTTGCAAAAAATTGAGTAACTTTGGTCATAGACCAGCCCTTAGCTGAAGGTTGGTCTCAATCGTCAGCTCTTAATCAGCCCCCTTAGAATGACTTAGCAATAGTCTAAAAATATGGTAAAAAACACGTTTGACATGTTTCGATCCAACAAGAAACCCATAAGAGCCCTTAACAGGGTCTTGCAGCCACGTTCAGTCCTTAATTAACCCCTTGTTTTTGGCTCCTTTCTCATAAGAATAACGGGGTCAAAGATCCAGCGGCATGTACCTTCAGAAAAGGTCTCTCAGGCCTTGAGATCTGTGCGGAATTCCTTCACTTAACCTGTCTGTGCAACGTTGCAGAATTGTTTCTCAGTATCTTATGTTTAACAGCTTCAGTCGTAGAGAAATTTTACTAACTCACGTAAATTTTTCTCCAATTAATTCGATTTCCTCTCCTTTCCTCTCCATGAACAAAAATTAAATTTTCATGCTTGCTGAGAGAACCTCTTACGAGGGCCTCAAAGTACTTTCGGTTCTCTCAGCAAGCATGAAAAACTCAATTAATTAATGGCACGAGCATAGTCTACTCTTCATGAGTCAATTAATACCAGTGCGACAATAGACACTTGTAAAAAATGAAGATCCCAGTTCAGTGATTCTATTGCTATTCTATTCTCTCGTATGGTGTTTACAATGAACAACTTACAAATCTCATTTTGTCTCCATAGAATTCATAGGTCACGTCTAAAATAAAACGTAAAATAAATTGGTAACAAGAAAAGCATCGCAAACATATTTTTTCTAAAATCTCAGTTATGTACATAAGATATTGTTTTTAGCTTGTGCCTCAAATGGAATTTTTCGCATGTTTTGCCTCTTTCACACCTTCCATTAGGAAAATAGCCATTTTCGACTCAAGTTAGTTATACATTTTTCATGCAGTTATTTAAACATCATGTGTGCTGCACCAAAAATGATGTCGCCTTAGCCCTCATTCGTAGAGTGGACTTGCGTAACAGTCATATCGTCACCGCTATTACGTTGGCAACGTTAACAACTTTCGCAACTGTATTAGTGATAATCAACAATTAAATTGAATTAACAGTTTCAATATATTGCTACTTGGAAATATAGTTTTTGAAACTGAAAATGGGATGAAATGTGTAAATTTTGGGTTGATATTCAAATGAGACATTAGTGTGATTGGAATAACTAAATGTATTCCGAAGAAGTTCCTTGAAATTTATCGAGGATGTCAGCATTTAAGGTTACAATTTGGATGTAGTTACCATACCCTCCATGTTTATTATATGACTGATTCTATAATATCCTTTTACCGATTGAAGCAAGTTGTTTCAACTGACTCCGACAACAATATGATGGTTATCCATGAGTTATTGCTGCTGCACAAGGAAAACTGCTACGAATATGAAAAAGCGCTTTGATTGGTACTGCACAATGAGACAGTGTTCGTGAAATGCATTGGCAATATTCCATAAACATTTTCTAAGTTCTAGTTTTATAAAGTTCCTAGTGTGAGCATAGATCGAGCCATAAACCAAAATTGGATCTCGTGTCATCTCATCCATAAATCTCAGTATTGCTAATTCATTTTTGTTGTTAATAAGGATTGCTCGATTTATTTGTACATGTAGCATGTGATGAGTGTTAAATAATTTCATCAAAATCAATCACAACGCAAACTCTGGGAGTTGCAGGAATTGTGAAAAGTTAACACAGCGCTGTGTGGATCAATGGATCAATGCAGAAATATTACGAATAATAATGTCTACGATATTCAATAGTATGAAACTGTATTATTCAGTGTCTAAAACGCAACTCGTCGTATGTCCTGTAAATTTATGCAAGTCGCTGTAACTGAACCCAACCTTTGACATACATTTCCAAATTTATGTTTCGTGTATTTTACGTGAGGCCGTTTAGGATGCGTGTAGGCTCAAAAAGAATTTCGTCGACGTATTATGTGATCCGTATTTTTTTGTGTTTTTTTTTTCAAATTGACGTGCGTTTTTATATATTTTTTTAAGTACTGAGCTGTATTTCTTGCACATTTGCCACATTTGTTGTGCCAGTTTGCTTTTTTATCGTAAAAGTCGTTCTGAGTCGAGAAATGTGGACATGTGTTTTCACATTTCCACATTTGTTTTCACATATGTGAGTCACATTTGTCTCGCAAATATGAAATTTTATTTTTTTCAAGTGGCACATTTGTCGTTCCCGTCGCACATTTGCCAAAGGTCAATGCACATTTGAAAACTTTTACAGTAAATGTGCCGAGATGTGCTCGAGAACGCCACTTAGAGAAGTGGTCACATTTGCCAGTCACATTCCGGCGAATTTGCCGAATTTGGCAAGTTGGCTGTTTTCAACACTCAAATGTGACTACTTCCCCTACCTGTATCTGGGCCATTCCAAATGTATGTAATGTAAGGAACGAAAATTTCTCCTTAGTCACCCAAGGGTCCAATTTTAGTGTTCTATGAAAAAATTGTTCATAACTGTAATGTCTAATATTCTGCCGAACGTATGATTTAGTTATTTCCTACGGTTAAGGAAGTATTTCCGTTCCTTACATTACAGGCATCGCGATTTGCATAGAATGGGCCATCTGGCGATCTCGAGCACATCTCGTCACATTTACTGTCAAAGTTTTCAGATTTGCATTGACCCATGGCAAATGTGCGACGGCAACGACAAATGTGCCACTTGAAAAAAAAATTCACGTTTGCGAGGAAAATGTGACTCACATATGTGATGATAATAACATTTATTTACATAAAGGTGTTGCCCTCTTAATGAAGGTTGCTATAGTACACAACATATCGATCTATCTTAAGAGAATGATTATACTAACATGGAAGCCGATTTAAAATCTTTGTTTGGCTAGGAAGTTAATCACATCAAGCGTCATTTGTATATGTGGTTGTTGATTATGTGAATTGTCTTCGATAATACGAGCTCAGATTGGTTGTGAAATAATGAGTTCAGACAAACATACCCGCTGAAAAGAGAACGTTTCCATTCATTTGTATTTTCGAAAAACTTTTTCAAATATAGACGATATTAATGAACTGACAAAGTTCAGTAGTATTTTTCATTGAAAAGTAGCATTTCCCGCAACTCCCTGTCAGTTTCTTCGTTTTGTTGTTTCGTTCATTTGCCTCTACATTACATTGTAAAATAAACTTTTTTCAAAAGCTAAGAAAATGTGAAACTTCGACCATAATTTTTTTTCGTTCTGTTATGGGAAAACCAGTATATTCTCGTCACTTGTCATGTGTGTGAAACTTTCGAAAAATTCATTTGTAAAGTTTTTATCAAAAATAATTGCCATTGGGTTGCCGTGAAAATATATTGTTGAAACTTTTCTCTTTTCGTATTACATTCTACTGTTTAAAGACTTTAACTACAACCTCAGGGGATATTTTAATTATATCTATTTAGTTTGAAAAATAATTAAGTTAAGGGTTTGTTTTGGAAGCTTCCGAACATTCGTCTATAGCCATCATTTCTAAAGATGATAATAATTAAGATACGCTTGACCCGTGCGGTTATTTAAAAAAAAGTTGAGTTTTCAGAGATTGGAAGTTTCTAAAAAATTATAAATTTTCGAAAAAATTTCATTTTCAAGAAATTTAAAGTTTCGTGAAAATTCAAAATTATCAAGAAAATCTAAATTTTTGAAAAATTCCAATTCTTCCTCCAAATCTAAATTTTTGAGAGTTTTTAGGAAAATGAAAAAATTAAACAAAAACTACATTTGCCAGAAAATTCACATTATTGAATCAATTCGTAAATCCTAAATTAAATAAAAAAATAATGTGAAGAAACAAACCTCGATCTATTCCGAAATTTGTTAACAACAGAGTCATAAAACAAATGTGCAAAAAATTTAAGTCAGAAAACGTTTGAATTTTTCAAAAAAAAAAAAATGCGCCAATTAACGAACTACGTGCAACTGCATATCGACATACATTTGGCAAAAACCAAAAGCGGCAACACCAAAACTGATTGTATTCGCTGTGTGGGTTTTACATCTCAAAAAACTCGCAGAACCTACAAATCGCAAGAATTGTATACTTTTTCGATTGGATTCATTGACGCATAGTAGTCAAAGCGGGACGCTATCACTGATTCGTATACTCAGGACTCCAACTTTTTTCGCGATTTTACTGCACACGTACTCGAAATTCTCTTTAAAGTTGAGCTTGTCATCTATAATTACGCCAAGATATTTCATTTGCCTAACAGCCTCAATCAGACCCAGAAATGTTATAGTAGTGTATCGTCAGTAAACAGATTTGTTGCAGCATGTTTCAACCATTCTGGTAAGTCATTTATGTACAGGATGAAAAGGATCGCTCCCAGAACTGAACCTTGTGGTACCCCAAGGTCATTAGTGATAGGAGTTGATGTAAATCCATTGAAAATTGAAAGGTTGAAACCATCTGATCACACGCTGCGAAATTCTCATTCCTTTCATCTTTTCAATCAATCTTACACGATCGGTTGTTTCAAATGCACCTTTCAGGTCCAGAAATACAGTAGTAATTATATCACCATCATCAAGTATGTCTTTCCATTTCGCTTAGACGAGGTTCAACGCAGTTTCACACGAATGCCTTTTTCTTTACGCTGACTGACATACTGCATCAGACAACCGAAAATTCGGTTTCTTGAGAAATCCTTTAGAGAGAACGTAGATATACTTTGGGTCACCATGATGCACTTTAGTTTATGTTTGAGCGCGTCGCCACACCTTCGTGCACGTCGGACTATTTTGTAAATCTCAAAGAAATTATGGAGCCTATGCTGTGACCTTCAAATCAATTAGAGATGGGCAAAAATTGCTCGTGAAATAACGACTTTAACCCAGTGCAGTGGACATGATAAAGAGTCATTTAGAGTACGTCACAGGTGTTGTATTCCAAAAATTTGTAGGAGACCAGATGTTAGTTTGAAACATGTAGAATTTATGCGGGTAAAAGGACATAAATTGCCGTGTATGGTTCGTTGCGGACACCTAACACCATATCCATTTTAATTATAATTGAAACTGGAACACGCTGTACCTAATTTTCAATTATTCGTTCATTAGGAAATTTACAAAATTATTGATGTGTCGCTCCGTCGGTCATTATTCTGCTGTTGCATAAAATCTCAAATACTCTGAGCTTCGACAGACCTTTCAACCAGATTTTATTATTAAAAAGGAAAAACCTGTCGACGTGATTTATTATACTTTTCAAAGCTTTTTTTATTAAAAATCGTGGCTTTTATAAAATTAATAATCAAAATTCATAAGAGCAACGAGTCGTGGTCAAGTCAGTTTTTTATACAATTTTCCCTAGTCTTTATTAGCCTTAAACTTGTTTCTTTAACAAACCTTTTTAACGCACAGCTAGCGTCGTTTTTTTTGCTGCAAATGAAAATAAAATCCATAATCACGTACGTTCATCCAAGCTTGAAAAATACGAAATGCTTCCCGTGAGTTAAATAAAGTATTTAAACTCAGAATGCAGAAGCGGCGTAGCCTTTATTCGTTATTTGATATTGCGCTACGGTAGTGTGGATTCTACTCGACGGTACTTTAGAGACTGTGATGTAATTGCTGTAATTGTAAGAAAAGTTAAAAACGAAAACAACGTTGACGTAGACGTGAAAATGAGAAAGTAGCAACGTATTTCGTTTCCATCATAAATTCTACTACAGTGACCCGACATACCAAATAATGTAATGAGTTTAATTAGGCTGTTGGGAACGCGCATTATTTATATGAACCGACGAAACACAGCTTTAAATGGTTCTGTTAGAAATTTGGAAATAAATTTTACTTCACATTGTAATACAATGCAAAATTGTAAATTAAAAAGTTGGAAGTTGTCAGAAAAACGTTTATTTAAAAAAATGATTTTTATTTTCAAATTTACAGTTCGAAAAATTTTTATTTTCCAGAGCTGCTCAGCAAGCTGCAGCTTTAGCGGCCAACACAAATGCTGGGGATCGAAAAGGCCCTCCTCCACTTTTACGTTCACGCACACTGCCATCAATTATAGTTCCTGGAATAGCAATACTGCAAAATCAAATCGATTCGTCGCGATTAGTACCAGGTATGAAGATTTTACACTAATTTCTACCACTAGTAAAATAATGCTTTTCTTATCCTTCCAAATAAAAGCCTTATAAATTCATTAGTGAATTGTAAGAAAAGTGAAAAATTGTTAACAGCTTTTTTCGTTACATTTTCGAACCATAAATTCTATATGGGACTCAATTTGACAAGGAGGAGCGCAGCAGGTTTTGTTTTCTGCGAGTTGGCGTATCGTGCGATTTCACATGCTCTGCCTTATCGGCCCCTGTTCCACCGCGCTTAGACTTACCTTCACATCTCTCACCACCTTGAAGATATAGAAAAAAAAGAAAAGATTACACTTATCCTTGCGCTGAATGCATTTGTAACGTTAAGAAGGCATCTTTCAGTTGATATTTCTTTTTACTTGAAAATCTTGTGTTTGAAAATATGCAGAAGCTTGATATTGCCGCCAAATCATGTCTCCGCAAATGTATTTACGAAGGAAATGTAAAATGTTTTATTACTCAAAGACGAAATGTTTCATATTTCTACCAGCTGACGCTGGATCGCAATGAAAGGGCATCACTTGCACATTACCACTGAGAGCGAAAACATGCGTTTTTCTACAAATTCCTATATTTAATGTGCATAAAATGTCCATAAAATGTGCCTTGCTAGGTAGCGGCCTTGATGTGACTTGCCAATGTCTGTCGTTGAATGAACTTATTATTGAGTCTGTCGTTGTCGTTTGATTATTTGCATTTTATGTTCGCTGAATAAAGACAAATCATTGTATCTCTTCGTATAAATAGGATTCTTTATTTGTATTATCCAATTTATTTTAGAAGTCATCAAAGGGAACTTCTTACAGACGGACAGACCGAGCATTCACAGTACCAAACGTTACACTAAAAAAGCAAGAAATTCGACTCACCCATTATCATCTGTTTAAAATTAAATTACAGAACAAAAATAGTCACAAAAAATGGTTTTTCGTATTTAACAAGTTTATTTGGTTCGAATATCGATGGAAAACTTAATTATTTTGTTTACTTTGATGTCCTCAAAACAAATACACAAATTTACATGCCATGTATTCAGAGGAATATGAATCTAATGTAGACACGTAGCGCCAATCTTTATGGCGGAAACTTTTTAGACCCGTACGAAGTATACGAGACTTTTGCAATGATTATGAATATTTCTCTTCTATACTGCAGCTAAATAGTCTCCTCTATATACTAATACTGCTACTAATGGCACCGGGTGACAATAGTCTCTTCTACACACTGCTGCTATTCGATCCCGGTGCCGTTGGCGCTTCGATTTCATATGAAGTCATAACTTTGGGTTACACAGTAGAAGAATCATAACATTGTGCAACGTTTCGTTTCACCGAAAAACCGAGTTTTAAATGCAAAAAACACAAGCGAATGCGTGAAAAGAGAAGTAAAACAGAAATAAAAAATTTGCACAAGCTCATGATCCCCTTTCTGTATTTGTGACGTCTTTTTTTTGATATCGTATTTGTGACATCATGTTTGTGTCGTCATTTTTGTGATGTCATATTTGTTACGTCATTTTTATGACGTCATTTTTGTGACGTAGTATTTGTAACGTAATTTTTGTGACGTCGTTGTCACGACGTCATTTCTATGACGTCATTTTCGTAACGTCATTTTTGTGACGTAGTATTTGTAACGTCATTTTTGCGACGTCATTTTTGGGGAGCTATTTTTGTGACATCATAATTGTGACGGTGCACAGACGGACAGACTGACAGGAAGGGTGAAAACATAAAGTAAAGCTATTTAATAAACCATTGACATGGGTATAGAAAAGTAGCTATTGAAGACATCATAACTTTTGGTTATATTTGTGACGTCATTTTTGTGACGTCTCATTTGTGACATGATTTTTGTGTCGTCATTATTATGACGTCATATGAATCACATCACTTGTGCGACGTCATTTTTGTGACCTCATTTTTCTGACGTCATTTTGTAATGTCTTTTTTGCGACGTCATTTTTGTGACGTCATTATTGTGATGGACCAGTAGTAGTAGTAGTAGATATCGCTACTTAATAAATAAATGAAATATGACATTCTAAAAGGTTAGACATTTATGCAACACGCTCTCCTTGCGGCAAAGTCTCCTTTTTGGAGAATAGACATGTACACTCGGATTTCTAGAAGTTTTTCGGTTTTAAAGCACAATGTAAAAGAGATAAAAATCAAAATCGCAGCTAACTTTGTGTTGCATAGCTTTAATATTCATCATGGAAAGAAAATATTTACATTTCATGGCTTTTGTGCTAATAATATTCACTTGTATCTATTTTATTTTGCTGGCAACAACAGGGACAGGTATGTGGGATATAATTAGCTTAACATTTTCAAGTTTACATCTCCATATTTGAAATGAAAATGATATTGCTTCATGCTGTTGCAGACTTTGAGTCTGCATCTACCGCGCAGTACAAACATACCGAGATAGTAGAGTAGTAGATGAAAAGGTTGTGTAAAATATTTTCTAAATAACTTAAGGCAAGCAATTGAGCGATGGATAATTTATTTATGATGCTTTGAAAAATGACGAATACTAATGATGTCTTGATTAGATTTGTGCTCAAATTTCAAAAATATAGTGTTGTCCATGGGTACACGTATTTCAAAAGATTGCTGGTTGAGAAGACAATTGGTTTTCAAATTATCGACGTCCTTCGCTTCGTGACTTATCTTGTTGGTACGCTTTAATTGGAAATGATTATAAGTTGGCCAATTAATAGAAGAGGGTGTTTCCAGTTATCAGAAAGCTTCATTCATGACTTCATTCGAATTTACATCAACTTTACCGCTTTTATGAATTGTTAATAAAATGTATCTCTTATTAGATTACACTTATTGACGGAAACTCTTCACTTGAGTGGTTTTGACGAACAAAGAAAAGAGCTACAAAACTGATAAAGTCAATTACCCATGAGAGATGAGGTTGTCAACTGGGAAAATTATTAAGTTTTCAAAGGCAAAATTTATACGGGCTAAGTGCATGTTTATTGGCTTGTTCCATATTTCATAATTTAGATAAACACAAAAGACTTTTTACCCAATTTCCTCGTCAAGTGTTTCTTAAACTCGTAAAAAGTTTGTCCAAAATTTTCTAAACATCTAGAAAGAGTAAGTTTGGGTACGACAAATTTTGAAAGAAAAATGTAAGTAGTCGAAGCTTCGAGTGGCTGATTCCCGCCGCCAGTGCACAAAGCCACAAAATTTGAGTCAATATCTCTGAAAACTAAAGTATACCGTGCGGCAAAATTCTTGGATTTTAACGTTAGCTATATGCTGCATATGCATACATTCAGTTCAAGTTGTATATTATACCCATAAAAAGTATATTATTCAGATGAGTCGTACATAATACAGCTACACTACATGCATTATCTTATGTTTCCTGTGGGTATAATATTTACTTACTTACTTTACCGGCACTACAACCCATTAAGGGTCTTGATTATATCGTCTGCGCCATCGGTTCAGTTTTCGGTCAAATACTGGTCCAAATATTGTACGCAGTACCTTTCGCTCGAACGTATGCAGAGATTGTTCATTTTTCTGTGTCAAGCACCACGACTCCGAACCGTACGTAACTACCGGTCTGATCACAATTTTATAAAGTGCGCATTTTGAATTTCGGCTTACTGACTTGGACTTTAGAATTTTCAGCAGGCTGTAATAACTCCGGTTGCCCAAAGTTACTCGCCTTTTTATTTCGTCCGCAATGTCGTTGTTTATGTTCAGCTCTGATCCAAGGTATACGAACTTATTGACCATTTTGAATGTGTGTGTGTCGATCGTTACGTTATCTTCCCGATATCGATTCGTAGGTGGGATGATCATGTATTCCGTTTTTCCGTCATTGACCTTCAACCCAAGGTCGGTACCTTTCCTCTCCAAGGCCATAAACTTATCTTTAACAACATCCATAGTTCGGCCAATAATGTCCAGGTCATCTGCAAAACCAAGCAACTGACTGGACTTGGAGAAAATGGTGCCGCTGGAGTCTATGTCCATGGTTTGAACAGCTGCTTCGAGTGTTAAATTGAAAAGCAGCGTTGCAAGAGGATCTCCTTGACGTAGGCCTTCCTCAATGTCGAAAGTCTCTGACATTTGATTGCGGATCCTTACTCGGCTGTTAGCTCCGTTTAGTGTTAGCTTCGTTAGCGAGATCAGTTTGTTGGGAATTCCGAACTCCTCCATGACTCTCCATAGCTTACTTCTTCTAACACTGTCATAGGCTGCCTTGAAGTCAACGAACAAATGGTGTGTTTCAATGTTGTACTCCTTGCACTTCTCCAAGATCTGTCTGATATTAAACAGCTGGTCCGATGTTGAACGACCTACACGAAAACCACTTTGGTATTCACCTATCGTAGATTCCGTGTATGGATGAAGGCGCTGATATAGAATATTTGCAAATATCTTGTAAGCAATATTCAGCAGAGCGATTCCTCGAAAATTGCCACACTCCAATTTGTCACCTTTTTTGTATATGGGACAAAGTATGCTGGTCTTCCAATCTTCCGGTAACTCCTCGTCATTCCAGATGCGTATGATGAGCTCGTGCATCTCCATACATAGCGCGTTGCCGCCGTTCTTGAAAAGTTCACCGGGTAGGTTGTCAGTCCCCGGGGCTTTGAAATTTTTGAGCTTTAAAATTTCAGCTTCAACTTCTTGCATCGTTGGTTCTTCTATGTATGGTTGCGCAGTCTGAAATGGCAATTCGTCGTTTTCGTCGTCTCGGTTGAGCGGTCTGTTCGGGTTAAGCAGTTCCTTAAAGTACTCAGCCCATCTCGCAATGCACCTTTCCTCATCTGCTAAGACCAATCCATGCTTGTCCTTACACAGCAAAGGTTGTTGACTGTAACCGTTTCTGGATTCGTTCACTTTCCGGTAAAAGTTCCGAGTCTCCTTCCGATTGCCAAACTTCTCAATTTCGATCAAAACTTCCTTGTCACGCTGTCGCTTTTTCCGTCGGAAGAGTTTTCTCTCGAAATTTCTTTTAGAACGGTACTCTTCCTGGCCAGCTCGAGTGAATCTACTTAGAGTTTTCAGGCGAGCTGCGTTTTTGTCGTCCATGGCCTTCTGGCATTCATCGTCAAACCAGATATTTCTTTTATTTCCCGTTCTCGTTCCCACTGCCTCTGCTGCGGCGCTCTCTACATTCCGTCTAATTTGATTCCACGCATCGTCTACGCTTCGTTGTTCGCTGACCATTCCGCCAATAATATTCGTCTCCAGCCTGTCAACATATTGACGTTTAATGTCTTCGTTCTGTAGTTTTTCCACGTCCCACCTTTCCAATGCCGGTTGTCGATTGTGTTGAACCGATATTCGAGACCTAACTGCCGCTCTCACCAGGTAGTGATCGGAATCTACATTCGGTCCTCTACAGCTTCTGACATTCAACATATTTGAACAGTGACGTGCATCTATCAAAATATGGTCAATCTGGTTTTTGGTTCGTTTATCCGGTGATACCCATGTCGCTTTGTGGATGTCTTTATGTTGGAAATAGGTACTGCTGACAACCATGTTTCTTGATGCTGCAAAATCAACCACCCGCGTTCCATTTTCGTTCGAGTTTTCGTGAAGGCTATGTTTACCGATTGTGGGACGATAAAATACTTCGCGGCCTATCTTAGCATTAAAATCTCCAAGCACAATTTTAATGTCTCGTTTCGGCGCTCCATCATATACATCCACCAGTTTCTCGTAGAATAGCTCCTTCGCCTCGTTGTCGCTTTCCTCCGTAGGCGCATAAACGTTTATAAGAGTGTAATTGAAAAATTTTCCTCTTATCCGTAGAGAGCACAATCGCTCGTCAACAGGACTGAAACCAATCACCGCGTTTCTAGCTCTGCCGAGAACCATGAAGCCTGTTCCATACTCTCTTGGACTGTCGTTACTCTTCCCACTATAGTAGAACTTATAGTCGCTACTGGTCATGGTGTCCTTTCCAGGCCATCTCGTTTCTTGCACAGCTGTTATGTCAATTTTTGCCGCTCTTAGCGCACTTGTGAGAGATCTCAATCCTCCTGGCCGCAACAAAGATCTTACATTCCATGTTCCTAATTGTAAATCGTTGTCCTTTTTCCGATCCTTGAGTCGTTGCCGTTTATCCTGTCAGATCCGAGGCTGTGTTGGGGAATTCATAACAAGACTGTTTTTACGGTGTCTGGGAGTTAGCCAAGCGCCCAACCTACTTTCCTTCTCCCGATGACTCGTAGGAAAGTCACCAGGTGGTGATGGTAGCCCATCTGACTAGGGCTGTGTATGCTGCCGTTGTCTTCTGCTGTTGAGATCATCCGCCACCATACTAAGTCGCCATCCCATCTTGATAGCGCCTAGCTGCCTTCGGCCCTCCCTATACGTGCCGTTTAGGTACTACCCGAAGGCAGCCCCCCTCATCCTTATGCTAAGTGACCCACACTACTACACCAGGGTTGGTTACCTGATCGTTCATGCGGGTTGCTCACTATAACAGGTGTCACCACGGGTAGGTTAGGATGTAGGAGTAAATGGACAGAGGCTAAGGTACATAAAGGAGTACTATATTACGCTTAACACACCATTTGACACCATTTGTGGGTATAATATACAACTTGCAACTAAATGTATGCAACTTACCGCTAACGTTAAAATCCATAGAATTTTCAGAGTATGCAATTCTACATGTTTAATAATTTAAATTTTCAAAGTTATAAAAATTCTTCTAAAGATTAGGCACAACAAATGTATGTCTTTATCATCACCGTTTTTATACACAACGACACATTAAATTAATTTTCACGAACCTCCAATTGGAAGGTTATGGGTGTAGCCCGCGTATTATCTTGCAATAAATTTTTGGACACGTACGAAGTACAAAGGTCCTGTACATTTACTACAACCAACTTTATTACAACTTTATTGCATCATGGGGTGGATCGAGCTGGGAGGTGGGGGAATACGTTTATTATCGTCTAGTGATGACGATTCAGCAATAAAAAAAATGTCAGTCTGTCCGTCTGTACTTTTTTTTCCAAACGACTCAACCGATCACCCCAAACTTTTTTTTCCCAGAAAGGTACATGCCTCCCATGATTGAAGTCAAAGATGAACAAAATCGGTCAAGTAGTTCCGAAGATATGAGTCGACGAAGTGGAGGTCAGACATAGATTTTCGAGCGTTGATGAAACTTTTTCGCAAATATCTCGGCAAGTAGCGCACGGAAATTGTTCATAATGGTGTCGAATGAAAGCTTTTGATCTCACAAAACTGGGAAATTTTTTTTTGTGGAAATCGGGTCAGTGGGCACTGGGCACTGGGACAAATGGAATGGACGAAATTGAGTTTGTTCGTCATATACGAAAGCAGATGGTTTTTTCGTCTAAATCTGCTCAACTATGCAATATGGAGACTTACTGTCAAAGGCATGGCATCTCTCCTCCCAAATTTTTCGGCATATTAACGTAATTGCACCTAGGGGTTCTTTTCGACGCAAAGTTATATTTTAATTTACACTTGACACTTGCATTGCAAAAAGCAACCGCAACGCTATGGCACTGCAGGAGAGCGTTCGGTATAGCCTGCGGGCTCAACCCTAAAATATTGCTTTGGATTTACACAGCCATAGTTCTTCTAAGGCTAACGTATGCGGCTATTGTATGGTGGCCGCGCTGTAGGCTTTCAACGATAATGACACAGCTTTCCAAATTCCAGCGAATCGCTTTAGCAGGAGTAACTGGAGCTATGCTCACAGCGCCTACTGCTGCATTGGAGGCAATCTTGACTATCCCACCGCTCCACATTCATATTGAAGGAACGGTGCGATCCGACGCACTGAGGTTTAAAGTTAGCGGCTCCTTGTTAATGTCAAACTTTGGCCATGCGAAGTTATGGAAGACAATGACGTTGGAAACAGCAGAGCTGGAAATGCCCTGTGAGGCAATAGCGCCAGTCTATAGATTTGATAAGTCCGTCAAAATTAATATATCGCCCAGAAATGTCTGGCTAACCGATCCCCTGGGGCAATCCAATGGCTGTCTTGACTGGAACACGGACGGTTCGCGACAAGAAGGTAGCTCTGGAGCAGGATATTGTTGCCCTGAAATTGGAAAGGAAATCTCTCTTTCACTCGGTTACATGACCACTGTATACCTCACGGAAATCGTGGCAATAAAGCACTGCTGTCAATACATCCAAGAAAACGGATTCTCATATAATGAGATACGTATTTTCTCGGACAGTCAATCGGCCCTTAAAGCGTTATATGATTACAAATTTACGTCCTACTTAACATTGAAATGCTGGGACGCCCTCCAGTTTTCTAGCATTTCGGCACCGAGTCACACTGTCATGGATACCGGGTCACAGTGGGTTCAGCGGCAATGAATTAGCAGATAAACTAGCCAGACTGGCCTCGAACTCCGCTCCCATAGGCCCCGAACCTGAAGCGAGCTTGTCTCTTTCCGTTCTTCAGAGCAAGCTCAATCAGTGGAAGAGTGATCAGTTAGCTAAGCACTGGAAATCACTAACCTATGCTCGACAAGCTAAGAACTGTATATTGATGAGCAAATCTCGCTCCAAATCAATGCTTTCGTTCAGTGGGCGCGACCTAAAAAGGGTGACAGATATTATGACCGGACACTGTAGCCTCAATAAACACCTTCACACCATAGGAATAGTCGATAGCCCAAATTGTAACCAGTGTGGTGACCCTGAAACTGCTGAATATTTTCTTTGCAAATGTCCAGCTTACATAGTAGCTAGAGCCAAGTGTCTGGGAGCATATTTGCTAAATTACGAATACATTAAAAATATTTCACCTAAACGTATATTTGAATATCTCATTGCTACTAAAAGAATCTAACCTCAGGACGGGCAGGCACAACAGGCCCATTGGAGGCGTAGGTGCAGAGATCGCGACGATTTCACCCGCTTATCTTTAGAACTATGGCAGTTAGAAAAGGTGAGAACTACATTTTAGAGAAAATAGTTTCAGGATTTCTCGGAGAAACTACGTGATATGGTGCAGGGGAGAACATTTTGGTCATCAAAATCAATGGTCTCAGACGTACTTTGGTAGGGCCTTTTAAATTACCTTGAATAATTGCTTGTGCATGACCTGGAGGTTTCTGATATGAGGGTTCTTAGGAGCATAGCAAAAGTAAATCGGAGGGAACAGTGGGACAATCATATTAGGAACGACGACATCAGGGAAAACTTAGGGGTTACATCAGTGGAAGAGGCGGCAAGGATTAGTCGTCTGCGGTGGTACGGGCACGTTCAGAGGATGGGTAATAGCAGGCTACCAAAGAGGATATTGGATGCTCAAGTCCCGGGTGTGCGTCCCAGGGGTAGGCCAAGGAGAAGGTTTATAGACTCAATTAAATCCGATTTAGAAGTTAGGGGACTTTCTCTAGGCGAACAAACCATCTCCTTGGCACAGGATAGGGGGGTATGGAGAAGGGTGGTCGATGGTCAGTAGTAAAGACCTCACACCGAAAGGTACAAACGGTCTATAAAGTGTGATGATGATGATGATTGAATAATTGCTATGGATCGTTGAAGTTCTTATAAAAGAGCATAAAACATTGTTTGTATATTTAGACACGTTCGAGTCTTTTTGCAACATCTATTCTGTTTGCCACATCTATTCTGATACGTACGGGTGTTTGGTTATGTTTATTATTTGTTATTAAGAATTCAACTGCAAGAAAAAGTTCCTGACCAGCAACCAGTGACAGCACAAGTTGACATTTTGTAAACATACGGAAACATACGCCGTTCCAATTGAACATTCTGCATTCGTACCGAAACAGCTGAACATTCTTTCAAGTCCTCGGGATTAGACAATACATCTATTTGATTGTCAATTCTTTTGTAATTGATTTCTAATAGAAATTGCTAGCGACATGACTTTCTGTGACATTACGTCGCATAGAACAATAGTTCAATAGAGTACTTAAGAGAATCGGATTTTCGAAGCGGATTGACTTTGGATTGTGGATATAAACTTGAAATGACTTTCGTATTTCTTCTTAATTTTCACATAGTGTAAGTACTATTGTAACAGAACCACAATAGACAGAAAAGGAAAAACATTCTCCGGAAATAGAATATGACGTCTTTGCACAAAAACGATCGTCTAAAATTAATTTCTCCCTTCCATCCATAATGTGAGTTTTAAAGAAAAATTGCAACACAAGTTCAATCAGATTGTGATTCCAAGTTCCGAAATAAAAAGTTTTCAATTTAAAAAAATATTTCGCCTATTTCCTATGTCGAACAGTATTTTGTGTGGGTGATAAATAAATAAATGCTAAATAAATGTCAACCAATTCTTACTCAAATGAGTGAACGATTTTTTCACGAGATAACGTTTTGTATGTTTCACGTTAATTATTATGAGGTGTCGAGAATCCAATAAGGGGAGCAACGTAAAGAGCACTTTGTACCATGCCTGAGAAAGTAGATAAGAATGGACGGTTTAAAAATGAATCAATTCTTAGGATCTATGTTTATATCGCTATGAGGGTAAGGGGGTGTTGTTAAAAGTTATTCCAAAAACCCTTTTGTCTCTCAACATCTATCCTTTCGATAACAAATACTTCAGTTACAAGAGTGGATTTCGAAAAAAAAAGAAATAAAAATAACTGCCTCCAATATATGTAAATGTTGTAAATTTAAAATTCTGATATTTGCTTAGTATGCAATTCACATTGTGTACTGGGTACTCTCACCAAAAAAAAAACGAAAATCAAATAAATATAAATGAGTCGAAACCTCGAAGTTTTTTTTAATAGAAATTACATTTACCGACTGGAATGTTACATTTATTTTAAAATCCTCAACAAGGTTTATTCCAAATTCGAAAGTACAAATTATCTAATTGGATGAGGTTAAAATTAAATGTGCACGAGGAGCGGAAAATTCCCTTTGTAACTTGCGTAATTTGTATAATAGCCGCAGATAGATTTTTTTTGTATAAACGAGTTGATAATTGAGAATGAGATTTTTTGTTGAATTTGATATATTTACGTAATATAGAACGTTGAAGCCAGATTCCGTAATTTATTGATTTGAATACCGAGGGGGAAAAATAAAAAAGGAACAAATTGCAATAAAGAGCACCACGTGCTAACAGATTGATTACTTCTTATGAGGCGCCATTCACAAAGTACACACGATAAAAAAACAGTTTTTGGACCCTCCCCCTCAACCCTCGCACGCATATTTTCATACATTAGGATGAATGGCAGCACGCTTTCTTCGAACCCCTCCTCCCCTCTTAGACGCGTACGTACTTTGCGAATGGCCTCTAATATTTCGATAATTATAAATGCCCGGTTGCGTTCTGCCGCCGTAAACCTGAATCACCAATCCAAACATTAATTCAACGAATGCCAAAACCCATGAACTAAAGTGGAAACCAAAAGTTCATATAATCTAACAATAATGTGAGATACAGGTATAATCCAAGTTATGCATATGTGATGACACACAACACACAAAATATTGTATAAGTAAGCGAACCAAATGTTTTGTCATGTTATAGACAGGTACGTTGATTTTGCTGAACATGTTTTGAGCCTGGAAGATGATACTTTTCTGTGTTTTAGACCCGTACGAAGAACGAAGTCTTATACGTATTATGCGTTTACCACGACGTTTGTAACCACCCCAATTTCGACCTGAGAGTAGGTGGGGAGAATCGATCCTGATGCTTAGATGCCGTAATCAACAATAAAAACGTTGTCCGTCCGTCCGTCTGTCAACGCGATAACTTGAGTAAAACTCTACCGATTTTCCAAAACTTTTTATTCCCTGAAAGGTAATCGAAATATCTTTTATGAGATCGAATCTGGGTACTGTCGGCCCAAGGGCCGCCGAGCTAGGGCCGTTTAAGTGGTTTTTGGTCTTTTTTACATAACTCGAGTAAATCTTTTCCGATTTTCATAAATTTTTTTTTTGTTTGAAAGACCTGGGCATGGCCGTCAATTTGTGAAAGAAACTTTTGTAAACTTGAGTCCTTGGACCTAGCTAGGGCACTAAAACCGAGTCTATGCTAGAGCCATACGTTTTTTTTTGTACATAACTCGAGTAAATGTTTTCCGATTTTCATAAATGTTTTATGTTTGAAAGATCTGGGCATGGCCAACTATTTATGGAAGAATTTGTTTTGGATTTGAGTTCTTGGAATTGGCTAGGGCGCTAAGAACGAGTCTATGCTAGGGCCATACGTGTTTTTCGTACATAACTCGAGTAAATCTTTTCCGATTGTCATAATTGTTTTTTTAATCGACAGGTCTATGAAAGCCCAACAATTTGTAGATGAAATTTTTTTGAGATTGGGCCCTAGGATATAGCAGGGGCACTAAAAACGAGCTTATGCTAGCGCTCTACATGTTTCTTGTACATAACTCGAGTGAATCTCTTCCGATTTTCAAATTTTCTCTAAAGGTCTAGGATTGTCTCCCGTTTTATGGAAAATTTTTTTTTGATTATAAACCCTTGGACTCAGTCAGGACCTTAAAACTGAGTTTCTACTAGGGCCCAACATGTTTGCTTACATAAGTTGGATAACTCCTAACCGATTTTGTTGATTCTTTTTTAATTTGAGAGGTAATCGAGTAGCGAATTATATTCAAAAACAAATTTGGACCCGGTGACTGTGCTTAGGACTGAAGTGGGCCTCAGGTCTGTCCTTAGGTCGGCCCTAACAAAAAAAAAATTTTTTTTGCTATGTTGCAGAGCGAATTGAGGGAAACATTTTTGTCTATGGAAGTATGTGTCCGAGGCATTTCCTTATGGCCCTAGGTCGGTCATAATGCCCGCCCTAGACAAAAAAAGAGTTTTTCACTATATTGTAGAGAAAATGGAGGGAAATATTTTTGTCTATTTATCCTAGACGTCTACTTAGGACCCTAGGTCGGTCCTAAGGTCGGCCCTAGACAAAAAATGGTTTTTTTGCTATGTTGAAGAAAATATTGAGATGAACATTTTTGTCTGTTTGGGGGTCAATTTTGTACTTCGGAAGGCCTTTCTTAAAACATTTTCTTCGGAGGGGTTTTTCAATGTTGCACTCTCGGCAATTTCCATTACTATTTAATGTGGACGTAATTTCATACACTTAAGAGTTGAGGCAATATTTACTTACTTACTTTAATTTTACTTAAGGCAATATTTACTTTGAAGTAAAGCTCACCGATAAATGTAACTGACCGAGAACGGGAAGTACAGCCCACCAGGAATTATAGCCCACCGAGAAGTCGTTCGGCTCACCGGGAAATAAAGCTGACAGGGAAATTTAGCACAACGGGAAGTACAGCTCACCGGGAAGTCGTTAGGCTCACCGGGAAGTGGCTAAATCTCAGGCTTGGAACATTTTTCGGGAAAACCCTGGAAGGTTTGCATAAATTTTTGGGCTACACTTCCAAAATGTATTATTTTTATGTGCTTAAAACGACTGCAAACTATCGCTTGGTTCTACTACGAACGTAAATATCATGGTCCTGTCCGTCTAGACTGGAGCGATCCTGGGCCAGACTTCGCCACTGCCGAACATCCAACTTTCGCACGTCTTCTTCAACACCATCCAGCTATCTCTTCCGGGGTCTTTCTCTGGCTCTGTTGTTGTCGAAGTTTCGGTCCATTACCTTCTTTGGCATTCGATCCTCTCCCATTCTCGCAACATGACCTGCCCATCGCAGTCTGGCAGATTTAATAGCACCGACTAGTGTTTCGTCTCCGTAGATTTCTGCCAGCTCTCTGTTCGTTCTTATCCTCCATCGTCCTTGTTCGCATAGTGGTCCACATATTGATCTTAGCACTCTCCTCTTTAAAGCAGTTCATTAGCGATTCTTGCTTCAGTGTCAGAGACCATGTTTCACAGCTGTACATTACGATGGGTCGGATCAGTGTCTTGTATAAGCGAAGTGTCGTGTTTCGACTGACCAGCGAGTTTCTAAACAGATGTTTCAGTGCGTAGAAACATCTATATCCCTGCATCAGTCTCTACTTGATCTCTTCGTGTACGTCATTCTCAGTGTTTAGGATTGAGCCGAGGTACTTGAATGACTGGACAACTTCGAAGTTGTAATCGTCAATTGTGATGTTTTGTCCAATACGCGATCCCTGTTTCCTGTCTAGCGTAAGATATTTCTTCTTATCCTCACTGATTTCCAGTCCAATCGTGTCTGCTTCTCTATCCATTTCGACAAACATTTCCTTGATCACAATCGTTCCCCGTCCCATTAAATCAGCATCGTCGGCGAACGCAGTAATTTGTTTTGATGACGTCCCAGTTCACTGTCATAGCTCTGATGACTTTCTCCAACGCTAGATTGAATAGGATTGTCGATAGCTTATCTCCTTGACGTAGTCCGGTGTTTATGTCGAATGGATTTGATTGAACGTTTAGATTCTGCACTTTGCACTTGGTATCGGTCAAGGTTGCTTTCGTCAGGTTTATTAGCTTCTTCGGTATCATATGCTTGTTTGAAGTCTAAGAATAGCTGATGTATCGTTATGTTTATTCCCATTCTTTCTCCATTATTTGCCGAGTTGTACAAATCTGGTCGGTTGTGGGTCTGCCTCTCCTAAATCCGCACTGGTAGTCTCCACTGATTAAGCCAACGGAGCATGGCCTCATTCGGATTGCTCGAGGCTTTCGGTGACGGCACGGAAACGTTTAAAGGACATACGAGTTGGATCCTGGAATGTAAGATGTCAGACTTACAGATCAGGAGGACTTATAAAACTGACAAAAGAGCTTAGGAAAGCTAAAATCGACGTTGCTGCCATCCAGGAGAGCGGATACAATAAAGATGCTCAAACTTCCCGCTATAATGGCTACACAATATACCATAGCAGCAACAGTCGTAACCATGTACTTGGCACTGCCTTCCTGGTAACCAGTAAATCTAACCACCTGGTACTGAACTTCCGAAAGGTCAATGAGCGATTATGTGTACTAAGAATAAAAGGCCGCTTTAAGAACTACTCCTTGATTAACGTACACGCCCCTCATAACGAAGCGTCTGAGGATGACAAGGACATTTATTATGAAGCGCTCGCAAAAGCCTACGATGAAGTGCCGGCGCACGACATCAAAATCGTTTTAGCAGACTTCAATGCCAAAGTAGGCAAGGAGGAAGTTTTCAGACCAACGATAGGAAGATACAGCCTACACGACGACACAAATGAAAACGGACAGCGCATGATATTATTCCCAGCTGAAAGAAACCTCGTAGTGAAAAGTACCTTCCACAAACACAAAAGTAGGCACCTGGTTACCTGGAATCACCCCAATGTCAACCTCCCGTCTAGTCAGATAGACCACCTTCTGATTAGCGGTAGGCACCTCACTGACGTCAATGACGACAAGACATGTT
>CM055406.1:128791723-128805708 GCA_029228625.1 Pseudolycoriella hygida
ATTAAAAAAGAACGAAACAATTCATAAAAAATAGAAAAATCGTAAGGAACTTTTTTTTTTTCTTCAAAAAATGAAATTAAATTAAATTCAAAATCGAAAAAGAAACTTTTAGTGGCAAACAAATCATTATCACACAACGTACGCATTTTTCACTTTGAACTTAAATGTCTCTAGGCGATTAGAAAAGAAATCGATCGAGTTAAACAGTTCATTGTGACGTCTTTGCATTCGCACTAAGGGAGAATTGCACTCAATGTTCGTGTTGTATTTGTGTAGGTAAAACGTATGATCCTGTCGCGTTTCTCGTGCACGTTGAGCAAAGAAAATTTGTCCAGTGAAATCGAAATTAAAACGGTGACGCACAACCTTATATAAAAACACTTCATCGGCGTACAAACGACGGGATTCGAGTCTATGCATTTTCAGTCTCAACAGTCGGTTATGATATTGTTCATACGGCCAGTAAATACAACATCTTCGTAAACCTTCGTTGAACCCTTTCGATCTGAGTGATGTAGGTATCATAGTGCGGAGCCCAAACGACGGAACAATACTCAACACAACTTCTGACGTACGAATGGTAAAGCGTAATGAAGCTTGCAGGATTCTTGAAAAGCTTACCGGATCTGAATATAAATCCCAGCATTCTGTATGCTTTGTTCGTGATCATTTCTATGTGCAAGTCAAATCGCAACTTGTCATCGAAAATCACGCCGAGGTCTTTTTTAGACGTTACTCTGGTCAAGATGGTGTTATCCATAACATAATCGAACAGGAGGACGAACGGCTTGTAACTTGTGTTCAAGACTGCGCATTTTCCCACGTTGAGTCTTAGTTTGTTCAGTAAACACCATTTCTCCAACGTTTGAATGTCCTCCAGGAGCATAATACAGTCCTCGACACTCTCAATTTTTCTTGATATTTTAAGGTCATCAGCAAGCTGTGAACATTTACAGTTCATTTGTTCGACAAGATCGTTGACAAAGATCAAAAACAAGAGTGGACCCAAAATCGAACCCTGAGGAATGCCAGACGATGGGTGTACGACGAATGATTTAGCGTGACCGATAACCACATGTTGAGAGCGATTTGAGATGTATGATATGAACCACTTGAGAAGTTGGCCGTTGATTCCCATCGCACGCAATTTTTTGACAAGTAAACAATGATCCACCAAATCAAACGCCTTCGAAAAGTCTGTATAAACGGTATCGACCTGACCTCCGTTCATCACGTTCTCGGATAGGAAAGTTACATGATCGACCAGATTGGTCTGCACTGACCTACCAGTGAAGAAGCCATGCTGATTGGAGTTGATGTGGCCCATTATGAATGAAAACACCGCCATATATACCAATTTTTCAAACAATTTGGCACCTGCACAGATGATGCTGATTGGCCTATAATTGGTCACGTCAGATTTCGACCCGGATTTATATATCGGTGTAATAAAGCTCAGTTTCCAGATGTCAGGAAAAACGCCTTCCGCCAATGAACGGTTGAACACAATGGAAAGGGGGAGAGATATCGGGTCCTTTAATTTAACATAAAAAATCATCGGGACACTATCCGGACTGTTAGCTTTGTTGCACTCGAATCCACCAAGTACCGCCTTCACTTCCTGCTCACTGATCGAAAGACTGAACAAATCACCATCATTTATCACATCATTGTCTAATATACCGGAGACATCAAGACCGTCTTGATACACTGAGCTGAAAAACCGCGCGAAAAGATCACAGACCGATGACCTATCATTCGCTGTGTCAGAGTCCAATCGCACATTATTCGGTAACGAATTAGTTTTTCGCAACGACTTCGTATATGAAAAAAAACATTTCGAATTAGTTTTCAGATTGTCTTCGGTATTGTTAACATAGTCTTCGTGACACTTTAGAATGTTGGTTTTTACAGCTTTTCTCAAAGCTTTATACTCCGCAATATGTTCAGGCTTACGAGTCTTCTTTTTACGGTCTTTAGCTTTAAACTTCTGTTTTATCAGATCAATTAGCTCACTAGAGTACCAACACGGATATTCTCTGTTTTTACCTTTGGATTTTGGCAAATCATCAATGAATTTTTGAATTATACGATAAAATTTTTGCAAGCAATCATTCGCGTTAAGACCATGCAATTCACTTACCCAGTCAATCGAACTTATCTTTGCATTGAGGCTTTCGTAATCAGCTCGAAAAAAATTCGTCCTGGGCGGTTTTTTTTCATTGAAGAATCGTAGAGGTGATGTACACAATTTGATAATGAGCGACGGATGGTGTCCATCTTCTTTTACAAATGGAGAGCTACAACGTTTCACTGTGACAAAATTCGGTTCTAGACTCGAGAAAACCAAATCTAACGAGCGATCCAAATTGTTTTTAACGTAATTGAATTGATTGAGATTGGTGAGCGACATCATATTCACTAGTGCCTGGGAAGCTTGACTAGTCAGTTGCGAAGGCAGGCACGTATTGTCAGCTTGACGTGTCCGCAAAACCGTGTCTGATAAGTTGTAATCACCAAATAAGGCAAACTTAGCACTATCATCCACGGATGTCACAATATCAATTATCTTGTTGAAATGTTCTTTGTACACATCCAGTTTACTATCACAAGGAATATACCTAACGTTCAAATACATTTTGCTATTGCTCTCACTTGCAATCGATATCCATAATTCTTCACCAATTAATTCAAATTCGCTGACACGAGCAGAATAATATTTATTTTTTATTGCTATAATACAACCTCCACCATCACACTTGTCTACCGAAGCGAAATTCCTATCATCTCGATACACTTGGTATCGGTCATCAAATAGTTCTGCACTGAAAAAGCATTCGTTTAGCCAAGTTGGAGCCATGTTGGAGAGCAAATGTCGACTCTGATCACTATCTTGTGGTGTCAACACTGAGAGCACACCTGGCCCGGTTTCATAATGGTCAACGGGAAACTGTGAGGCGATACGCAGTGGACAGACTACGCGACCCACAAATAGCTGCGACATTTGCTGAAAGCATTAGCACGAAGCTTCGGCAACTACAACAAGCTCAGCCAGGCGATGCTCCTCCTGACTGGCAATCAGTGAGTGAAGTAATCAAACAAGAAGCAAACACAACCGTAGGATATCAGAGTCCTAATGATTTCAAGACCTGGTTTGACGCAGAATGTGCTAATGTGACTGAAAACAAAAATGCGGCACGATTAGTGTGGGAAACAGCAAGGACGAGAGAACAAAAAGCGACGGTCTTTGAGTACTACAGAGAACTGCGTAAAAATGAAAAACGAGTGCACCGGCGTAAAAAGAAAGAGCAAGAGTGCAGGACGCTGCTCGAACTCGAGAGATTACGTAGCGCAAATGAGTCTCGTAAGTTCTATAAAAGAATTAACAGTCAAAGGAAAGGTTACAGCTCCCAAATGGCCTTGTGCAGAGCAGCTGATGGCACATTGCTGACCACAAGAAAGGATGTTCTGGAGCGATTTAAAGAACATTTTAACACGCTTTACAACGAGGAGAGTGATGAAGCCTTTGATAATGATAATGATGTTTCCACACTTAGCGACGACGGTCGTATCGTGCCAGCACCAACATTTGAGGAAGTCTCGGCGGCAATTAATTCACTAAAAAACAACAAAGCTTCCGGCCCGGATAATATTCCAGCTGAACTGCTGAAGATGGTTGGTGAAGAATTGCCGAAAGTGATGCACATGATAGTTGAGCGGATATGGAACACCGAAACGTTACCTGAACAGTGGTTAGAGGGAGCCATTATACCTCTACACAAGAAGGGCGATAAACTAGAGTGCAAAAACTACCGTGGGATAACATTGCTGAACACGGCTTATAAAGTTTTTGCTGGAGTGCTTAGAGAACGACTATCACCGCGTGCCGAGACTGTCATTGGGGAGTACCAAAGCGGATTCAGACCGGATCGATCAACCACAGACCAAATATTTAATCTCCGTTTGATTCTGCAAAGGGGCAGAGAGTTTCAAATCCAGACGTACCATCTTTTCATAGACTTTATACAGGCTTACGACAGGGCCAAACGAAAGGAACTGTATATAGCGATGAAGGAGCTGGGATTTGAAACGAAGTTGATCAGATTGGTGAAAGCGACATTGGAAGGCACCAGATGTCGGGTCAAGGTGCAAAATGACCTGTCAAATGAGTTTGCTGTAGGAGAAGGGTTGAAACAGGGAGATGGACTGTCCTGTTTACTCTTTAATTTGTCGTTAGAAATGGCGATGAGGCGTGCTGGCATTAAGACGAACAAAACACTGGCAAATGGAACAATACAAGTACTGGGCTTTGCAGATGACTTGGACCTCGCTAGTCGAACACACGCAGCAGCAAATGACACTTTCACAAATCTTAAGACCCAAGCGGAAAGAATGGGATTGTTGATCAACGAGACCAAAACCAAGTACATGAAGACCACGCCAAATTCGGTAGCCGGTCAACAAGGTAACTCGATAACAATTGGGGAACTCAACATAGAGG
Source organism: Pseudolycoriella hygida (assembly GCA_029228625.1). Lineage (NCBI taxonomy): Eukaryota > Metazoa > Arthropoda > Insecta > Diptera > Sciaridae > Pseudolycoriella > Pseudolycoriella hygida. Next base: position 128,796,225 of record CM055406.1, read on the forward strand.
TGGTAGAAGAGTTCACATATCTTGGTGTTCTAATACGACCCGACGGTGATACAACACCTGAGATCCAGAGGCGTATTATGGCGGCAAGCAGATGTTATTTCGGGTTAAATAAACAATTGCGCTCAAAGTTGCTATCAAAGAAAACAAAGTGCCAAATCTACAAAACTCTTATACGTCCAGTGCTGATGTACGGCTGTGAATCCTGGACTGTGAAAAAGAGTGATGAGCGGATGCTCCTAACATTCGAGCGTAAAGTCCTTCGCACGATCTTTGGGGCGGTGCGCGAGAATGAAATGTGGCGAACAAGATACAACTTCGAATTACAACGTGACTTTGGCGAACCGAATATACTGGCAGTGGTAAAAGTCCAGCGATTGAGGTGGGCAGGGCATTTAGTGCGCATGGATGGAAGCAGGGCCCCCTCAACATTATTCCGAAATAATCCTGACGGGCAAAGAGGTCTTGGCCTCCCAAAAATGCGTTGGATCGATGGCATCGAATCAGATCTGCGTGATTTAGGAATAAGGAGCTGGCAGGGAGCGGCGAGAGATAGGCTCCGGTGGAAGGACGTTCTGGATCAGGCCAGGGCCCACAAGTGGCTGTAGCGCCGGAAAAGTAAAGTAAGTAAGTCTCCACTGATTTCTTCAGAATAGATCACTAAGTGGTTATAAAGTATCTCCGCCAGTACTTTATACGCTACGTTTAGTAGTCATATACTTCCGTATTTCTTACATTCCACTCTTGCTCCCTTTTTAAAAATCGGTATCAGTAGCCCCATCTGCCAGTCCTCCGGTACTCTTTCTTCGTCCCATACATTGACTATTGTTTGATGCAGTCAGTGCCATAAGTCAGGTCCTGTCACTTTGATCAGTTCGGCTGGTATGTTGTCCTCGTCTGGAAACTTGTTCAACTTGAGTTTGTGGATGGCTTCTGTCACTTCTTCGTAAGTCGAGGTTTCGATTGTCGGCTCAGCCTTCTGCACAGTACGCTGAGGAAGTTGTCTTGTCGGTTTGTTCAGCAGGTCATGAAAATACTCTGCCCATCTATTCGCTATCTCTTTCGTGTCACTCAGTAGTTGGCCATGTTCGTCATTTATCTTGATGGATCTTGGTTGAAATTGTTTGCACTGTTGCTTTGTCATCTTATAGAAGTCTCTTACGTTCCCATTTCTATTGTTCGCTTCCAGGTTATTGATTTCCTGATTTGGGTGCTCTCGCTTTTTCCTCCTTAGCAATCTGTACACCTGGATCCTCTTACGCTTGTAAGCTTCCACCTTACTGCGTGTGTTTGCTTTAAGGCGCTCTACCTTCCTTTCCTCCACAGCTCGTTGACATTCATCATCAAACCAGTGACTGTTTCGGTCGCGCGTAGTTCTCCCAAGAACCTCGTCCGCAGCTTGCTTAATGATTTCGTTATTCTGTCTTATCATCTCATTTGAACTCAAATAGTCACCGTTTCATCGTTCTTCAGCTTTCCGACATCAAACTTCGGTCGCACGTTCTTGTCTCACATATTTCTTCTGGGTCACCTTGCTCTCATTCTAATCTGAACCAGCGCGTGGTCAGATTCATGCAGGGTTCCTCTATAGCTTCTTACGTTAATGATGTTTGAGCTGAATTTTCCGTCGATGAGCACGTGGTCTATCTGGGTTTTGAGTTCGTCCGTCGTTAGAGGTCCAGGTTACCTTGTGGATGTCCTTTCTCTCGAACTGTGTGCTCTTTATCACCAAACCGTTCGACATTGCAAAGGTACACACTCTACACCCATTGTCGTTGCTCAGGTCGTGGAGGCTATAAATGCCTGCTATATTCCTAAAGCAATTTTCCTTGCCAATCTGTACGTTGAAGTCGCCGAGGAGTATTTTCACATCAGTCGATGGCATTTGATTGAGGATCCGTTCTATCTCGGCATAGAATTCGTCTTTGGTCGCGTCCTCTTTCGTTTCAGTTGGTGCGTGAACGTTGAGCTTCCCTTCCAAAAACACGAGAAAAAGCTATTACTCTGTCCATATGACTGCTGATTATTGATGTTGGGTTGGTGCCAAATTACCACCCTTCCACACACTCCTCGAAAAAGTGGCTAGTAAATTTAAGTTTTTCCAAATTTCAGTTCAACAGAAAAACTATGTTTAAAATCACAAAATAATATTAATGCGTCGTCTATTTTAGAACGGCTATAATTGACCCTTTCAGCCGGCTTAATATTAGCTTATGAACTTATATAGTCTAGCACAAGATGGCACCACAAAATTTTATTGTATAATGATTATAATAATCTGTTCTGCTCTATAGAGGCAATAGGTGGCCACCTTTACATAACGAGTATGTTTGATATTCGGATTGCTGTCTTATGTTTTGTGACATTGCCATTCTTCTTATTCACATTACCGTAATTTAAATGTTAAAAATGTGATAGAATCACAAATGTGCGGCTTTATGAATAGATAAAGAAACACGCATCAGCACCATTTTATCATCTCCGTAATGTAACCCAATAAATCAATGAACTCTTAACAGTTCATGCACATAAAATCATGTTCTTTTCGAAATACCCATCATTTGGAGCGCGCATAGCATTTATGCGTGAAGTCAACTGGTGAATTGTTGAAAGATTAATGACAGTTCAGCAATGAACTTTCTTCCTACGTACACATTTACCATTTACGACATGAAAAAATTAATTTAAATTTCTTCTTGAACATTTTTGAACTAGTTCGTTATTTGGAAAATAGTTATTGTAGGTAATGTTACAAAAGTAAGATACCGGCAAGCACGGTTTTGAGTCTACTCGTTGCAGAGCCTGCTTTTGCTAGCTCATCTGCTTTCTCATTCCCATATACCAGTGCACGCCAGAGTGAATACAAGTAAATCTCAACAACGTGTATATTCACCTCAGGGGCTCAAATTCACATCTCAAATGTTTCTTAAATAAAATACGTACTTTAGGACAAAGGTAGACCTTGGAAGCTATAGTTCAGTGATTGATAAAGAATTAGCCAAAAATATCCTGCAAACAGATTCCTCATCACCAGGATAAAATACACACTGGGTGGTGAAAGGTGACGAGAATTTTCGTCCTGGAGAATCATCGCTTCGACGGTAATTTACACCCGAGGAACTTTCGCCCACCTGAGGCTTGTTGCAAATTAATTTTCGCTTCCCACGTAATTTGTATCACAAACAACTATTTTCAAAGCCAAAATCAAACTTTACCTTTTACCGCAACGCAATCCATTTCGGCACGTACTTTTATCGTAAAAAACTTTTCGTTTCACTTTACGTATTTTTTTCCGCCAATATTCACTGTATCAAACAACACCAACCTAATTAGCTCTATAAATTAAGGGAAACTCAAACACACAAACATTCTACGTTAATTGAAATTGCATTTGAAAGATTTGGGATGGTACCGATGGTAACCTTCGGCGTTCGTTGTATCAAATGGACATTACATCCTAGAAATTCAATGCGATTCGTGTGTATACACCTTCTCAACAACACTCACAACATTTTCATCACTTTTCACTTTGCATAGGAAAACAAACGATTCAATTATACGAACAACCCAAAATGATATATAGCTTCTGCGTTCTATGTGTATATATAAACAAATATATGCTAAAATATAATATTTGTTGTCTTGTGTTTTACGCGAAATCAAAAGTTTGAGTTAGAATTTGAGTTTGTTAAATTACAGCCGACTAAATTGAAGTAGAATATAATTATAATAAATTGTGTGACACAAAAATATTTCCTTCATTTGCATGATTGAAATTTAAATATACTTTTGATAGAATTTCTTATCTCCATGCATAGGATCGCTTTTGAGCACCTCTCATGTAAATAATATTGTGTTATCTTTTCGACAGTTTCTCCTTGGACAATAAAGTAAAAGTGTGGTACGCTTTCACAAAATATCGTCCTGATGAAAGGGATAAAGGGTTTTACTTTCCGTATATCAAAAATGAATTTCTTCTCAGAAATTCACAAGAACTATTGGCGAAATGTGGGACCAATATCGTCGGATTATGTCCGAAAATAATAACATGACCTATTTTTCGCATCGAATCGAAAAAAAACATCCTTTCTCTCGATGGAAACTAAATTCTTTTTTACGATTATTGTGTCCGTGATTTTACAACCTCCAGAGACCACAAAGTGTATAATTCCGGATAATGATATTATACAAAAAAAAGAAAACAAACAAATCAAATAAATCGACTACCGGCATGTTTGTGATAGTTACATGTTTCTGTGACTGGCTGTCAGCAAACATGAATGCAGAATTTTAATTTCATTTTAATTAAATGCATTAACATTGTGTGTGAAGTGATCATGAACAGCAATCACTTAATATTTATTCAAGGTAAATTTTCCAATCATGGAAATGTTGTTAGCTTTAAATCAACTCGACTTATAGGGTGTTTTCATTCATTCGACTGACGAGTTGTTAAAAAAAATCGTTCGAGTTAATATTTATAGACGGAATTGAGTGACGGATATTTATAAACGTTGGCAAAGGATTTTCATAAATTTTTTTCCTAAATTTGGAAGGATTTGCAGGATTTTTTCAATATATGACGATTTTATTTAATTTCTGATGAAAAGTGTTCATTTTCCTTTCTTGTGAAAATATGTCACAACTTCCTATCGGATATGGCCGACCTGAGTAAGCTTCGTCCACTCCATGGCTCTAGTGCCCTAACCACTCAACAGATTCTCACAGAGTTTCTTGAAATGAAAATCTTTCACTTCTTTAAATCTTTAAGCCGGAATGAACAATTTCCCTCGAAAAACCACGTTTTTGGAAACCTTTTTGCTTAGGAACTACTTGATCGATTTCGCTTATCTTTAAACTTGAATCATGTACGTTTCAGGAATAGTTATTTACGCAACTAAGAAAAATATAATGTTTTTGACGAGTGTGTGAGGTTTGCAGCCCGCAGGGAAGCCAAGGGCTGCAATCGCACTAGTCAAAAACATATATTTTTCCGAGTTTCGTACAATATTTTTCATTCCGAGGGTTCAGAAAACTGCTTCTCTGTTTTAAAAAAGGAATGAAAAAAAGATTTCGTCGGTGCAGCCGTTTAGAGAAAAAAGGGAGACGGACAAACGGAATTTGAAGAGTACCCATGACCAGAGCCTATTATTTGGGAATTTTTTATACTTTTTTGGGAAATTTTGATTTCAGTCCCTCACAACGCTCATAACCGGTTGAAAACAATGCGATTGTCTTACATTATCCGATACGAGAAACATTTGTTCTACACCTTACTTGTTGAGCGCTAGGAGGGCATTTACGAGGGTTCGCAGAAAAAACAAATTAGTGCCAAAATGAAGGTATTGGAGCCTAATAAAGATTGAAATTTAAAATTAAAAATTTTGCTGAGCAGACAATTCAAAAAGATGCCCTTCATCATAAAGTTTACTATTAAATTATTATTTGGAAATTTTGTATATTTTTTTTGAGAAATTTTGGGAACTTTTGCAAAAATTTGGGATTTTTGGGAAAATTTGGGAATTTTTGGGAGCGCATGGGTAATATATTATCTCATTTCTTGAAAACCGTCCTATTTTGTGCATTCAAAGCATATTCTACTTAGTTTCGCAATTATGTAGGACTTTCTGTAATACGTCGCTGAATGGGCACCACGCAGCACTAGTACGACCAAAACTTCATCTTGGTACCGTTGCGTTGGAGCATATTGATTAGACCAAAAAAAAAAGTGTCACCCACAAGCTCTAGGAACGAGCAAAGTTCAACGAAGTCACAAAATAAACAAATACGAAAAAAGATGATGAAAAGCATCCGTCTCGCAAAATCATTGAAAATCTATACTATTCGTTGGCAACATGCTTAGAACTGTCTGTAGGCTGGTGCCCTAGACTTTTCTACAACCTAATTTTTCGACCACCCTATAACTCATGTCGAAAAAGGCAAAAAGAGAAATACACGAAACACAATATGGTACAATGGCTCACGTTCATTTATGTTGCAATATGTTGACACGAAACACGAAAAAAGTTTAATCCAGTTCAAATTTTAGCTCATTTTCGCTAAGTATGAGAACCACTATTTGATATTTTCAAAAGAAACGTCAAAATATGGATACATAATTGGCAACTTTGTACGTCTGCGCAGGGTTTTGCGATGTTGAAAACCTGCATAGAAGTACAAAGTTTCTATTCATTTTGACCTGAATATACGTTTCTTAAACTTTCCAGAGTGTCACTCTCGATACCTGACACAGAACTTGCCCGCAAGAGTTTTCAAAAGCAACTGAAGGAAATTGCATCACACGTCTATAATATAAGAACCAAAATATACTGCACCTCACCGCACCTTGGTGCACCTCACTGCATCTTGATGCACCTTGGTGCATCTCACTGCACCTTGGTGCATCTCACTGCACCTTGGTTCACTTGAGTGCACCTTACTACACCTGGAACGCCTCTGTGTACAATATGTTACTCAGCTCAACAGATGCCCAAGGTCGGTGCAACTGTTGGCCGATGACCAAATAATGAATTTTTGAAGTGTTCCAGAGGACGTAGGGCGAATCAATTTTGCCGAGAACCAAAAAATTGATTTTTGAATTTATAGAGGAAGTCGAGGGGAGCATCCAGATTGATACTAGAGTAATCGAAGAGCGCTACACAATGGGCCCAAAAAGAAAGGCCTCAGTGTCAGTTTTCACTTTATCTTTCATTTTCTAACGTGAATAATAATTGTGAAAAATACTTTTCAAATAAATCAATTAATCGATACTAGAATCATTCAAGTATAACAAAATAATATTGGAATCATTGTAGTGGATGCGAGGAAACATTTTTGTCTATTCAACTGTCCCAGACGTCATCTAAGGACTCGCAAATTATTTTTGAAATTTTGTAGATGACTACAAAAGAAATATTTTTTTCAATCGTCCCGGTCTAACCTGGTGTCAGTCGATAGCCGAAAAATCAATTATTGAAGTGTTTAAGAGGATGTTGAATGAAACATTTCTTCCCATTGGAGTCTTCATTCATTCAAGCTAATTCCTTTAAATACACGTATCTTTTGAGAATCCAGCAAGCACAGGCTCCGCCCGTTAACCTCTAATCTCCGGGTCTATGCTAGAGTTGGTTTAGGTCCAAAAATTAATTTTTGATTTGCTGCAGTAGACGTCGAAGGGAACTTAATTTCTCATGAAACTATTGGTCCTAGAAATCAACTAAGATTCTATGGTCTATCAGAGGACCTAAAAATGATTTTTGATGGATGGTAGAGGACACTTTTGCGCAGCTTTTGGTTTTGATTTCATGACACTTTGCACTTCATTTCTTTTTTTCATGACTCTACTTACAAATGGTCTAAATGAATTAGCTTTGCACAAAAAAAACTTCACTTAAGGAAAGAAACAAAATGGCTGTACTTTCAAAAAATACTTTTTTCATCTGTGTTATTATCCACTTCAATCGCAAAGTCACGATTTTGATGGTTTTTTTTATGCGATTCTGTTGAGTGTTTCCGGTAGGAGGGTCTATGTAGTTGACGTAGGTCTAAAAATACGCATGATACGAATAAAATTTTCAACTTTTTATCGGTTCATAGCTCAAAGTAGGTTACTGAAGTATTTTATATAGAGGTTTACTAGAAATTTTCAGCAAAGAACTGGTTGTGGACGCAAAGGTTTGAAATCAATTTTCATAAATTGGTGAAACCATATCTGGGGCGAAGCCCGGTAACCAAGCTAGTTTGCTTATATAGTTGAAAGTGGTCGAAGTTAAGTATCTCGAAAATTCTTGAAACTTTATATTAATGAAGCGTATTTTGCAATTTTCCTGTGAACAACTTTTGAGAAATTTCGAGAACTTTTCAGAATTTTCGAGAAATTTCCAGATTTTAAGATCTTACGACCATTGACACAAGTTTAAGATCACTATGTGGTCTATGATCCTCCCCCTCCTCTATTTGTGCAAATCAATAGTCAAAGAGCAATCCAAAGACGCAAGTTTGAGCTCTCTGTTGGAGGTTTAGGAGCCAAGATATGCAGACAGACATTTTCAATATTACAGCTACTTCACATGAAAAATGTCATAGTATGAGTGGGCTACTTCACATTCGTCCATGGTTTAGTTTCAGATGAAATAACGGAAAAATCACGAAAACATTTTTTTCAAATTATATTTTTCAATGTTTTTATTTAAGCGAAAAAAAAGACTGCTCACAATGGCGCAGCCAGTAAAAAAACAATCTTTTCAACAACAAATTACAATAAATAAATTTCATCTACTCTACTTTTCCCTAATGTTGCCAGGATGCATGCCGCATTGTCTCTTTGAATTGCAACTGAAATCTTCTGTAATAGGAAATCTTTCGAGCGTGATTCCCCAGAAGCTGTCCTTATCAATGACCCTAATTTGCCTATAAATTTCTTCGTTTCTGGGCCCATACAACCTAGAGTTTCGAAAGCAACAGGAGTTAATATATAATTCTCTTTTAAACGAATATAATGATTATGCTTAAATCTTTCCGCTTTATCGGCTATTGAACGCGCTTTCTTGGAAGATTCATTGACATAAGAAGGAGCTCACGTGTCTCGAACAGTCACGTCCCAGAGAAGAGACTTTCCATGACTCCACGGAATTAGAGTCATGCCATCAGGTCGTTTACCATCATCCCTAGAAATTCCTGGTGGTTGTATTATATTTGGAAATCCTGCGGAAGACAATGCGTGAGAAATAATTTTATTAACTTCATCGTGCCTAGAAATTATCCCTGATTTCTTTTTGCAAGACAAACCATGTAGGCCGTCCTTTTTAACCATAGCACCACAGATGCATTTATGTTCTTCACATAATTGAGAACCTAAACGAAGACCAACAGCAATTCTCGCGGAATTGTTATCTAATAGTAAACCCGTATTACTCGATGGGACCACCTGCAGCCACTTAGAAGATTCATTAGTAGATGACGCAAGTAGTCTGGCTCGAGCAACAGGTTCACTAGAATCAAACATCCTAGAAAACTTGCTGTTGATCCTCGGAAGATCCCAATTTTTCTGCTCCTTTCTCTTCTCATAACCTGGAATAAAATCTTGAGAAATTTCCTCAACTAACTCTAAAATGTAATTATCGATTATTTGCAAATTAAATTTTTCTAACAACTTTTGACAGATCAGATGAAGAATACACAGATGATAAATAGGCTGGCAATGCCAAATCTTCAACCTTCCGAATGCCTAAACCCCCAAAAGCTAAAGGAAGAGTAGCCTGATCCCAAGAAAATTCTGACATCCTAACATTCGTAATCGCTTCAATAGTTGAACGAAAAATCTCGTCAACATTTTTTAAATGATCACGTAATAGAAATGCCCTAGATAATTTTGTCGTTATTTTTATTTAGTCTGCAATCACCACTCCGTGATAACTATAAAAATTGTGGCATTAAACTTATTTTCATTTTGTAGTTTGTTTACATTTCGAAATGTAGATGTTGGTAT
>CM055406.1:128813022-128841331 GCA_029228625.1 Pseudolycoriella hygida
GCCATATAAAGCCCATATGTATGTGTTTGTGTTTGTAGTGTGTATGATAGCACATTTTGTATGAGGCAATGGTTGTGTGTTCGAGATAGAGGTTTGGTGTCAAAGGGAAAGTTGTTGGGTTGGGTGTGTAGTGTATCAGGGAAAATAGGCGAGGACTCAAAAAAAATTTTGATATGTTGTAGAGGAAGTTGAGGGGATCATTTTCACCGATGGAAGTAGTAGCCGCCGCGCTTCGGTTCGGCGGCTGAAAATAATGCAAAACATTACAGTCACAACGAAAACCCTTTTTAAAAAGGAAGCGTGACGCAAGTCCTCGTCCCTTCTTCCAAAACAACTGATATCACAACAAAAACCCTTTTTAAAAGGGAAACGTGACGCAAGTCCAAAACAACTGGTATCAATTTGGGTGACACTTGCAGCTTCAAAACGCAAAAAATTCTTCTGAAATATTTTCACTTTTGATTAAAAAAATGCGTCACAAATGCCGAACCTCCCAATGCTATAGTTTTTCTGTACCGTGATGTGTGGAGTACGGGTAATCAAATTTGGCGTGCGAAATCTGACAGCGCAGAAAAATTATTACGTTGGGAGGTTCGGCAATTGTGACGCATTTTTTGAATCAAATGTGAAAATATTTCGAAAGACTTTTTTGCGTTACGAAGCTGTAAGCGTCACCCAAATTGATATCAGTTGTTTTGGAAGAAGGGACGAGGACTTGCGTCACGTTTCCCTTTTAAAAAGTGTTTTTGTTGTTCCTATATTTGACTGGCACGCTTTTTAGTTTCCCTTAGAAATGCAACAAAAACATTTCTACTAGTAAGAGACTATAACATATCAAACGCTACTAATACTCTTTCTATCATCTGTTATGGCTTCTTAAAAAAATTTGTTCAGCGTTCGAATTATCAGATATCGAAACGGATTCTGGGGAAGGCGAAGTACCTATTTTAGTTACTGCTCTTTCGTAGATCTAGGATACCGGCAACGCGGTTGAATCTTAGTTTTGTATTGTGTTGTAGATAATGGGAAACACAAAATTAATAATTTTCTGCACCCAACAACGGAATTTTACGTTACTTATACATAAAGTAAGTAGAAGGACGCTGGATTTTTGTTTGCCAGGGGCGCTGAAAAACTTAACGCGCCACTTAATTTAATGTAGTCTCATGACTCACCGGTACATTTTAAAAAATACAAATTAGGTTAACAATATCAAACACAGAGGACTAGAAAATCCCTCTTGTAATGACTTGTGCAATGCCATGTTTTAAATTATAACATTCTTGTCTGTAAACAACCATAATTATTTGAGTGATTGATAATCGGCTTTAGGATTAATTAAAATTCTTTCCATATACCCTTTTGAACGGGTGTTATTTGCATCACTAGAGAGTACCAGCTTTAAGGTGTGATAGCTACTTTCATTAGATTTAGATTTTTGTCATCGGAAGCGGTCAGACGCTAGTGTTACTCGTTGGATGAAAAGACAATTTAGAAATCGAGTCGAATTTGATAAACGTTAACTACATTTTAACGCTAAATAATACCGATTTTTGTCGATGCTCGCTGATGAGGTGAATTTAATTCAGCTACATACGCACGTCTAGAATAGCTGCCGTCGTTATCATAAGGAAGAAATTCTCCGATAATTTTTTCTAAGTCTTTTTTCTTTACGTCGGCAGAGCTGTGTTTTGCCTCCTCCGTTACATATTCAGTCAGGAATTTGATGTATTCATCATTGGCTCTGGCTGTTATAGATACAGGACACAAATGGTGTTCAGTTGTCTCAACCTCAGCGCATTGATTACATGTGCTGTCTTCTGCGATAACAATAGTATGTAACTGCCCGTTAAAGCTGTATGTTGACAGACCGGCATAATTCATTGTGTTTCTTGAAAGTTTATGTTTTCCAGTACTCGGGAGTAGACTGGTAGGATGCATCGCTAACTAGTTTGTCTGTGTTTACGATGATGTTTACGACGCGGGCTTTTCACTGCTGAGGCTTGGATCAGCTCACACTTCTAACAACCACGAGGTGCAGCTTAATAGCCACGAACATTAGTTTTGAGCATTTAATCGTCTTAAGTAACTTTCACCTTTGTAGACAACATTAAATTATTGTAGTCGTATCTTTTGATGTCTGTCTAGTCATTGTGTTTCCAGTAAATAATAAACTTATTCAAACATGACGGGAACATTTAATTTTGAAATGTTTTTCGATTGTCAAGGATACACCGTATGTGTATAGAAATAATAATGTTGTTCATTTAGTGCAAATGGTTGCTCCTTTGTTTGAAATGTATGTCATTTAAGATATCCTTTTGATTAATTTCATTGAAAGAAATGGACAATACATCAAAACAATTATTAAGCCGTTATGGTAAATATAACATTGAAATGATGTCATCGTCATGTTAAATACTTTTAATTGCCAGAACAAGTTAAGTAGTCGTATTGGGTTGTCAGAAGGAATTGTTTGGCATATTAGATGAAATTAAATTTAACCTCTCATGGGGTGTATGTCGCTATTAATTTTCACATTGAGTCGTAAAATAACCGAAAACGAATGCTAGTCGTACGCATCAATAAATAAAAATGTAACGAGCTGGGCTCTTCCTTATTATAAGACCCGCTCAAAATGTTAGAGGCTAATAATTTATTGACTTTATCGGTTCAGCCAATTTCATAATGAAATGAATGCTGTCAAGTAGTTCATATGTGTTTTGATTTGTTTGTTTGCCGTGGTTGACTAAATGTTTTGTGTTGTTTCTTGGTTAAATGCGGCAATCCTCAAATCCTCAAAGAAATTGCATCTACGCACACAAAACTGGCACAATTGCACAACAGGAAAATATTCCTCATTAAATGCAGACAAACGGAAGTTGTCCCCAAATTTATAAAACATTTATGCACAAGGGAAACACAATGAACTCCATAACTTTTTTCACATGGATTTTCACGGTCTATGGACATGAACCGTGTAAAATCCTCAAAGAAATTGCATCTACGCACACAAAACTGGCACAATTGCACAACAGGAAAATATTCCTCATTAAATGCAGACAAACGGAAGTTGTCCCCAAATTTATACGCACCAATTGGAGCCACATTGAATTCAGGAATATCAGAGATTGCCGCATTTAACCAAGAAACAACACAAAACACAAGTAGTTCATATTTCATTTGCATGAAGTTCAAGCATCGAATTCGCTGACAGAAGCCCATGTCTTATTAAACGCGTCAATTGGTATATAGTTGTAATATTGATTTTCAGCTGGCATGGGTAAAGGGAAATATTTTATCAAATAGCTGCCATGAAAATACGTTGCAGCGATACAATGCACGCCTTTAATGCAGCATCGGCTTAAGGCGAAAAATATGAAATGTCATGACGTGACAATTTCATCATGAAATCCACTATATTTTTGCGGCGTCGGCTTATGTCAAATCCACAGGATTATGTATCATTAGCTAAAAGTTTGCCCTGCGTCTGGTGTACGAAGACACCCGCCCACCGCTGCGTTCTTAGCTATGAATCTCTAATATCCATACATCTCTCAACTCTAATTTTAAATTCTAACTTTTTCAGCTCCGTACCGTTATTCATTTTATCTGAGTTATTTGTCTAACATTCACTTGATCATCCACTCACTCATACACTTTGTTATTTAATTTGCTTAATTTGCATCGCATTTATCAGTTGGTTTGTCAATTGTTGATAAAAAATATCGTTCTTCGATTCGGAAGACTAAGCGAAAGATGAATCGTCTCCTTGTAGACAGGAAGAAGAAGAAAAGTTAAAATGTCGTACGGGTTATGCGTAGCTTTCTTTTCATTTCGATATATTGGCTTACCACACAGAATGTGTATCTTAGCATTCCGACCTAATGGAACAGATATATAAATGTCTAAGGAGAAATTGTGAAAAGTAATACAATATTTCTTTTTATATAAAAAAAGAGATTTTTATCCAATACTAATCGTCAGATTCGTAAACCATTTAATGTCCTGTCGGAATAAATACATAATGTTATATCCAGAGAAATCTCGAAAATTGATTTCTAACACTCGAATAAAGCCACGTATTATGTAATGTGCTCTCGTGTTTTGTGCGATAGATTAGACCGATATCGGGGAAAGGAAATTTAGTTAATAATAAAACAATAAAATATAAGTCGTTGTAATAGCTATATTTTGGAAATGCTGAGGTTAATAAGGCTTGAACAGAACAGAATACATTACAACAAAGTTAAGACAATTTTGCTGAATGGTTAGAATCATGGGCACGCGGTAACGATGCGCCCGTGACGCAAGTCCACATACGAGCACAAATTTAAGAACAATTTTTTTCGTAGATTGCGGGACCAAATGCATAGCTAAGTTTTGACCCTTGCCACGTAACCCCCGGAAAATTTTTTTTCGAATTCTACGAAAAATTTTAAGGCGAAGTGTCTTTTCACTCATCAAAACCGGTTCAGCGGATCCGGAGATATGACCTTTAGAAAATGATCATTTCCTATACAAAAAGTACAATTTCATAGAAGACAAACTTAAGAGCGAATAATTTAAAAGCTCGGACACCATACCATTTAGTTTAGACACAACCCCATGACTGTTGCCATCTATGCTGTTTAGCGAAATTTTCGAAGATATCTGAGACACCAACCGTCGTATACTCGAAATTGATTCAAATTTCGAAAGGCATGTAGCCCGCGCTGTCATTTGCGGAAGCTGTCATAGCCGTAATTTCGAACTCAGCAGTCAATATTTTCGAACGTTTTATTCAAAGAAGAAGAAAAAATGATTCTACTTTGTTTACATATAGATTACAAATTGAATTTAATAAATAAAAAGTGTGTAAACAATAAATCAAAAAACCAGAACCAAGATCTGGAAGGGAATTTTTGTAAAAAATTTTCACAAATAGTAGCTTCAGGTGAATATACAAAATAATGATAGAAAAGTGGAAGTGTTTGTAAATCTAGAAATGTTTGCAAGATTTTTAAAAAATATTTTTTTAAAGTGAAAAATGTTAATTAACGGAAAAAGTGCGACCAACACTTAATGAAATAAAGCTCAAAAGTTTTTTTTTGTGCTTAATCGTGTCTAGAATCTTCGTATTTATGGAGATTTTTGGAAGTGTTCAAGCGCAAATTTCATTGAATTTACATGGGGTGTCCGAGCTTTTAAATAGATTCCTTTTAATGAAAACATCCTACGCTAGTTAGTTACTGGTTTCCATTGGCACTTGTATGAAAAACGACTTTTTTGTCTCCCGCTCGAAAACGGCTCGATAACTTTTCTTGAAATTTTGCAGGAACTTTCGGGTGGGTATTCTGCCGGCCTCGTTTTGGCGCCAGGACTCTTAGAAGGCGCCATATAAAGCCCTGAATTCCCCGTTCCTTCTTCCAAAACAACAGATATCAATTTGGGTGACGCTTACAGCTTCGGAACGCTAAAAATTCTTTCGAAATATTTTCACATTTGATTAAAAAAATGCGTCACAAATGTCGGAAGCTCCCAACGTATAATAATTTTTCTGCGCTTTCAGCTTTCACACGCAAAAATTTGGCTACCAGTACTCCATACATCTCGCAAAGCTAAATTTTTGGGGTGTGAAATCTAAAAGCGCAGAAAAATTATTACGTTGGGGGGTCCGGGATTTGAGACGCAATTTTTAATTGAATAAGAAGAATGTTTTGCGTTTCGAAGCTGCAAGCGTCACCCAAATTGATGTCAGTTGTTTTGGAGGAAGGGACGAAAACTTGCGTCACATTTCCCTTTTAAGAAAGGTTTTTGTTGTGAAATGTCGCTCAATCAATGGGAATGGGTTCCTTTGTTAGTTGTCACAAACACAAATCGTGTAGGATGAATTTCGTGGGAAAATGATGCAATTCTGTCGAATGAAATTAGTTCACTGCAGTTGACTCTTTGTTTTAAATGGTGTGCTTAACGTCTTAGTCATGAAGTCTTTGCGCTCATATATTACTCAAAAGTTTACCGAAATTCAAGTTGCCTTTAATTCATTAATCGTTCTACAAACATTTAAGTTTTGAATATTTAGAATTGAAATTTAGTTTTGTACGATTGAAGCTGGTCTCATTTGACAACATGGGAATGGATGATGAGCGTTTAAATTTTGTGTTTAGATTAACAATTGTATCAACGTATTACGAAAAAGATATTTTACAAAGGTCACCTTTGCTCATTAATTATAAAAGGGTGTGAAGAGAACCATTACAAATCTTAAAACCCTTTTAATTCAATGTTCTTGGGTGTAATGGAATACCTAATGGTTGTGTGTCTGAGATGTTTTGTGGAAACCACAAAAATTTCATTTCATTCGTATGACAAAACTTATGTGGCTCTACTGCTAGTCATTTTGCAATTGTGTTCAATTTTTCACATAAAAATTATCTACAGCGTTAAAAAAACTTAAACGAAAAAACGAAAACGAAAAAAAAGATTGCTCACAATGGATATGATTGTCATAACTTTTGTTTGGAGAAATCATTATAATTTTGTAGTAAACATAATGTGATGACGAAACATAGTACGCTTAGTGTTATTAAATTATGATTGCCGCAATCATACTTTGATTAGCAGCACATATACTCATTTTTGAACCAAGATATTTTGTTTGCAATTATCATATTATTATTACGCCAATCATTCAATGGCTCCCGCAAACATATTAATTCTGTTTGCTGGTGCAATAGTATACATCCAAAAAAGAATTTCAGTTTTTTCTCCCATTAGAACTTCTAGAGTTTAAAGAACGCACGTTTGAAAGATGCATGAAATATGCAAGAAACCCGTATGCAAAAGAAAATAGATATGTGGCAAACAGAATAAATGTTGCAAAAAGACTCGAACGTATCTGAATATTGCCACATTAAGTTGGATTGGGAATTGCGGAAAAGGTGATTTTAAAAAACCCCTACGAAGCAACGATGTAAAGAATTCTTCCAAAACGCAACAAACATCCAGAATTTCCAAAAAAAATTTCCCAAAGTGAAAAAAATTATTGTGCTAGAGTCGATCTTAGAACCCACCCGGAGCGCGGGGTAGATGGCTAGGACTCATCTGCCATGGACAAAAAGTTACCCTCAATATTCTCTGAAACATTGAAGAGCCATTTCCTTATGTATTTCGCGTAGATAAATGCGTAAAAGTTTCGCCGACCTTGAAAAAACCAAATTCAATCCTATAAACATAACCAGAGACCCGTACGTATCAGAATAGATGTGGCAAACAGAATAGATGCAGCAAAGAGACTCGAACGTACCTAAAATATATAAATAAGCAAACAATACGCGTTTTCTGTTCTTTTATAACTGTAAGAGTTTCAAAGATCCATAGAAATTACATAAGGTAATGTCGAAGGCCTCACCGAAGTACGTCTCAGATCATTCAAATTTAGAAAAGCTTATATCCAAGGGCTGGGCCATTTTCCCCTAAAACCCTGAAACACGTGTTCTCTAAAATTTAATTCCCTACAACTTCGCCTTTGGAACCAACTTTCTAACTCTCACAGTTCTGGGTCATCCTGCCCAATTATGGAAGTGGAAGTGTTCACTTAAATTGAATTCTCTACACCTTTGCCTTCACCAGTTAAATCTCCATATTGCATAGTTAAGGAAATATAGACGAAAAACTGTTTTCGTATATGGCCAAGAAACTCAATTTCGTTCAGTGCTCAGACCCCTGACCCAATTCCCACAAAAAATTTTTGCTTTCATTTGACACCAAAATGAGGAACTTTCGTGCTATACTTCCTGAGATATTTGTGAAAAACTTTCATCGAACCTCGAAAATTTCATGTCCGATCTCCACTTCTTCGACCATATCTCCAGAACTACTCGGCCGATTTTGCTCATCTTCGAACTTGAATCATGGGAGGAAAAAAAGTTTAGGGTGATAGGTTGAGCGGTTTGGAAAAAAAAGTGAAGACGGACTGACGGACATTTTTTAATTGCTGATTCGTCATCTCTAGACGATAATAGATGCATCCCCCTAACTCCTACCTCGATCTACCCCATGTTACAATAAAGTTATTTGTAGTAAACGTATAGGACCTTTGTACTTCGTACGGGTCCAATCATTTTTTCGATAACCTTTCAGAAAAAAGGAAGAACTTTAAAATCGGCGAAGTTTTACTCAAGATGTAGTTGACAGACAGACGAACGGAACGGTTTATTTTTGCAGACTTGTCTTTTTGAGGGCACAAAACGAAAAAATAACTAACTCCTGAGTCGTAATTCGACTGGTTACAAACCTAATGGTAAACCCATAAGACCTCTTTTCGAAGCACCTTGTTCTTCGTACGGGTTTAATAGAAAAAGCACAGAAATTTGATTTTTGTCTTAAAAAAATTTCATTAACTCTTTCTTTCTGTACAAAAAAGTACAAGTTAAGACTTAAGACATTTTGTGCACCAATAAGTAAGTATTTTGTGGAAGAATAGGAAAAGCGATCCAGGGCAGTCTACTAAAAAAAGATAAGACATGATCTTGTTTATATTTCGAAACTTTTTGTTCTCCTTTAGTTTTTGTGATAATATGAGACCAGGTCGCTGGCGGTTGAAATTTGGTGGTTGTAATGGAATCACCTTAGGATATAAAAGCATTTTCAATAGAATTTAATTTAACCTTTTTGTCGAGGGGCTGATAATCGTGTGTTTTAAGTGCAAAAGTATTTTCTTGAAGAAAGGATTTTTTTTATTTCTAATGATTTTCTATCGTTTTCTTTAATTTCCAAGGATTTTCTTTGTACATTTCTGAGGATTTTCTAGCATTTTAACCCGATTTTTAAGGATTATCTTTGACTTTCAAGGATTTTCTTTGATTTCCAAGGATTTTCTTTGATTTCCAAGGATTTTCTTTGATTTCCAAGGATTTTCTTTGATTTCCAAGGATTTTATTGTCATTCAAAGGATTTTTTTGAAGATTTTAAATGAATTTGAGGATTTTTTTAACAATAGATTTTCTTTTGAGTGTAAAATGATTTTCTACGTTTATCTGCCCCTCGCTTTTTGTCGTAATGTTGCATTAATGAAATTATCTAGAACAAAACACATATAAAGCCTGACCATGACCACACGTGTAGAGAAAATGATTTTACAAAAAATCTAGAAAAATTTGAACGTTTGTGTGTTCGTTTGAGGTTGTGTTACTCTCTGCGGTAAAGAAATGTGAATCTTTCACGTTCGCAAAAAGTACACAGGATTATTTATTTCTTCACCTCTGTCGCACAATAAGGTAAGGTTATTTGTTATCCGAGGTTAGAAATTATTAAATTCTAGTAAGAAGCGATTGTCTTTAGTCATGAACATTGAAATACTGAGACTTTTCTAATGACCGATAAGTGCGACCATGGAATTTGTTGTATGTCCAATGTTCATTGTAGCGAGAATTTCAACTTTTCTTGTTCCTAGCGGCCGTTCAGCCTCGAAAGATGATGGCAAATCAATTACACGTTAATAAGACACGATACATCGGTTATTGTTATTATGTGCTAAAAATACAGTTTCATTGTCGATTTGGTTGTTAATTGAAGTTGCAAGTAACCCATTTGAGTGCTTCAAATACACATTTTGTGAAAATTAACTTTGGTTCTGAATTAATAGAATTTGGTGAGTTGAGCACCTAACAATCTTTTATAGAATTTTTACTGATTAACAATTATGTTGTTCGTGTTAAAACGCTAAAGAAAAAGGAAATCGCTATTAAGTTGAACAGACGCTATAACTTCATTATCTAATTTTAAATTAATTTTTACCTTCCGACTCGGATAAAGTTTTCAGTTCCATTCTTTCTACTCCGCATTATTGGACCCGTACGAAGTACAAAGGTCCTATACGTTTATTACAAATAATTTTATTGTAACATCGAGGTGGGAGGGGGGGGGGGGGGGATGCATCTATTATCGTCTAGAGATGACGAATCAGCAATAAAAAAATGTCCGTCTGTCCGTTCGTCCGTCTGTTCGTTTCCACTTTTTTTCCAAACGGCTGAACCGATCCCTGAAAGGTACATTTATCCCATGATTCAAGTTCGAAGATGAGCAAAATCGATCAAGTGGTTCTGGAGATATGGTTGAGGAAGTGACCAAAAACATGGATTTTCGAGGGTCGGTGAAGCTTTTTTGCAAATATCTCAGCAAGTATGGCACAGAAATTCCTCATTTTAGTGTCAAATGAAAGCATTTGACACGAAACTGGGAATCGGGTCAGGGATCTGGGCACTGGGACCAATGGAATGGACGAAATGGAGATTCTTGGCCATATACGAAAACAGTTTTTCGTCTTTATTTCCTTAACTATGCAATATGGAGATTTACTGTCAAAGGCAAAGTTGTAGAGAATTAAATTTAAGCGAACACGTGTTTGAGGGTTTTGGCGAAATATGGCCCAATCCTATTATATGGCCACTTCCATAATTCGGCAGGATGACCCGGATCTCCAGAACTGTGAGAGTTAGAAAGTTAGTTCCAAAGGCGAAGTTGTAGAGAATTAAATATAAGCGAACCCATGTTTCAGGGTTTTGGGAAAATATGGCCCAATACTGGTAAATGGCCTCCTCCATAATTGGGCAGGATGACCCGAATCTCCAGAACTATGAGAGTTGGAAAGTTGGAACCAAAGGCAAAGTTGTAGAGAATTAAATTTTAGAGAACATGTGTTTCAGGGTTATAGGGAAAAAGACTTAGTCCTTGAATATAAGATTTTCTAGATTTGAATGGTGTGAGACGTACTTCGGTAGGGCCTTTGACATTACCTTGGGTGATTTCTATGGATCTTTGAAATTCTTACAGTTATAAGAGAACAGAAAACGTTGGATTGTTTGCTTATTTGTATATTTAGATACGTTCTCTTGCCACATCTATTCTGATACGTACGGGTCTTTGGTTATGTTTCTTTTATAACTTTTATTTGGAAAAAAATGTAACACGAAACTGTAGCCCCACCGGAAACTTCTCATTACATGTATATCTGCATGTAATGACGCGTTTTCGGTTGGGACACCGAGTAAAACAGCATACAGTGGGGGATGCTTAATAAGTCATCCATTCTGGATAATTTCCTGACATTCGGAAACTCATTCGTGTATTTTTAAGCAACTCGCTTTAAAAACTGTTTTTTGACTCTTGTAATTGTAGACCTCGCCTTCGACTCGGAATACAAACTCTACACTCGTCAGAAAACGGTTTTCAAAGCTTTTCGCTTAAAAACACCCTCTTGAGTTTGGCTCATTTCACAAAATTAATCCCTCAAGTAATGACTTATTTCTGCATCCCCAACTGTAATCTATTATATGTAATAATTAAATATTTATGTAAACAAAATCAATTTTGAATTCAAAAATCATGGATATATTATGACATCATACGACACCAAATGATAAGCAACAATATAGTTTATTGAAAAAAAACTATGACGTTTATCGAAATAACAATATCGTTTGTTGAATAATTGAATAATTTTATTTTCGTGACACTCACTCACTCACACACTAAGCTAACTAACATAATTGTTGAATTAACAATATCGTAAGAATTGAATAATTTTATTTTCGTGACGTCATTCACACCCACTCACACACTAAGCTAACTAACATGTTCTGCAAAGTTTTCATTACCGTCTCCTAAGCAGCACAGCAATGTGTTATTTTCCAGGCTGAAAACATGTTCAGCAAAATCAACGTACCCGTCTACAACATGACAAAAAGAATTTTGTGGGCTGGGGCCAACATTAGTGGCGACCAAAGGAGAGGGCTCGGATCCATATTCCCATGGACAAAAATGTCTCCCTCAACAAAACAGCGAAAAATAATTTTAATTAATAATAATCTTAAGCCCGACTTTTGGAAATATCTCTTTGGACAAAAAACATAAAGAAATATTAATGAAAAACCACCAACTAGGGTCACGTAGTGTGAGCTGGGCCCACACTATTCACCTTATAGTCCGAACTAATCAACCGATTTTCAACAACTTTGTTTTGTTTCCCTATGTCCATGTCCATATATTTCATATAGTCATAAAACTATATAAATATTCAACTGACGGGATATACTTGTCGGGAGAATAGGCCGTCATTGTTCCTAAATTTGCTATAATAAACAATCATTTGGCGGTTAATTCTTTTGTCATTTATATTTGTGTGATCCTGCAGATTTTACTTGCATCACTGAAATCACAAACTTCAAATAATAGCAAATCTAGTTCGTAAAAAACGATTGAAATAGAATTTGTAAAGGATTAATAGATACACCTATCACGCTGAGCGACTAAACATCCTTTATATGCTTGTCATGATACAACACCGTGTTATTTTATTTAAATCGCCAAGGTGTTGTTTTGGCTCACAATATTTATCACAGCGTGACGTCAGTGGCAGTTTTATTGTTCCACACACTTTCAGGCTATCAAATTACACTGAAACTACGAAGCGTAGGTGAAATTAGTAATTTATTACAAGCAGAAAAATTCAGTTTGTAGGTTGAATGGAATAAACGCTTCGTTACACTATATTATAAGAAACTCCATAATTCCGCAATATACGGGCTGCTATGTTCGCACGATACGAAATTAATATGCGACGAATTTATAGTTGCATAATGGCATCCGCCGTATGATAAGCTTTGAAATATTAGAAGGATTTTATGAAGACCCTATGGCTCATCGTGTATTTTTCTATGCTCTATGTGTTTCAGAATGTGAAACGATAAGATTGTTGGTTTAGCAAAATAAAAAACATAAACAAAAATTGTGATCGTCATCTTTCACTCGGAAAATGACTTTTAAACAGAAACGTTACCTTTACATTTCGCTTTTACTGAGGTAATGTGATCGTGAAGCTCTAGTTCTTACGGTTACATTATAAATTTCCCTCTGATTTAATGTCAACTTTCTACGGAAAATAAATTATGCACTCCTTGAAACATATACACAATAAGTGTCTGCTTTTATAGTCATAACGTTCTATGAAATTTATACATCCGTAAGAATTCATAGCGTTTATTTCACATGGAAATAAAGTGCTTTTATGTAATGAAATGAGCGAATAAACAATGAAATGCAATCTGATGGCCTATATTGTGTTGTCGAAGGAAGTTTGTAAAAAATTAATTATGAGTTCAATATTTAGAAAGTTCTTAAACGTTTCTTTTGAAAGATATTTGCTACAGTTTACGAATGGTTAGGCAGCCTTAAAAGAAATTCCATATTTACCGTACAAATCGATTGGAGATGGAGCACCAGTGGTTGGTTTTTTTTTCGGGTAGGGTCGGTAATTCAGTTCTTCTAGTGTCTAGGTGGTACGGAAGGCAAAAATATTAGACACGTACTTTTTATAGACTTCTAAAATTTATTTTGGGCAGTCCATTCGATTGGAGCGAGACAGACTATTTCTGTCTCGCTCTTATCAACGTTTTGCACCAAATTCTGTCATAGAACATTCCGAATATGACGTCTTTCGCTAAAAAATGTTTTATGAAAATAAAATCAGTGAAAAAAGGCTGCCTGAACCTTACAATTTGTATCGAACTAGGCATACGATGGGAATGTCACTCTCTGCTACGCTTCGGATTGACACTTTTAATATTTTTTGCGCTAAACTTTCATTATGTCACATGTTTTTATTATTAAAGAGTAGCTGTCTGAACATGTTAGTGTGGAAACACGCACGGGGGCCTCCGACGCACGGGCCCATTGTGCTCGCTACTGTCTTACGTGTTACTTTATGCTTAATCCGCGAATCTTCCTGTGCTAGCGATGTAGCTCAGTATGTCTTTTGGATGTAAGCTTTTTATAAGGTCGTAACTGATTACATACCCTCCCAAGAACTGACGTCTGGAAGTAATGTACGCTGGGCTATAGTCCAGTTTACTTAAAAAATAAGTTGACTAAAACCTTCGCGCAAATCTTTTTTTCGATTTATAAGGCCATCTAAAACAACTTTGTAGAAGAAAGTGTATAAATTATTATTATTATCCGAGGGGTGACGCACTTCTGCGGTTTATAGAATAAATGGAATAAATGATAATTTTTTCAAATTCTTCAAAACCTCAAATAGACTTGATTTTGATGGCAACGCACATAATAAAAGTGATCAGCTGATCAATAAAAGTGATCAGCTGATCAATAAAAGTGATCAGCTGATCAATAAAAGTGATCAGCTGATCAATAAAAGTGATCAGCTGATCAATAAAAGTGATCAGCTGATCAATAAAAGTGATCAGCTGATCAATAAAAAAGTGATCAGCTGATCAATAAGTGAGCAGATCAATAGTGATCAGCTGATCAATAAAAGTGATCAGCTGATCAATAAAAGTGATCAGCTGATCAATAAAAGTGATCAGCAGATCAATAAAAGTGATCAGCAGATCAATAAAAGTGATCAGCTGATCAATAAAAGTGATCAGCAGATCAATAAAAGTGATCAGCTGATCAATAAAAGTGATCAGCTGATCAATAAAAGTGATCAGCTGATCAATAAAAGTGATCAGCTGATCAGTAAAAGTGATCAACAAGGCGATCAGCTAATTGACGCATGAACTTTTCAAATCAGCTGATCACTTTTTTCGAATTATATGGAAATTAAAACTATCTTGCGTAGCTCGGATAGTGATTATTCTTTTATACTTTCTTTTTACAAAGTTGTTCTAGATGACTTTATGAATCGAAAAAGAGATTTGCGTAAAGGTTTTGGTCAATTTATTTTTCAAGTGAACTGGGCTACGTGAGCAGTGACATAAGTAGTGTTCGGCTGTGTCAGTGCGTTCACGACACTGATCACAACTGGGATAGTGCGCTTGCCGATGGTTGTCTCCTTGTGACTCCTGTGAAAGATTTCAGTCTTGTTCTGCTAATATTTAATAAGAATTTCGTTCTGTGTTTGTTGATGGCGAGGCACTGTATGGATTGTCTGCAGTTAGTTACTGATTGCCAACTGGCTGCAAATTTGTTGTATTTAAGAGCAGCAATAAGTCTGTTGCATATGTATCTAAAGGTATGCAGTGAATTGCAGTAGACTTCCGCCCCTCCTGAATCATTTATAACTGATCCTTCTGTGTATATTGTGCCCCCTCTTGTAGTAGGCTCTGTCTGCTAGTGTGACTTTGAATTTCCAGCAAACTTGAATATTCCGGTTATTTTGTCAGAGGGGATTAGCAGAGAAGGCATGGTTACCATAGTGTCATGTTAGATCTTCGTGTGACTTGTTTTCCTGAATACTTCACCGTTTCCACGGTTAGCTAGTCTGTCAAGGACTTTAATTGCTTCTGTTTCGATTAGGATGTGCAATGGTGGGAGATTTAACTTTACTTCAAGCGCTTTTGTTGGAGTAGATTTCCACAGGCCTGTAACGGCTCTACAAGTTAGTCTTTGAATTTTACTTAATTTGTATTGTACATAATTTAGTTTGCAGATGTAATTCCAGAGGAAGGAGCCATATATCATAATGGGTCTTATAATAGCGGTTTAGATCCAATGTATCACTTTAGGTGATAGTCCCCATTTGTTGCCTGTCACATTTAAGGAAAATAGCTAATAGAAATCGAACAAAACTGCCCGCAGTTGCCAACCGCCATTTTGTTCAAAATTGATTGTTTTTCGTTTATAATGTGAAACTTTACGAAATTAATCGATTCACGTCAGACACGCGAGCCGCTGCCGAATTATTTTGATCCAACCGAGCCGTCGGCTTGAAATTGGTTGAAAATTTTTCTATTTTCGACAGAAAAAAATTATATTTTTTCAATTTTCAAAAAAACTATAATTTGTTTATCTGAATTCGAGGTTTGACCGCCGCTCACTGTTTCTTTTTCGCTAGCCGCAGTCTGCATTGTGCATACGGCTCTAATGTCTGATTAATCTCAATGTTTTTTTTTCGGCTCTCACGCAAATTTCGAATAGTCTAGCGTTAAGCTATTGTTTCAAGCTTGTTAAGAGCACGTCGCAAAAATGTGAGCCTTCAACTTTGCGATGTTTTTCTAGAAAAAAATCCTGCGTAAGTAACAAATTATTCAAAATTATACCTCATGTACTGTAAGAGAATGACTCTTATGCAAATAATAGATGAATTAGAATCAAAAAAGTTTCAGTATGAAGGTATGTACAAATTTGCTCTGAAATAATAAACTCAAATGAACTTGGAATGCGATGATTTTTCAGAGCAACTTTCGACTTTCATACTCCAATTTTTTGAATTTTTATTGATCTATTATTCGTGTAAGAGTCATCCTTTCACAGCACACTAGAAAATTTTTTGAATAATTTGTTATTTCCGCAGGATTCACCTTTAAAAAAACAGTGCAAAGTTGACAGTTAAAATTTTTGCGATGTGCTCCAAATAAAACTTGTTGAAAATTTCACTTGGAAAACCGACAGCACAGGGCGCGTTTTACTAACAATGAAGTCAAGACTGATTTATTTGTTACAGGTGATGGCTACAGTGGCATAAACTTTGCTGCACGACTCTCCCTACAACCGCGACCATCGCGAAGTTCTATAGTGAATGACGACAATTCTTTCGAGTATCGTCGGAAATCGTCTGGTGGATCTCATTATAGTGTCTCATCAACCAACAACAATGCGGACCCATATGTCTATTCGCATGATGACATTGAACGTTATCCGGATGGTACAGTCGTTTTACGGTAATTACTCGTTAACAGAAATCGATAAATGAACTACATTTGAATTTGGATTTAGAATTCCAGCTCCACACGTGGTGGCTGCTCGTGCATATCGGATGTCCAGTTCAGCTGGCCTGTTAGGAGTAGGATGCATATCGTCATCAAGTAGCACGTCACATCAATTTAGTTCATCAAATGCGTCATCATCCCAAGAAAAAACGCCGCTTTATCGATTGGCAAAGTTATTAAATCAAAATATAAAACCAACTCAATGTCCTATTTTAAAAGATGATACACCCAGACGATTGTCGTGGGAAAGGTAAAGATGCGCATAACAATCATGCATTATTTATGAAAACCTTCACGAACAAGGCTTCACGCAATATAAACTCCAAATATTGACAATCTTGTTTCTGTGTCTTGACTAAAAATGTATTTATATTAAATTCTACCTCACGTAGCAGTGAATTTGATTATTTGTTTCAGAAATTCTTCTATTTGTTTCTTTTTTTCCTTCAAATTACTTCATTGTAGACATGACAGTTGTTGAGCGACTAGTCAAGACGATTCGCAACAAGTAGTTTTTCTGGCCCAAGCCATTCGATAATCACAAAAGAATCGATTTGAGTGCAGAAAAGTGTGCCACTCTCCTCAACTACTGCGGTAAGCCTTTTTGTCTCCAGGAGGCATATCGTCAGGGTAGAGATGGTCGCCTTATTAAAACTCACTCACTTCAACGTCCGTGCTAAACAACGGCAGTTGAATCGGCTTTATGTTTGTTCGCCGGCTGTCACGTCTGCTTAAATTCATCCCAAAAACATTCTAAGTTCCGTGTGTTCTCATTGTTCTTTTATGCCCAACAGAAGAGAAAATGCTGCAAACAATCGCTTGCCACGATCCGCTAGCATCGATTCAATGGTTGAGGCTGTTTGGAGTGAATCGTCAAGACCATCTCTAACTGTCGAACCACCCGAATCGACGTCGTATCGACAAAATATCCAAACATTAACAATAAGCAATGAGAGCACAAGTCGACGCGAGAGTTTACTAAGCCCATCATCGGGTCGAAGGACGAAGCAGCATAGGGGAATCAATTGTAAGTAAAAACATTTTTTGTCATTCTTTTTACGTTTTCGCTGGAGGCGAATAATTTTGTCAAAACTTTGGAGTCAAATCTTATACGAAACGTCTTCGATTTCCACCGTCCGAGGAAAGTACCTGTGAAATTCTCAGTGTGAACGTGACTATCATTTGCTAAAGTATCATCATTATTACATAAATTCGATTCGATTTGTTTCTTGTTTGAAATAAGACACGTACAGCATTTTCGATGGGTTGATGTTGAACATAAGTCAATATGGACATTGATGCAAATATAATGAAATTAACACAAGTAGTTGACATAGGGGAAGCGAATGCTCATTATACTTTTAGCATTCTACTGGAAATTTCGATAATTTTCTGTTTCTTTTGCGTTTTCTTATGACTACAAGAGCAACAGCGATTATTACATTTTGAATGACTGTAGTTACTTACCTCTGTTGTCTGACATGGGGTATTATTTACAAAGTGAAAATAACAGTTTTTCATTACGTTTTACAATATATGTCATTTTTACATCTTTCACAATCACTTTTAAAAGGCTTCGGAATGAATTCAGGCCAAGCTGACCTAAGCTGACCTGATTGAATATTGAAGCTGACCCCAAATCTGACCTAAGCGTAGAAAAGGGAAACAGATTATTCCATCTCATTTGGTGAGAATGTAAATAAGTCGCCAGGCTATGACAACATATCTGTGATATCTGTTAAATGTTGTGCTGTGACTATTTCGCCTGTTCTAGCTGACATTTATAATCTTTGTTTGTCTACTGGCACTTATCCTGACTCTCTGAAAAAGGCTAATGTCACACCAGTTTTTAAATCTGGGGACTCGTCTGATGTGGGCAATTATAGGCCGATATCTGTCTTGCCATTTGTTAACGAAATCTTTGAGAAATTGATTTTCACAACTTTCTTAACTCTTCGAGTTTTTTTTACAGTAAGCAATATGGGTTCAGATCCCTTAGTGGTACCCATGTTGCGTTGTTTGAATTAGTCGACTATATCTCTTTTCATATTGACAAAGGCAAAATCGTCACCGGTCTTTTTTTGGACCTCTCTAAGGCCTTTGACAAAGTCAATCATATGTTACTGCTGGACAAATTATCGGCTGCCGGAATAAGAGGTTTAGCGTTAAGTCTTATCGCTGATTATTTGAAAAACAGGTTTCAAAGAATTGTTGTGAATGGATATGAAAGTCCTTCGATGGGAGTGGCTTTAGGAGTTCCTCAGGGGAGTGTACTGGGGCCTCTCCTATTTTTGGTTTTTATTAATGATATCCGTCTTCTTCACCTGAAATCGCTGCCTAACCTGTTTGCAGATGATTCTAGCATTTTTTCTTCTTCCATTTGCTTTGTCAACAATGTGCAGGTTGTGAACAATGACTTGAAATTACTAACGGAATTTTTTGATGTCAATAGGCTCACGGTAAATCTAAAAAAGAGAAATGTCGTTCATTTTAGGGCCAGGCATGTAGTAGTTGACTCTTCATTGAAGATTCAATTGAATGGCATTGAAATCAAGCCCGTGAACTCTGTTAAATATCTTGGGAGGATTTTGGACCAGAATCTGAGTTGGAACTTTCACATCACTCAATTGTGTACTAAAATCTCTGGACAAATCGGTGTATTGCGAAGGCTTCGTTGGGTTTTACCTTCTAAGATCCTGAAGTCTCTGTATTATTCACTGATACAATCACGTCTGTCGTACTGTATAGGTGCGTGGGGTTATGCAAATAAGTGCATAATGGAAAATCTTGAAACAAAGGTCTGCTCTGAGGGTCATTCATGGACTTCCTTATAGGTTCTCTTCTGAGTTACTTTATTCGGTTTATTGTCCGGATGTTTTGATGGTTAGTAAGCTCTACAGCTCTACGGTTTGTAAATTTGTTTTTGATTCCACTAGAGGTTTTTGTCACCACTTTGTGAATTTTAGTAGACCAACGCATGACTATCCAACTAGAGGATCCAGACTCTTATACATACCGTTTTCGAGGACCATTTTGGGTAAGCGTAGAGTCTCTGTGGCTGGAGCGAGGTTGTTTAATCTATTACCGCTGAACACACGTGCATCTGTCACGAAATTTCAATTTTGTCGTTTGTTGAAGTTGTATTTGTTGCAGAATTGAGTTCATGTTGGGATTTTTTTATGAAGGTGTCATGTTGATCGGTTCAAAGGATTGCTCTTGATTATGTTTGAGTGTCGTGTACCATAATTGCCTACTATTCTTTACTCATTGACAGATTTGGTTGTGTAATTTTTTTTTCTCCTGATCATGAAATTGATGTCCAATGAATATAATTTTATTTTTTTATATTGAAAATATCTTTCGATTTTGATTTTAATCTTCTGATTTTGCCAATTGATTTTTTCTTAGATATTTTAGGTTCCTTAGAATTGTTAAATAGTGGAAGCTTGATGATATTACAACGATGTTTTTGTTAGTATTATTATTACTCACTGTAATAATGAATTGATGAATTAATGAATTAATAAATATATATATATCAAGAGGTCGGTTTACCGTAGTAAATCGCGCACGGGGGCTACTGTTTGGGCCCATTGTGCTAGCAATCAGGTTAGACGCTTATTTAAGGTAGGAGGAGGAGGAGGAGGTCGGGTTACTTGAGTTTGACTGATCTGATTTGAAGTGAATTTTCGTTTTTCGATCGCGGTCCGTGTAGTATCGTAGTAAACTATACTTCAAATAGGCTAGTCAAAATTAGCAAAATTTGTATGGGAGACCTTGCAAAAATTAGGACAAAAGGAAATAAAACGAGATTCGATAGGGCTGAGAGGTGTCTACCATAGCCCGAAAGTCCCAAAAAATCCCACTGTAGGGTTTTGAGAAAATCGTGAAAAACCCAAAAATTGAGGCTTTGTGCAAGCTTTATGTCACTGTTAAATAAAATCTAAGTTTTCCAAAAAATTTTGCGATGACTATTTTTCCCAAATTCTAAATAGTCCAAAGTTTGTAAAACACTTTACCTCACCAATTTTGGTCATTTTTTGGCTGAGATACAATTTTTCAAATTCAAAATTTCATCGAAAAAATGACCTCCGCGAAAACTTTTTTCGATTTATACCGGTATATCGAAGAAACCTTGCTCCGAATTTGGAATCCAAAAGTCTCAAAAATATCTTTGGAGTATTCTAAACATTTCATATTAACATAATTCTCCTTTTCGAACTCGACGAAAAATTTCCCTCTAATGTCGAAAATTTCATTACACTCTGAAAAACGTCTACGAGAACCAAATCAGTATGAAAAATAATCAATGTTTTTGTTCGAAGAAATCGTTTTAAGTCAATTATTTGATTAACAAAATTGTTTCTTGTGCTCTTGTGGGTGATGGGGCGACCGAAAAAAATTTCCAGGTGGGTGACGCCACCAGCGCTTTTTAGTAAAAAATTTACAGTTTGTGCGAAATCTATCAATCATATTGTGTTGCTATGAAAGACAAAATTGTTCTTTGTTGTGTGAGGGTGGTGGGGTGATCAAAATTATGGCCGCCGTTGATGGTGGCACCACCAGCGCGTTTTTACCAGAATACAAAGAGTTCCCACACCATTGCTGTACTCGACACTAATGTTGTTCGCAGGGTCTATTTTCGGGAACTTTGTTCTTAAGTTGAATTTCGGAAATTTTCAGAAATTTTCTGTAATATTATGGGATTTTCACAAATTTCAACTCCCGAAAATAGGCCCTGGTTCCTCGAGTGCTTTGTTGAGCGCTCTACTAGCATTTACCTAGGTGATAATGCGAATCTCTGGGAAGCTAAAGGCTGTCCACAAGGTGGGATTTTCAGATGATCTGAATATTCTAATCAAGACTGATCTAGTGTTATTCAGTAGAAGGAGCTTGGGATTTGATTTGGTGGGCAGGATCAGAGTTTTCAACAATGCCATGGAACTAGCTCCACAGGTGAAATACCTGGGAGAGACGCTTGACAGCAAACTTAACTGAATTTCTCACGTCAATGATTAAACAGCGGCTTCCGGGCTATGAAGGAACTGTTTTGTGAGTCTGTATGAGAATGTAGGAAGTCATTCTGAGGTTGTATGAGGCTGTGATTAGCGAAGGTCATTCTGTGGTTGTATGAGGCTGTGATTAGCGAAGCTCATTCTGCGGATTTATGAGGCTGTGATTTGACAATAAGGCAAATACGACGCAATCATCAGGTAGACCAGCAGGCAGGCCATCTCGCCATTTTTGATTACTCAGCGTTCTTACCCTACAGTGGGATTTTTTGGGACTTTCGGGCAATGGTAGACCCCCCTCAGTCCTATCGAATCCCGTTTTATTTCCTTTTTTACTAATATTTGCAAGGTTGAAAGCAAACTTGACCAGCCTAAAAAGTCAATAAACTATTGACGTTGATATAGTAAAGTAGCAATAGAGTCAAATCAAAGATGTTGATTCCCTAGGTGCAGTGAACAGACGAATCCGGACGAACGGACAGGAAGGGTTACCGCTACCTAATATAGGAGATCAGTTTTGTTACGACCACTGCTGAATACACGCATTTTATTTAGTATTTCTACCCGATATCACTGTCCTCACTATCTCACTATGAAATTTGTCATTTTTTACGAAAAATTTTACGTTCTATTTTATGAAAAATGTAATAAATTTATTGTATTGTAATAAATATAGTCTTTGCTGCAAAAATATTATGATATCTGCAACCAAAAACGTTTGCTGCAATTAGACATCAACATATGTTGCTATGAGGCCAAATATAAAATGATTGCGGTAAACATATTATAGTTGAGAGTTTTAAGTTTGCAATTTCAATGTCACCGGCGAGTGCGCACGGCTGTTGCAAGCATAGAAAATATGGAAAAAAAGAACTAAGTGTATACTGTACACTATGAAGTATATATAGAGATGTATACATACATACGTACACGAGTGCTCAGTACACATGAAGTAATACACTTCATAGTATCGTATAATGTTCTGTATACTCGATTGTGTGTTAGTGCAAATTTGACATTTGCTTTAAGTAACATTCATTCTCAATTAGGTATTTATTGTATTGTTCATTACTTGACAGCAATACACTCTTGCACATATGAGTCTGTTGGGAGAAAAACCCGGTCTATTCCAACTGTCAAAGTGACGTTTTAAAGGTCAAACAAAAAAAATTTTTCGAAATATCCAAAACCTGTTTTTTTCCTCAATTCTATAACGGTAATATAATTCAGAAAAAATAAACATGTTTTCTAAAATTTTTTTTCTTGTTTGACAGTTTGACTTTGACAGTTGCAATGGACCGGGTTTTGCTCCCAACAGACTCAATAGTAAACGCTTTCACTGTTTCGACTTTGAACAAGCACACTAAACGAAAAGCGTTCGATGACATCGTGTCAGACATACATTGCGTTTTAATTTTATCAATAAACTTAACATTGCGTCACTCTATTTGCTATTTTTCTCCCCGTTTCTTATTATTTGTCTTTTATAATCGACAACATTTTAATGAAGAAAAACATGATGAGAAAATTACGAAGTAAATATTTCTTAAGCATCGACCCATTAAAATTTGGGAATTTCATGCCACATTTCTCGAAATGTTTGTTTTCTTATTTTGTTGATCTCCATTAATCCATCATATTTTTTCTGCGTATTATTGGATTAAATGAAATTGGTCTCACTTTTCAATATATTTTTATACTTCATGAATCAAACAGACGGGAAAATGATAACGATATGTATCTGAGCTGTGTGTCTACAACCAACAATTTGATATAATAACCGCTTCCGTGTACGACGAACATGCCATAATTTCTTTTCCATGGATTGTCCTTAGCTCCTCATCATGGCATTTTTATGTTAAACCAAACGCCCTTATCATGCGAGATTTGTTTGATAATTTAGTGTGTCGTAAAAATTGAACATTGTCGCATTTAATAAAAATCTATCAATTTTATGAAAACATGCTACGAATACAAATTGGCATAATTAATTGGCCGTTGATGGGGGTAATGGACTTTTAATCAATGAATAACATCGATCTGATGAAAACAATTTGTTTCTTCCACATATCTCCGCAGCTTATTTCCAATTAATTAAATGAAATTGTGTTTCGCTGCATTCCTTCTTTTTCTATTCGGAAAAGTGAAATGCCGTCTGTTTCAAACGCTGTGTGTATTTGTTGAAGCGAAAAAGTTTTCATTGATTCTTAAGTGGTTCTCAGACATTTGTATTTTTTTTCTTCATTTTCACAACAAAGTTGTGATGTTTGATCGACGAAAAAAAATACTTTGAATTGCTCATAATATTTTATTATCAATATTTATTTCAGCAAAAAATTGTAATATTTTAAAAGCTTTAGTCGAGGCTATAACGGTTCTTTTCGGTTATTTAAGAAAGTGTGACAGGGTGACTTTCGACTTTTGTCTCCCATGTTGTGTGATTAATGTTTTTTATTCGTCCCTAAGGGGGGTGGCAGTCTTTTGTTTTTATTTGTACAAGTAACACTCAACGTGAAGTTAGCTGCAGTTGCGACCGAAGCTAACTTCATTGCAAAAAATCACCTGATTTCATTAATAAATTTACCAAAATCAGCTGACTTCATTGAAAGTTTCAATAATCAGCAGATTATGTTTGCAATGAAGATAGCTTCGGTCGCAACTGCAGCTAACTTCACGTTGAGTGTTACTTGTACAAATAAAAACAAAACACTGTCACCACCCGTACCTAACCCAGACCAAACAGAAACGAAAATCATTTCTGTTTTCGAAACACTCTTTCCGACTTCTCAAACAAAAGTGTGTGTGTGACATAGACACAATTTTTAATTTTTTTCATGTCAGAATTAATCCAGAGCAGAATATGTGTTCATGTTTCACTGTTGTATACCCAATAAATGCATATAGACGCATTATCAATACCTCAACAACCCATCACCAGAAACATCGCTAGTGGGATCCGCAACACTCGCCAAGCAAAAGCGGTAGGGTTGTGCCAGGTGTGAAAATCTTATAAATGATGTAATGGTATACATTATCTATACATCAAGAACACGTCTTCTGTACATCATATTCACAATTGTCAAATGTTAATGTATTATCAATAATGCATCACAATAACACATCTCGATCACATAATTTCTATACATTAATCAAACCTCATGTTGCGAACGAATTAACACATCAAAAATACATCGATCACACATCCAGAAAACATCAATTTTAAATCTTTTATCCATCTTTTGAAAACCGATTTTCTCATTTTGGTAACTATTGATTCGAAGTAGAAGATATTTGCGGGATGTAAACACAAACAACTACCTCGAAGGTGGACGTATTTATATTCCGCATACCTACTGCACTGCTTTTTAGTTACCCAACGTACGATTTCGATGATTTTCCAAACTTTGTCATCCACAATTTCCACAATTTGGAGCTTTCATGAAATGCTTATTATTTAACTGACGTCACTTGTGTCAAACTAATTCGTTACTAAACAAGCACCAACTACCCAAATTAAGAAGCATATATATGCACTTAGGAAAGTTACTGTCATGTATACACTTGTGGAAACTCCTACGCAATATTGTCGTCCCATAAAGATTTGAATTCTTGTAGGGAGGCCAGTATGGGTTTTTAACATTTAACAATCAAGTTTCAAGTTAAACGAATTTTGTGTTCCGGGAGTTATAAAGTTGATTCTTTTTTAAAGAGAAATAAATTGAACAGATGTGCCTAGCATCTTTGCAAAATGCTAAAAAGTTGTTTTATGTGCGAGAATAGATGACCACTGTTAGCTGCTCAGAGCAACGATTGTAGACATTTTTGTAGTGTTCAGCATTTCTAAACGTTGAGTCACGTATTTGCTCAGCTCGTTATGACTCATTGGAACTTCAAGGAACTCAAATCCTGCAAATGAATTGGAAAATTGCCCTATGCGGTTTAATTGTAGACAACTTAAAAATTGACTAGAAATAATGGAACTATTCAACTTGAAGCTTTATGTTTGGACCCGTACGAAGGTCCTAGATACGTTTACTACAAACAATTTTAATGTAACATGGGGTAGATCGAGGTGGCAGTGGGGAGATGCATTTATTATCGTCTAAATATGAAGAATCAACAATAAAAAAAATGTCCGTCCGTCCGTCTCCACTTTTTTTTCCAAACGGCTCAACCGATCACCCTAAATATGCATGCCTCCCATGATTCAAGTTCGAAAATGAGAAAAATCGATCAAGTGGTTCCGGAGACATGATCGAGGAAGTGACCAAAAACATGGTTTTTCGAGGGTCGGTGAAGCTTTTTCAGGGTCAGGGTCAGGGGTCGGGCACCGGGACCAATGGAATCGACGAAATTGAGTTTCTTGACCATATATGAAAACGGTTTTTCGTGTTTATTTCCTTAACTATGCAATATGGAAATTCACTGTCAAAGACAAAGGTGTAGAGAATGAAATTTTAGG
Source organism: Pseudolycoriella hygida (assembly GCA_029228625.1). NCBI lineage: Eukaryota > Metazoa > Arthropoda > Insecta > Diptera > Sciaridae > Pseudolycoriella > Pseudolycoriella hygida. The sequence continues at coordinate 128,839,206 of CM055406.1, forward strand.
GTACATGTGTTTCATTGTTTGGGTAAAAATGTCTCACTCCTGGGATATGACCACTTCTAGAATTGGGAGGAATGATCCATATCTCTGGGACTATAAGAGGTAGAAAGTTGCTTCCAAAAGCAAAGTTGTAGAGTATAAAATTTTAGCGAACGAGTGTCTCAAGGTTTTGGGTAAAAATGCCCCAATCCTGGGATATGGCCACTTCTAGAATTGGGAGGAATGATCCATATCTCTAGAACTATAAGAGATAAAAAGTTGCTTCCAAAGACAAAGTTGTAGAGAATGAAATTTTAGAAAACACGTGTCTCAGGGTTTTGGGTAGAAATAATCCTGGGATATGAACACTTCTAGAATTGGGAGGGATGATCCATATCTCCAGAACTATAAGAGGTAGAAAGTTGCTTCCAAAGGCAAAGTTGTATAGAACAAAATTTTAGAGAACACATGCTTCAGGGTTTTAGGGGAAAATGGCCCAATCCTTGGGTATAACCATTTCTAGATTTGAATGTTCTGAAATGTACTTCGGTACGGCATTCGACATTACCTTGGGTAATTTCTACGGATCTTTGAAATTCTTATAGTTATAGAAGAACATAAAACGTTGGATTGTTTGCTTATACTGTATTAAGATACGTTCGAGTCTTTTTGCAAGATTTATTCTATTTGGCACATCTATTCTGTTTGTCGCATCTATTCTGGAACGTACGGATCTTTGGTTATGTTTTGTCATATGTTTGCCAGCGCCTTTGGAAGGTTTGTTAATTTGCAATTTTACTCTGCATTTTATTAACAATGGAATGAAGATGAAGCTTGAATAAAATGTTGAGAATTGCATTTCAACTTAGACTATGTACTCAACGTATATTTCGTTGTCAGTTTTTCATTTTCATTAGCCAGGGTCGACTGCCAGGGAAGCTCGAGATCCCCCCCCCCCCACAGAATTGATAAAATTATATGAAATTTTGAGAAAATTCTCTTTATTTCGCGTATTTCACATTAATACAGTCGTGTTTTTGGTATAAGGTTTTCGTTAAACAGGGTCACCGATAGAAGGTGTTTTGTGTTTGACCGGCACCCCCCCCCTCAATTTTTTGCCGTGGCTAACACACAGAACTTTTGTTTATTTCCCTGCAGCTAGCATACAGCTTCTATTATAACGCTTCAGGGAAAAAATTTTTTGAGTACTATTCTTATGCGAGAAAAATAAAAAGTTTAGTTTGAGTGGGTGGTGAATGTTATATTTAAAAGTTGCGCAGCAGGCGAAAATTTTTCAAAATTGAATTGCACATTTTGGTTTTCTATGAAAGTATACAGTTCTAATTACCATTAGCAAAAATTCTAACAGCTCAGTATATGTGACCGATAACACGCCACCGTCGTTAAGAGTGTCAAAAATTTTTTCTTGCAATGTAGAACCGAAAATCTATTTCAATAACGAAATGGAAACATTGAAATGAGATTGGAAAAGAAAAGAATGATCACAACAAAAACCCTTTTAAAAGGGAAATGTGACGCAAGTCCTTCTTCCTCCTTCCAAAACAACTGATATCAATTTGGGGTGACGCTTAAAGCTTTGAAACGCAAAAATTCTTTTGGAATGTTTTCATTTTTGATTAAAAAAAAGCGTCACAAATGCCGGACCCACCAATGTAATAATTTTCTACGCTTTCAGCTCTCATACGCAAAAATTTGATTTCCTGTTCAAAAATACGCCATACATAATGACAAATTTTTGCGTTGTGAAAGCTGAAAGAACAGAAAAACTATAACATTGGGGGGTCCGGCATTTGTGACGCATTTTTTTAATCAAAAATGAAAACATTCCAAAAGAATTTTTGCGTTTCAAAGCTTTAAGCGTCACACCAAATTGATATCAGTTGTTTTGGAAGGAGGAAGAAGGACTTGCGTCACATTTCCCTTTTAAAAGGGTTTTTGTTGTGATATCAGTACTTTTGGAAGTTTCGGCTACTACTTTCATGGGCAAAAATGATCCCCTCAACTTCCTCTACAACATATCAAAAGTTTTTTTGAGCCGCCGCCGCCGCCAAACCGAGCCGCGGCGGCTACTACTTCCATGGGCGAAAATGATCACCTCAACTTCCTCTACAACATATCAAAAGTTTTTT
>CM055406.1:128841831-128949880 GCA_029228625.1 Pseudolycoriella hygida
TTCTTTCAGCTTTCACAACGCAAAAATTTGTCATTATGTATGGCGTATTTTTGAACAGGAAATCAAATTTTTGCGTATGACAGCTGAAAGCGTAGAAAAATTATTACATTGGTGGGTCCGGCATTTGTGACGCATTTTTTTAACCAAAAATGAAAACATTCCAAAAGAATTTTTGCGTTTTAAAGCTTTAAGCGTCACCCCAAATTGATATCAGTTGTTTTGGAAGGAGGAAGAAGGACTTGCGTCACATTTCCCTCTTAAAAGGGTTTTTGTTGTTATATCAGTACTTTTGGAAGTTTCGGCTACTACTTCCATGGGTGAAAATAATCACCTCAACTTCCTCTACAACATATCAAAAGTTTTTTTTTTGAGCGGCGGCTACTACTTTCATGGGCGAAAATGATCCCCTCAACTTCCTCTACAACATATCTAAAGTTTTTTTTTTGAGCCCCCGGCCCATTTTCCGCCATTTCGGCGGTTCCCCTATACACTACACACCCAACCCAACATCTTTCCCTTTGTCACCAAACCTGTATCTCGAACACCCAACCATGTCTTATACAAAATATGCTTCCGTACACACACACACACAAACACATACATATGGGCTTTATATGGCGCCTTCTAAGAGCCCTGGCGCCCAAACGAGGCCGGTACCCCCCCCTTTTTTAAAATCTCATATGGCGTAGAATGCCCAGCCGAAGGTCCCTGCAAAATTTCAAGAAAAGATATCGAGCCGTTTTCGAGAAAACTCCAAAAAAGTGGGTTTTCATACAAATGGCTCTAACTAACTAAGTAACTAACTAAACTAAACTAAAATTTTCCGAATTTTTTGTTCGTATGGGGACTTGCGTCACGGGCGCATTGCTACTGCGCGCCCATGATTGCGCCGCAGGCGAAACTTTCAAGTATTGAAAACGATTTATATTTTTTCGCAAAATTCGCAACATTTCACTTTCGTCAGGGGGGGCTCTGAAGACGCTCAGGAGGGGCCTGATATCCTCTCTCATTTTCAATATTTTGTGACATTCATTGAGATTTTTTCCAACGAGAAATATTTCTCCCTAATGAAAAACCACGAGAAAATTTTACGAGAAATTGTCACATAAAATTTGACATTTACGAGAAATTCTCGCAAAAAACGTCAAAAGTCACGAATTGAAAATTGAATTTCTACGAATCATGACGTCTCGGGTGGAGATTTCTCTCCACTTAAAATCTCTCGAATATTGAAAAAAGGGCCCCTGCTCACAAACACACTTACTCCAGTTTCTTTTTTAAACAACTTGCCATTTAAATAACAATTACCTCTCTATAGTTTTGTTTTCAACGTTTTCTTCCCCAAGTCGAGCACATAAAATAACAGCACGTTCTGTCTTTGTGCATCGAATCATAAAACACACGAAGATACCCCGACAAGAGACAAATAATGCCAGCTTGAAAAGGGATATTGACCACCATTTGACACAAGTATACTTTAGATTGCATATTGGAAAGTAAAAAAAATAAGAAAACGATACGCAGACACCATTTTCATGTCGAATCACATTGACTAAGTAATTATTGAATGGCATTATTTTGCACCAGCAATGTAGAAACAGAAATGGTTTTCGAAAGTTTGCTAAAGTTTTTCATTATGTCTTCTTCATTTTCAGAAAAGAATCAACTTTTATGTGAGTTAAATTTCGCTTCAAATTTTCACTTAAGATATTTCTTTCTCAGTTAAATTGGTGCAAATAATGGATAGAAAATGTCCTTATTCACCCTTACGACATTGTCGTAATTTTAGCGATATAAATAGGTGGGTGGTTCGCTGAAGTTATTGTGTTGCAGATTAACTCTTTTTCTCGACATCTTTGTCAGCTCAAAAAAGCATTTTATCTAACTTTACAATTGAGGTCCTGTTAGCCATACACATTTTTGACCATTAATTTACTCGTGTTATTAAAAATCTACAGAACTTTCTCATAGGCTCATAATCATGATGCAAGTGCCCTAAAAATATTTTTTCGCAAATTACCACAGTGTTGAGGATTCACGAAATGAAAAACTCAGTTCAGAAGGAATCTTCACACGTTTTTACAATTTTGTGAGACGACTCACTCCACTTACTCCACATTCCGAACCACTCAACCGATATGCACAACAAATTTTTCTAACTATTTCCTAACATCCAAATTACTACATCACTGATAAGCAGTTTCCATGCTGTACTTGCTGACATATGAATAAGTTTCACCGACCCTCGAAAACTCACGTTTTTGGACACTTCTTTCACCATAACTCCGGAACAGTTACTCCACGGGTTCTGCTTATCTTCGAACTTGATACGATTGGTGGAAAAGCTTCCAAAAACGTTGGAAAAGAGACGGAACATTATTTTCTTCGGCTCCCCGACTCTTGGCTTAACGAACGGACTCGTCATTTGTACACTATTTCGGATTTTGACGCAATCGCATTTTGTCACCACACCAATTGTTCTGCATTTTAGGCATCTCCAATGCTGCAAACACGTAGTATACCTACCTATATGACCTTTTTTACTTTTTTCGGGCACAAAAAAATAGTTATTTTCGCAGCTAAAATGTGAAAAATAATTAAAAATATCAAATTGTCCACTTTTCTGATTTCGCAAAAGTTTCGATGAATCCTCAAATCAAGGTAAGTCTAATCCGTGCATCCCATGCATATGTAAAATGAATTGCAACATCGATCGGTTCGAAATATACTTTTCTTCGACACGGTTGTGCAGCAAAATCAATGCAAAAAGAGACTCTCTGATGAATTACACTTATGGTACGTGTCAAGGATTTAGTGCGGTAGGTAGCAAACACAAAAGAAATCAATTAGTATTTCGGAATTTTAAGTTTATTGTGGGTGGAGCTGAGTGTCGCATTTTCAGATCGATTCCGAACTAAAGGCCGTGACGCAGACCACCAGTAAAATTACAACAAAATTTGTTAGTTGACTATGGAAATGCAGAAAATCTTTGACTTCCCTCTTGCGAAATTCCACTTGAAAATAATTTTTTGGACTCTGCGGATAATTCTAAGGTTCAGTTGATCCGGAGTTACGAATTTACCAATTTCCATTTTTCTATACAAATTCACGAAATATTACCAAACCTTCGACTTAACCATTTCTAGAATTCGAAGAGATGACTCACATCTCTCTAGAACAACGGCAGTTCGAAAATTGTTTTCCAAAGGCAAAGAATGACATTTTTCAGACCAAAGCACATAAAGTGGAAGTTGTGTAAGTTTTTTGAAAAAATATGTCACAAATGCCAGATCCCCCAGCCGAATACTTTTTCCACTCATACAGGCTTGTAAGTTAACATATAAAGGACTTGCGTCACATCTCTTTTAGCTGGATTTTTGCTCATGTAGCATCGTCATGTAAATTTTCAAGATGATTCTGATTCATTCGAAATATAAAATTGAGTTGCAGATTTTAAGTCTTGTCAGAAAGTATTGATTTACTTAACCTATTACCTAATTGAATTACAATTTCCCCATTTAGTTATAAATAGAGTTTTCAGAAATATATCGAGATATTTTAAACTCTACCTTTTACGGCAAGGTAAACGAAATATTTTTCTCCTACCATAAATCAAATAAATTGAATTCGCTTGCGTGGTTGTTCTAATTGTTTTCTTGTTAAAGTTTTGCAATTTGTCGATAAAAAAATCATTCCGGAGCATCTTGATGTCATTATTGGCGAATAATATAACAATCTTTTTGTCGTTCGATTCATCCGCCCTACAACACAATTTTGTGTAGGTGAAGTTAGCTCAACTTAAAAAAATTGTCTTGTGATCACAAGATTTTTCTTGTGACCGAAAATTTATTCGAATCGAACAATTTTCTGACGTCTCAATTGGTCTAACAATATTGTATTTTGAAATAATTCTCTCACATTGACAAAGAAGATTGGAACTTCTACGTGCTTCAGCAATATAATACGGAAATACATTATTAAGTACAGCGGATCGGGTAGTATCCAATGGCTTTGTAGGATTTTCAATTTGGACATGATGTCTTCTCCAATACCTGCTGGCTGGAGCTTCGGTGTTATTGCTCTGATTTATAAGAAGGGCGACCGTAAGGTTTGCAGTAACTACAGGGGGATATCGCTCTTGAGCGTGGTAAGTAAGGTGACTGCGAGTTTACTTGTTGACCGGGTTAGAAACATAGTGTACTGGATGAGATTCAAGGTGGTTTTCGGCCTCTGAGAGGGCGTCAGGATCAGATTTTCTGCCTCAGGCAAGCTATCGAAAAGCTTTCTGAAAGGAACAGGGATTTACACTCATGCTTCATCGACTTGGAGAAGGCGTTCGACCGAGTATCAAGGCAGAAGCTGTATGGAGTTCTTAGCGAGTACGGTATCTATGGGAGTTTACTGCGTGCCATTAAGAGCATTTACTCCGGGAGCAGGGCTGTTGTAAGAATAGACGGTGAAATTAGCAACTCATTCGAGGTTAATAAAGGCGTTCGTCAAGGTTGTTGCCTTTCCCCGCTTCTGTTCATAATTTTAATGGACAAAATCATCAAGCGGGCAAACTTGCAGGGAAATGTCGAGGTGGGTGAGGTAATAATGAAAATCCTGGCCTATGCGGATGACTTGATTCTGTTAGCAGATAATTCCAGGTATTTACAGGGTGGGATTGACTGTCTGAATGCTGCATGTGAGGAGTACGGGATGAAGATAGAGATGAGCGGGTCGACCATTTTTCGAAACCCGACCCGGACCGAACCCGACCCGGACCGAACCCGACCCGATAAAATTTTTCGAAACCCGTATTGTTTCTAAGACCGAACCCGACCCGATTAAAATTTTCGAAACCCGAAAAAAGACAATTCGGGCTCGGGTTCGGTTCGGGTCGGGTTTTTCGAAGTTTCGGGCAACCCGCTCATCTCTAGATAAAGATAAGTGTAGGGAAAACTAAGGTTACGCATGTTCACAAATCTCGGAAGGAGATTGCCTGCAATTTTGTTAAGGAATTTGCGGAAATGAGGAGAATGGGAAACAGGGTGGCCAGTCAGTTGAAGTCGAACGTGTTCAACAATGCCGTATGATAGTGAGAGTTGGGTGGACTGCGGATATCTCGTGCATGACCTGGAGCTTACTGATAAGAGGTTTCTTAGGAACATAGTGAGGGAGCAGTGGGACGATCATATCAGGAGCGACGACATTAGGAAAAATTTGGGGATTTCGTCAGTGGAAGAAGCGGCAAGGGTCAGTCGTCTGCGCTAGTTTGGGGACGTTCAAAGGCTACCGAAAAAAATCTTGGATACACAGGTCCCGGGTGTTAGGCCAAGTAGAAGGTTTGTAGATTCAATTTAGTCAGATTTAGAAGATAGGGGAATTTCTCTGGGCGAACAAGCCATCTCCTTGGCGGGCGATAGATTGGCATGGAGGACGATAGTTCTATAGAGGTTGTGGCATAAAGACCTCACACTGAAAGGTACTAAGATGGTATATAAAGTTTGATGATGATGATGAGTACATTATAACACGAGTTATGAATTGTGTTATAAGATAGCTTACTGATGTTGCCAATGGCATACTATAATATAGACTGACAACACAAATTAAAGCAAAAGTGAAATGCGAAATGTTTAGAAGTGTTGGTAAATTACGTAAAATTTATGTGGATTACGTATTTATAGCAGTACAAATCAGCGTGAGTCATGTATGTGTTGGTTTGCGATGTGCATACTATACACAAATTACGTATTTTCATTTTTGCTTCAGCTGATAACGTAAACCCAGTCTAAATATTATTGTCATTGGATGGTGCCTATAACAGCCAATTATACAGGAAGCTGTGTATTAATGTGGACGGAATATTCACAGCAATAAGCGACAAAATTTATTCGATCACAGCTTTATAACAATCAACATATTTTCTTCTGTTTTTGACTTTTGAAAATTTTAACGTGCCATAAAATTTTATGAGGAATTTGAAAAAATGAAAAAAATTATCACTTTTTCTGTATATGTTTAATTTAGCCTTGAACAAACTGTGAAACCCTTACAGGAAAGGACGCGTAAGCTTGTGCAACTTTTTAATTTCTCTTTTATCGCTCTTTTCACGTATTTGCTTGTATTTTTCTGAAGTAAAACCGGTTTTTCGGTTGAAAGAGTTAAAACGAAGCGTTGCACAATCTTATGATTCTCTTCCTGTATGTTATCCTAATGTGGTCATGGAACTGAACTGCATCGGTTAAACATAGAGGGAGCCGTAACGGCAAGTTGAGATACTCAAATTCACTTTTCTCCCAAACGGAGTACGTAGAACATATTGGTTGTGGTTCAAAATTTCTATTCTGCTACGGCAAAAATGTGTTTCGCAACAACAGAAAAATGTCCATTTTACATTTACAAATAAAGTAGACCACTGACTGCATTAAAACATCTTCTGTTAAATATTTTGCTTTATCAAGTATCGCATTTTCTAACGATAAAATCGCAAACATCTAGTTGTTCATTTGCATATCTAATTAAATCGGTGATGGTTTATCAAAATATATCGAGAAAAACATAGCGATGGAGGCGTGTTAAAAGTTATTTCATTATGGCTCGACTCGTCTATTTAGTGGGTGGAAAATGACTTTTGACCTGAAAATATACTTTACTTCGCTGCTATATATCGTACATCTATCGTAAATCTATCGTATCGTAAATCGTACATCTTATAGCATTAGACAATAAATTCAGAAAATTTTATAGATTTATTCGTTCCATTGACTTTTATAAATTACTTTATGTATTTAATTTTACAATGAATAATGGTAGGAAGATTACTGTAATTTAAAAATTTGAATACACTCAATGTCTGGAGTAAAGAAAAGAACCGTTACCTAGTCTACGGGTCAATCAAAAAAAGAATAGCAGTTGTGCATGATATGTGCTTTTTTATTCTGCCAAACAAATTAAAAGAATCAATCTGATTCAAAGTTTATTTTCGATTCGTAAAAATCATCTTAATTCCAAAAAAGTGAGGAAGACCCGTGGGAAACCATGAAAAAAGACTACTACAGCTCGCCCAAAATGACTTTCATACGAAATGTACAAATGTACAAAATATTTTTATTTTTCTTATCACTTTCATGTTGGAAGAGCTGTAGTATAAAAATATTAGAAAAGAATATACTTCCTCCTCCGCTGTACACCAAATAGGTACTAGAGATGAGCGGGTTACCCGAAACTTCGAAGAACTCGACCCGAACCCGAACCCGAATTGTTTTTTTCGGGTTCATGGGTTTCGGGTTCATGGGTTTCGGGTTTCGAAAATTTTAATCGGGTCGGGTTCGGTCTGGGCCGGGTTTGGGAACAGTTCGGGTTTTGGGTTTCGAAAAGTTTTTCCGGGTGGGGTTCGGTCCGGGTCGGGTTGTTGTATCATTTTATTCGGGTCCCGATCCTTTATTGACTCTTTATATTTAACACAATTCGTCTAAATTTTATCATCTTACATTACACGAATTTTGTTTTAGTCTAAGGTCCGTGAAGAATGCAGACGTCGGGCCTAGAAATAATTTTTGTTTTGAAGTAATTTGGGTTGTGAGTTTCAAAAAACTTGAGTGTCTGGTTCGGTCCGGGTCGGGTTTTGAAACAGTTCGGGTTTCGGGTTTCGAAAAATTTTATCGGGTCGGGTTCGGTCCGGGTTGGGTTTCGAAAAATGGTCGACCCGCTCATCCCTAATAGGTACACAATTTTTCAATATTTTTGACCCTGCAACCCAGCGTACATCAGTGTACTTTCGAATTCGCAGACTTCCCCTACTTAGAAATCTTGCAATCATTTCCATACTTTTCAAAGACGCCCACTTGAAACAATACTGACCTCATTTAAAAACATAACCAAAGACCCGTACGTATCAGATCAGATGTGACAAAAAGAATAGATGTGGCAAATAGAACAAAAAAAGACTCGAACGTATCTTAATATAGTAATAAGCAAACAATCCAACGTTTTATGTTCTTTTATAACTATAAGAATTTCAAACATCCGTAGAAATTACCCAAGGTAATGTCAAAGGCCCTACCGAAGTACATCTCAGACCATTCAAATCTAGAAATGTTTATATCCAAGGATTGGGCCATTTTCCCCTAAAACCCTGAAACACGTGTTCTCTAAAAAACACGAAAAATTGTTTTCGTATTTGGCCAAGAAACTCAATTTCGTCGATTCCATTGGTCCCAGTGCCCCGACCCCTGACCCGATTCCCACAAAATTGTTTGTCCAATTTTCTGACATCAAATGCTTTCATTTGACACAAACATGAGCAATTTCCGTGCTATACTTGCTGAGATATTTGCGAAAAAGCTTCACCGACCCTCTAAAAACCATGTTTTTGGTCACTTATTCGACCATATCTCCGGACCACTTGATCGATTTTGCTCATCTTCGAACTTGAATCATGGGAAGCTTGTATCTTTCAGGGAAAAAATTTTAAGGTGATCGGTTGAGCCGTTTGGAAAAAAAACTGGAGATGGACGGACGGACGGACATTTTTTTTATTGCTGATTCGTCATAATTTAGACGATAATAAATGCATCCCCCCAACTGCCTCCTCGATCTACCCCATGTTACATTAAAATTGTTTGTAGTAAACGTATAGGACCTTCGTACTTCGTACGGGTCCAAAAATGTCAAAATTTGACTTAAAATTAAAATATGATTCGGTACATCGATCGATAATTTGTATTATTGGACCCGTATTGAGCTATGAGAGGTAGGAAGTTGCTTCCAAAGGCAAAGTTGTAGAGAATAAAATTTTAGAGAACACGTGTTTCAAGGTTTTAGGGAAAAATGGCCGAATCCTTGGATATAACCATTTCTACATTTCGGCAGGGCCTTTGACATTACCTTGGATAATTTCTATGGATCTTTCTAATTCTTATAGTTATAAAAGAACATAGAACATTAGATTGTGCCCTTATTTCGCTTCAACTTCGACCCAACAATTCGCATGGAAAGTGAATACGAAGAAGCCTGCGCTGTTGACTTAAAAAAAGTAAAAAAAGGGTGATTTATGAACCTTGTGTGCAATATTTTCGCGATAAATACAATATTATGAACATTGAAGTAATAGGACTTTACATTGGTGCTCGCGGCACCATAACAAAATTTTTTGAGTGTAATTGAGATCGTCGTATCGATCATTCTTAAAAATGATTGTCTACTTTGCAACCAGCATTTGTTCACTTGAACAAAATATTTAAACGAACAGTAATCTTAATATATAAAAATAGTAGTTTGTCGACCATGTTGCGATACGTTGATTTTTTCAGCATCAGTCCTAATATTGTCCATACGAGCCAAAGGCGAGTTGGACAATATTTAGGACGCATGCTGAAAAAATCAAGTATCGCAACGAGGTGGACACACTGCTTTTTGCAACAAACAAATTGATTGAGAAGAAAATAACAACCAAACTTAAAAAATTCACTCCACAGAAACCATTATATTTTACAGTGTACAAACTATTTTTGATCAGATTGCAATGCACACATACGACATTGTAACGTCGTATCATAGCAACGGAGGGGTACATTTCAGCACATGTATCAAATTTCAAAAGTCATATCGTTACAAGGTGTAAATTTGTTTCACTTCCCCTCACACTCTTAAAAAAATTGGAAACTGTTTCGATTTTGATCGCGTTACCGCATCGTGAACAACATCGAAAACAGTCGAAAATCGATTGTGCGTTGCAAAAAAAATATTGTCTAGTATACTGAGTCCTTAGGCTACTTTTAGTGTAAAAGCAGTGACGGCAATAAAGTCTTTATATATAGATAAGTTCGAGTCTTTTCGCACGATTTATTCTGTTAGCCATATTTGTTCTGATACGTACGGGTCTTTGGTTATGTTATGATTTTAATGAGAGCGCCGATATCGCAATGCTATCGTACGAATTTTGAGACCCCTACACTCCTTTAAACGCTTACGTAGTACGAGCAAGGTCTCGTCAATAAAAAATACGTGAGTGTTCTTGGAAACCTTCTAAGGAGACGCCTTGGGCATGCTGTCTTCGGGAAGATGGTAAATAACTCGGTAACTAATGAGTCGTCACAGGCACCAACAATTGGAATTTCTACCTTTGGCAGAACTCAATAGGTCGTCAGTGGTGACCATTTTATTTTAGATTTTTCATGTTGGGCTCGCTAACGATACCCATTTTTTGCAAGTGCCCGTTCAGCATACGGTGTCCGGTAATCGCTGCCACTACCCTCCTTCACTACCGCTCTAGGAAGGATTGCTTCTGCGTTCTCCTGCTCTAAGCGTGCCAATGTTGTCTCACATCTAGTCCTATCCTCAATCGCTTCATCCACAGTGAGTGCGTAATATGCAGCTTTTTCCTATTCCGAAGTGCCGGGGTACCCATGCAACTATTGCCATTTTGCAACAGCAACTATTGCTGTTCATTTGGAGTCTTCTGGAACTCTAGGAAGTGGGGACACGCAAAATTACCTTATCTGTCGGATGTGACTAGACAGATATAGACATGTACGCCGGCGATAAATCGAGCATTTTGCATATGTCATTTTAACGGCAGCGCCGACAGCGTTATAAAAAATTGTATTTCTGAGCAACACAAAAACAAAGTTCACTAATTCAAAAAATATCGTTTTTTCTTTCTTTATAGAGAGGAACAAGGTTTCCTGGTTCCAGAGCAATCACCCCGGCCCCCGTTTCTTCACAATTCTACAGAGTACAATACTTTCTTTAAAGTCAAGCAGACATAATACTCCCTTACTGAATGTTAGTTAAAGGCTGCGCCTTATTCACTTTACTTTTGCGTTCATTTGCCATCCCTTCGTTTGTCGCAAAAAGTCTATCGTCAAAATATTTTTTTTCGTTTTTCGTTAAAGCCATGAGCCTTGCCATGCGTGCCGGTCTTTTGTTTTCACCAAATTAAACACTATAGTTCGAATGAAATTCATTCGTGACGAAGGTACACAAAAATACACTAAAAGTACTTCTCAATCATTATCATATCAAATGAATGTTAGAAAAACAAAAGCACTCGCAATTTGACAAACAACTGCAAATGATCTAGCAATACCAATCGTAACGATATATTCAGCACTTGTCGATAAGTTTAACACGGACACACTCCAAAAACCGCCATCAACGAATATTTTTCTTAATTTTCTTTAAATGATCAAATGATTCAAAGAGTAAGACTCAACACTTACACAACGAAAGAGTACAAGTTGATGTTGTTGTATGGTGTCCGCTAATAATTGTACGATGTAATTTCGTTTAACATTTGTTTGCTCCAATTCATTTACCTTATCGACTTGTAACGAAAAGTTCATTTGTATTTTCTTGCTAGAATCATAAAATATCACAAATTCACCGCTGTTGGTCGTAAATATATTGAAAACCAGATGAGTAGTATGGACTTGAAGGAGATGTAAAACAGCCGTCAAGTGTACTTATTTCGATAGAGAAGAAAATATCTCACTTTAACCCTCACAGAAACAAACAAACATATCTTGAAAGTTACGATTTTGAATTTTATGACTCAAACATGGCAAATTGCAACACAATTAAGGAAGTAGTTTCAGTCAGTTTCGACATTTTATCTGCGAGTTATTGTTCTGCTTTTATTGCTACTTAAATTTTTTGCTTGTTTTGTACACCAAAACCTGAGCCGGATGTCTTACAATCGGCTATTGGAAACACAATAACAAATTGATGAGGATTAAGAGATGAATCAATTTTTTAATGCTTTTCGTATTGTAAAACATGTTACCTTGCTGAAAGTCAGGGGTCTAGTGCCGAAAATCGTACTACGCGGTAACCAATTTAAAAAAAAAATGTGGAAAAACAGTGAAAAGTAGACATTTCAGCGAAAATCGTGGTTAGAGATAAGTTAAATCGATGAGAAGGTTAAGAAACTTGCTTGCAGACCCGGACTGGTCGGACTGCTAGCTTTTTTCAGCCACACTCAACATCTCATTTTCTATTGAACATCTTTTCTACGAAAGACAATTCAATTCGCCTGCAGCGGTAGTAGCATTATTTATTAAATATCTAACATGTAAGGCTATAACGTTGCCTTAAGATTTTATCCCTCCCCCACTATAAAAGTCTTATCAGATAGAAACAGGGGACAAAACCTCTCGCTTATGCAACAGACATCAATATTTTGGGCCGGACCAGAGCATCGCCCGATGGCCCTGCCTGCTTGGTATTTGATACGAAATTTTGTCACCAAGATTTTCCCCCAATTTCTGAAAATCTGAAAAGTGGAGAAATTGATTTTCCGGGAAATTTTGGTCATGAGTGATTTCGGGGGCTAGGACCGAATGTCCCAAAAAAATATCCCCGTGGACAAAATATCCCCAGACAAAATAAGCGGACATACATAATAACCACAGTAACCACATTAAAAAAAAAGTACAAAATATCTTCGAACAAAATATCCCTTCAAACAAAATATCCACACTCAAAAAATTAAGAATATTCAATGTAAAGTGTACTTAGCGCCGCAGACCTGAAATGAACAACAACAAAAAAACGGGGTCGAGGGGCGGCAGCCTCCGAAAAGGGGGGTCAAGGGGCGGAGATTGCGGGATTTGAGGCGGCTCCCCTTTTAGGTAAGGCCGACAAAAGCCCGCCGCAGCCGCAGGCGCGGGGGTGAGGGGGCAGACACACAATATAATATCTAATCAATAATACCTACCTATATATATTCTTAGTAGACATTACATCTGGGGATATTTTGTCCGTTTTTTGTAGGATATTTTGTCTGGGGACATCTTGTCCGGGGATATTTTGACTGTGAATAATCGGTCCTAGAGCCGTGATTTCGAGCTCAAAGTTAGCCATACCAAAGCAGAGGTTGTTTTAATTTTCTGTTGTATCGCATATTGAAAGAACATCTGCCCGCACAGACTGCAGAAAATTTGCAAAATATAAATCATTCAATCAAGGGGCCTGATCTCGTACCAGGGCGCGTCCAAAGGTAATAAACATAATAACAAGTAAACAACATAAATACAAAATTTATATCATTGTTACATTATTCAACAAATACACAGTAGATTTGCATCTCAATGTTCTTTTCCTTTAAAAAATAAGAATTTTCCAAGGTTTTTCAATAGAAAATTAATATTTACGAAGCATTTCAAATAAGGTGGAATATTCTAATTTCAAATCTGTTGCAAAGGGTAACAATGCAATATACTTTTTGGGCGACACTTTACTAATATCACCGGTCATTCATATGTGTGATAGGGAGATGTATGTGTCGTCACTTCAAACACTCGGATTAAAATATGTTTGTATATCATGTACCGTGAAATGAATACACATGAGACATTGCATGCAGAGAACGGCAAACCTTTTCAGCGCTTCCTAAGCAAACTTGGTTACAAGTTCTGATATTCGTTTTAACATCATATACGTTGGAATGGCGAAATTTTGCAGTGAATGATTCGGTTTGATAAAACTGTGTAATCTCAAATTTGCGTGTTTCCTTCCTTAATGCCATTGCAAAATTTCTATATGCGAATTGAAAGATATTTCTTAAATGAATTTGCAAGTAAAAAATACCCCCCATTTCTATTCAGACAATGCAGAGTGTTGCAAAGTTGGACTATACCCTGAGGATAGAATATGTCCAAGAAATCGGTCACCAGAGAAGTTACACAACTTTGTAGATCGTTAAGTTGCACTTGCAACACTCCGATGAGATTGTTTAAACGCACCGAAACACTTTCTAACCTACTCTTGGTATATATCTAGGCTGAACATTCGGAAACTATGCGAAAATAATTGTTCTTGGAAAAAATTTGCTTGAATCTACGTAAAAAATTACATCTTTTCGCCTCTTTCAATTGCTCCCTGCGTATGATTCCATTTTTTAGCGTTAGTAATTTGCTGAATCTCTTTTGTTACAATAACTTCCAAAATTTTCCAAGTTTCCAAGTCTCTCTTTTCCAAAAACTTATCCTGAGTTAATGATTCCGTTTTTTCGTGTGGGAGGCGTAGAGTGTCATTCGTCGCGATTAAAAACGATTTAAGTGAACAAATCGCGCGAGACTTCTATCAAAACTCAACTTGACAGAAATAAGAATCATTTAATTACATTTAACGGATGGCGTATTTGTGAACGTGCTATCCTTCCACGCAGATAACCCGGGTTCGATCTCCGGGACGTCTTGGATTTTTCTGTGACTAACAGTTATATGGATAGTCCCTAAGCTCTCCCGAAACGCAAAATACAGAACACAAAAACATTTTTTACGTCACTCACATATTAAAGGAGATGTGTTTCGTGTTCTTTCATCAGAAGAAGGATGCCACCTACAAATAGGAGAACTATAAATGGTAACGAAAGAAACATACAAAAAATGGCGCCAGACATTCTCAACCGAGAAATTTGTGGATTCTGTGTTCGATACCGACTTCTCCAGCGATGGAACCTATCAATAAAAGTCGACACATATAAAACACTGATACAACCTGCGAATGTGAACAAGTTGAACGTGAACAGGTGACAGCCAGTAAAGAGGCCTTCACGATGTCTACACAATACGAAAATGCCAAATTTCGGTTGCCTAATGAGTTGGCCATCGAAATCCTTTCGGCAGTTTGCAACAACTGTAAAACAGGAACAGTGTCAATACTATGTTCATAGAAAAACAGTGTCACATTAAGAATCCATTATGTAATATAAGATTAATACCAGATTGTTACCATACGCTAAATAAATAAAACAAAATTAATCTTGTATTGCTACTGTTGCGGTACGATTTAATACACGTGTCCAATAAAATTAAAAGTTTCCCACTTACAACCTGTTATAGAAATACAGACATCAACTGTTAGTTTCTTGTTTCTTTAACTGAAAAATGCATTACCACCTTTACGTGTATGTGTTACAAAACGATCGTAGCAAAATCCGTTGCTAAACAGTCAGCATTTAATTTACCTTGTGTGTGCTACATAATAAATGTAATCTTACGACAAAAAAAAATTGCGCTACAAATCGCATAACGTCCAAACAAAAGTTTTAATTGTAGAAATTTTTCGGTTTTTGTTTACTTTTTAATGTGTTTATCAATTCACAAACAGTGACATTTTTTTAAGCTGAACCCAAATTCATAAATGTAGATAGTGTGCTCTTAAACAATTGTTTATTCAACGATATTTTCTATTTGTTCCGTCGGAGCATCAGTTAAATGCTAATCAAAAGTGAGTGTGTAGCGAATTCGTAAACATTACCGTCTAGAAAATTATAATGATTGGAAAATCTGCGATGGTAAAGTGAATAAAAAAATCAAAATAAAGAAAAATACTTGTGTTTGCTTGCTGCAGAAACATTTATTCGATCGCAAACAAAAGCCTCACACGAGCAAGGTTAGTCTTTATTTATTATTGAAATGTAAGAAAAATGTCTAATAATTAAAACACATTCGTTTTTGTGATCAAGAACAATCAAAAGGAACAAAGAATTATTCGTAATAATCGCCATTCATAGAAAATCGTTTCTGATGTTTGAACAGGACGAATAAATTACACTTGATGCATGTAACAACACAAATCGATAAATTTCATTAAAACGGCAGAAGAATAGCACTGTTTTTTCATCCACATTGAACATATTTTATTAACCGCTTCATAAAAATTCATGGGCGTAGCATGAAAACCGCCCAAAAATTTTGACACAATGAAAAATTGAAAAACGATTTATTTTCTTCAAATTCGAAAAGTTGTCCGAAAAGCTCTGCAAATCTGAGTATGAAGGTTACTTATTACACCCCTGCGTTGTGATAATAACACATAACTCTTAACATGCGTGTATTGCGAACATATGAATGGATAACAATTACAATACGGTTATTGCGTACGGACACTGGTTAAATTGTAGTTCATTACTCTCGTGAGTACTTTGGTGAATGTTATCAATGACCATGGAATGAAAATAAAATTTTGAATTTCAGTTGAAAAGAGCTTTTGTAACGACTCATTAAAGTGAATATGCCCATTCTCGTACCGAATGCTCGGCGAATCATTGACTAAAGTCTACCCCATAGGTTTGCCCGATAGCTACGATTTGGAGAGGTTTTAGGAGGAAAAGGGATTTCAAGTCACTTTGCAAAGTTCAATCGGCACAGTTTTCATCGCACGATCCTTTCGGGTGAAGAGTTTGAATCCTATCAGAATTTAATGACCCTCATGACAGCTGAAATAGATTACGTATAATAAGACCTACCGCGGATATTTGCGCTTATTTTTATATGATTCTGCGTGTTGTGTTCATCTTTAGTCTGCAAAGAAAATAAAGATACGCGACCTTGTTTTTTGCCGGTATAATTGACAACAATGAGTAGACTATAAACCTTACACAATCTGTGGAAATCAATCGAGTGATTTCGGCTCGCTCTAGTGTCCATTGAGTGACCAAATTCAGTCATCGTATGGTTTTTCGTTAATATTTCTTTAAACAGGATATACAGAGAATCGCTCGCAAAGGAAAAAAGTTGTTGCTCGCTTTATGCATCTAGGTCGGTCCTAACACAAGCACGGGATTCAAAGATCATGGCAGTGCCAGAGTTCACCCTTCGGGAGTTTTTTCCACATTACACCTGGCTACATTCTGTAGATCATTCAAAATGAAAAAGGTTGTAATAAAATACAATATTTTAAATCTAAAGAATTACTTTGATGAGACTAGACAACGTACGGGTAACGGGTCTTACCTTATATTTCGTTTTGTTCAATTTTAATTAATTGGAATGTGTGGTATATTTTGTTATTTTTATTTAAATCTTTCGAGCTTTCGCCACACAATCACTGTGCTGCATCAGGGATATGTAATTAAAACTAAAATCGAAACATAACCAAAGACCCGTACGTATCAGAATAGATGTGACAAACAGAATAGATGTGGCAAACAGACTCGAACGTATCTTAATATAGTAATAAGCATAAGGAAACAATCCAACGCTTTATGTTCTTTTATAACTATAACAATTTCAAAGATCCATAGAAATTACTCAAGGTAATGTCAAAGGCCCTACCGAAGTACGTCTCAGACCATGAAAATGGTTATACCAGATGGACCAGAAATGGTTATATCCAAGGATTTGGCCATTTTCCCCTAAAACCCTGAGACACATGTTCGCTACAATTTTATTTCCTACGACTTTGCCTTTGGAAGCAACTTTCTTCCTCTTATAGTTCTAAAGATATGGATCATCCCTCCCAGTTCTAGAAGTGGCCATATCCCAGGAGACCATAAACCCCGAGACACGTGTTCTCTAAAATTTTATTCTCTACAAGTTTGCTTTTGGAAGCAACTTTCTACCTCTTATAGTTCTAGAGATATGGGCCATTTCTCCCAATTCTACAAGTGGTCATATTCCGAGATTGCGGCATTTTTACCCAATACCCTTAGACACGTATTCTCTAAAATTTTATTCTCTACAACTTTGCCTTTGGAAGCAACTTATTTCCTCTTATAGTTCTAGAGATATGGTTTATCCCTCCCAATTCTAGAAGTGGTCATATCCCAGGGTTGAGGAATTTTTACCCAAAATCCTGAAATACTTGTACCCTAAAATTTCATTCTCTACAACTTTGCCTTTGACAGTGTATCTGCATATTGCATAGTTAAGGAAATAAACACGAAAAACTGTTTTTATATGTGTCCAAGAAACTCAATTTCGTCGCCCTGACCCCTGATCCGATTCCCACAAAATTTTGTTCCCAGTTTTTTGACATCAAATCCTTTCAATTGACACCAATATGAGCAATTTCCGTGCTATACTTGCTGAGATATTTGCGAAAAAGCTTCACTGACCCTCGAAAAACCATGTTTTTGGTCACTTCCTCGACCATATCTCCGGTACCACTTGATCTATTTTGCTCATCTTCGAACTTGAATCATGGGAGGCATGTATCTTTCAGGGAAAAAAGTTTGGAAAAAAGTAAAGACGGACAGACGGACAGACGGACATTTTTTTTATTGCTGATTCGTCATCTCTAGACGATAATAGATGCATCCCCCCCTCCCACCTCGATCTACCCCATGTTACAATAAAATTGTTTGCAGTAAACGTATAGGACATTCGTACTTCGTACGGGTCCAAAAAACCTATTTACATTTTACCATACAATTTTTTGTGTTTTTGTGCTTTTTTTTTTTTTTTTTAAACTGCAAAGACTTTAATTTGCTTTATTAAATATAATTTACAAATAAAATAATTCTGCTAAATTTTTCGATGGTGGAATTGTTCCTAAAATGGAAGCGACATTACCGCGTTGAATTGCGATACCAATTCTTTGGAAGAGGTAGGATGTGGCTCGTTTTTCTTTGGTTATATCATGTTTGAAATTACTGGTTCTAGGTTCGATTATTAAAGTAAAATTTACCAATTCGGAGCTTGAACTTAGAAATCTTTCAAACATAGTGACAAACACCATACGTACTTCAGCGGGTCCAAAATTTGTCTAGACTATAATATCACACCGACTGTTTGCCCTTTTTGTTGTGACGTCAGCACATTCCACTGAAGTAAAGTCATATTCGTTCACACTTTTATCAACTTTTTAATGAGATGTAAAAAGTTAAATTTAGTTGACCCTTCATAGTTCAAATAAAGTAGGGTAAAGATTTTGCCGGAAAACTAAAAATTGAAGTGATGATGAATAGAAAATAGTTTCCAAATGAATTTTCTTTTCTTCCTTTTTTGAGTATTCTCTTTAACTTTAGTTTGTGTGGTTGTATACTTTAGTTTATTTATAAAGTGGTAGAAAAGGCAGATAATGATAACATAACCACGTCTTCGAAGAAAAGTCGATCTATTTGAATACCTTTGTGAAAACAACTTTGAAAATACACATTACTATAATCGAACAATATTCACCTTCATTTCACTAATCGATCATTCATAAGTAACCGATAATAGAATCTAGTGCAAGGCATAGCAAACGAGTTAATTACAAAGTATTCATGCATTAGCCCTGAAGTATTGCATTATTTGAATTTGATTTACTGCTACGTGTTGTGACGTGTTGAGACGAAGAGCCGTTTTCGATTTCTTATATGGACAATATTATCCTTCGATTTCCATTGTTTAGTCTTCAGGGAAAATTGGTAAAGAAATCTTCAAGTGAGATTATCATTACAAATAAATTCAATTAAAATTTATCAATTGAAATGCAGAATACGGCACAATTGTCAACAATGAACAACAGGAAAATGAGTTTAAACAAATCCAGATTTAAATTGTGCCTTTATTTTTAAAATTTTCCAACCGGTTTCAGGAACTATGTTCCCATCTTCAGGGTTAGGCTCAAACTCATTATCATGTAGTACAAAGTTTAATTTTTGTAGCATCATCCCAAGTTTATTCATACGAGCCGGAGCCGTGTGCTCAGGACCTATGCTACATATTTCCTTCATATGATTTGAAGGAGATGAGTCAGAAGAATCGATATATTATTTGTGCCCGATGTAGTTGTTCAACAAAATCGCTTTACTTCACTATTACCACGCAAGAAACTTTAGTTGTTTTCCAACTACAAAACCTTTTATCAGTTTTTTGTTCATTCAAGTTCCCTACGACTAACGAGAGATGAAAGAGCGCAGAAGTTTCAAAGTCCAATGTAGTGATCAGAAACAATGAGTTCTTATAACTCTTTTCATGTTAAATTAAAAGAAAAGCCTTTAAGTCAAGGCGGAGATCATATGAGTCTGTTGGGATCTGAAAGGGAAAAAAGGATCTGATGTGAAAGGAAATCTATTTATCTGTCTCATAGACATAGACAGATTTTGTATCCCAGCAGACTCGATATAAAAACAGAGGAACGTGTAGGGGGCTTGCCGAAGGAGGCCATTTACAAATGACCTCACACTAGAATTTTTGATCCCTCCCGACCCCTCCCTCCGACACAAAAAAAGTAGAAATCAACCCAAAATTCCTCTCTCTTTCTTGTATCTCCCTCCCCCTCGATCTTGACGTCGTTTCTGAACTGTAACTTTTATTTTGCTTCGTAAATGCGTTCTTACTAAGCCTTGTCAAGTGCGGGAAAATTTGGAACTTTATTTCAAGAATAACAGATGAGGAATAACTAAATGGACTATGCATTCGCGAATTTTGCTTCAACTTGGGCGAATTTTATTCCGTTATTTTACCGTACCCTCAAATGAAAGTTTTTGACTTCTACTCGTATATTGATAACACATCAACCTGTTGCTTTGCCGCAATACTGTTCAATTCTGTTGCAGTTGCTGCTTTCATCCAAGATAATTCGCGGAATAATATGAATAATGATTCATTTATTTGTTCTAAAATTAAATATAAATTCCCTCCAATCTTCTGCGGAATGAATAAAACATATTTCTATCTTTGGAGTTTGAATCTTCCCAAATAATTAATTATGAATTACTTGTGTCTTTGTCCTAGAAATTTCCAACGATTTGAATTTGTTATTATATTGTTTCAAAATCATATAGATGCTCATTTGTGTTGTATATTGTATAGCGAGCGTTCATGTTAAAAAAATCATTAAAAGACAAATGTTTATGATGAGGAAAAGAGTGACGCTACAGAGCAAATTATTTTAAATACGACAAGCAAGGGAAAACGTTACTGTGTTCAAGTCAAAGTTTCCTGTAATATGAAATTTATCTTTTGAGATGTTAAATCATTATAACATTATTATTTCCTTCTTTAGACGACACATTTTCATTTTCTCTTTTTTATTATTTTAAATAAAATACCGGCGGAATATTTTGTTCGCTTCGAAGTCACAAAAGCGACATTGTTGCATTGTATCTTTTTCTTGTTTTTGTATAACACAGTGGGCTGCACAATGACTAGATCTGATTCTAGGAAAGAGGAAGTTTGTTGTCATTTTGGGTTAACTATATGAAAAAAACTTCATCAAGCCAGTTACGATATTATGTCGTTATTACCTGCAAGTTATGTCATTTTGGGGAGTAGAAATGTTTCGCTTTTGTGAGGTTACTGACCGCTTCTTCACAATATTTAGTCAACAACTTGATTTTTTAAGTTTTACCTAAACGCTTTAGTGAAAAACAGTGGATTTGGGTGGTTACGAACCGAATGAATGATCGATCATTGATTTTTCACTATGTTACTAAGTAGCGATAGCTAATTTATATACCCAACCTTCCTATCCGTCCGTCTGTGCACTGCACATTGCTGCACCTCACTACACCCAGATGCACCTTTTAGATTTATCAGTTTGGGACGATCACATACGTGATCTTGAAACACAGATCTGTCGATCCTTTGTTTCCTTCCCGGTCATTATTTAAATTATGGAAACCTTCCTGTCGCCGGCCGTTACGAATATGTCCAGGGTGACAGATCCCAATGAGCAACTTCTAAAGGTTGTACCACATATACTCCCAGAACTCTACGCCTCAGTTGAAGGCAATCACATATCAAGTGTATGCCAGTTTCCTCCTCCAGTTCACAGGGACGCTTGGGAGTCGCCGAGTGCATTAATTTGTGTAGGTGTCGATTGAGCCCATAATGTCCGGTTCTCGCCCTTACCACCCTCCTAATGCTATTCCGGTCCATCCCGAGCAAGTCTTTGGCCCACTTCTCGTTGGGTTTCGGGAAAAAGTGCGTCGTGTGAACGCCCCCTTCATATGCCTTCCAGCGTTCCGCGTGTTTCCGTTACACCCAGTCCTTTAGTGCTTTATTGCACAGCGATTAGGCAACAGGCAAGCGCAGTTCAAGTCCACTCGTCAGTGTAGAGTCTGCTTTGCTAGCTCATGTGCCAGAGTGTCCACGTCCAGGTACCCAGAGCAGACTGATCCGATTGTTCAGACCCATTAGGTTCAGGTAATCTTTACACTCTTTCACAAGCCTGGAAGTCGTGATTGGTGACACGAGTGTCCTAATCGCTTCCTTACTGTCGAAACATACAACAAATTCTTTCCCGTGCGTTCCAGTAGGTAGTACTTTGTGAGCCCATATTATCGCTCCAAAGATTTCTGCTTGTGGAACGTTAGTAAAAATCCACTAAAATGGAAAGATTTGCCCTCGGCACCTGCTCTCTCTAAAGTCTTAGATCCATCAGTGAATCTGACTATACCACCTCCGGGCGTATAAGTCGGCCAGCCCTCCAGACTGTCTTCTCTAGCCGGATACTTAGCATCAAAGCGCCTCTTGAAGTTAATTACTGGTCCCATCCTATCTCTGGGAATGGCAAAAATCGGGTCCGAAACGAACCTTACATTTTTGCCATGTCCGGTTCGGAAATTCGGTGTCCATAAACCTGTCTGCCGCAGCGAAAGCCGTAGCTTAGACTATCAGGTCAACAGGTGGCACATTCAGGAAAGTCTCCATTGCTACGGTGGCTGTGGTTTTCATAGCTCCAGTAATACAAATGCACACCTAGATACACCACAATCAATCATCAACTTCTTTGACTTCACTTTATCGCTACTTTCCTATACCCATTTCAATGGTTTATTTATAAAAGTGAACGAAAAGCCATCTGATTCACAAACACATACTTCGTGAGAGCGACTCTTCGCTAGTTGCACTAAAAAAATTTCAGATTTTAAGTGAACCTTACATTTCTGAAAAGTCGTGAGTTTTCCAGCACGAGCTGAAATTAGGTTCTCAATTCATATCATCTAAAAATTTGACTTAACATAAGAGACCGAAGTATAACTTTTTATAATTTTTCACAATGATGGAAAGCTTTTCAGAGCGTTTCCTACTATTTCCACTTGTAATTTAACATCCAAACCTTCGTGTACTTTAATGGTATAACTGCAAAGCAAACAAAGTTCATTTTTCCAAAAAAAATACATCAAAGTCAATAGTTTCGCCATTTGGATGGTTACCTCATAAAAACTCTTGAGTCTCTTAATGGTAACAAATTGTAATAAACATCACCACACTCTGAATGTACGTCTGCTACGAAATTGACAGAGTAATTTTTCCTTACATTTCCCTTTGTGAGACATTGTATATCCTCACTAAACAATGGAAAACGAGTGGAACTGGTCTCTATGCTATTTAGTTTTATAACCGATTGTCGTTGGTTGCACCGTACGGCACTATGTGAAATGGATATTGGACTCGAATCCCGAAAATTCGTTATTAACTAATGCAATTTTCTCAATGAGTTAACTTTCCTCTACTTATGAAAAGTTTCAAAATTGCGCAATTTAATTGAAACTTGCCATAGTTTATCGCTAGTGAATATTCGTATAATATGGGGGAAGCGAAGTAATTGAAAGCATAGTTTTAAAATTAAAAAAATGGTTGCAACTTCTGGAAACTTTTAAAACACTTCCCTTGTTCGTTTCACGAGCCGGTCGATGAATATTATAGTAATTTAAATTTCGCTGGAAAAAATTTTCGACATTTTCGCCACGTTCAAATGCAGTTGCAGTGATGATGTAGTACTTTATATTGTTCGCTGCAAATTTAAAAACATCAATTCTTTCTACCTTTCCACACCATTAATTTGATAGAATTCTTCTGTCATAGCAGAAAAATCTGCAGTGAATTAAAGCAAAGTTTTTGTTTGAGCAATTTATTATTTATTCTTTTTAGACTCGTACGAAAACATACGAAGCTTATGTGATTTTTTAAGATGCTTTTTTTCTCTGAATTTTTGTTTCTCGAAAATGTTTAAAATCGACATCGCTGAGTTTTAGCTTTGTCTTAAGTTTCGAAATTGGCTCCCATTACCCATCCTAACTTTATTTATTTATTTGACCCAGGTGCTAAACTGTCTTTCAATCGGTTGTTAGATCAGAAAGTTCCAGTTCTACTTATCAATACCCATCATCAACCGCTTACCTCTTATGTATGTGGAACATTTGTAGGTTACATGAAATCTTGTCTCATCCCTGTGTCCGCATAGACACACAATGCTTTCTCTACAGCCTACTCTCTTCATAATGGTTCGATTGACGTTCAGCAGGTCATTACTAAAGGGTACTAATTAAATGTCAAGTTCACAATTTTATTTGTCAAGTTAAAAAAAGAAAGTATTTTTTTGTCAAGTTACGACATTTTTACTACGCCCAGACTGAACACTATCTACAAGGAAAATATGTTTTGGTACACTCTTTAAAGCGGGTTAATAAGGAATAAGGGATAAAAATATATTTTGTAACAGGAAAATGCCCAACTTGACAAAAATTAATTTTTAACTGGTGTCAATACTTCCGATTACTAAAATTCTTCTAGAGAAACTCATAAAAAGTGTTAGTGTGCCTTCGACTTTCGTAGTAATTTCAGGCAATTCTACGCTGATCATTTAGCCACTCCGTAACAATACGCTTTCTCTAGAATTTAGAGATATAGCGGAAGGGCTCTGACCCTGCTGGGTACTTAACTTATTCGCTTATTCATTAGTAAAGCTGTCCGAGCGTTTGTCCTAGAGAGGAGTTGGCATAGCAAATTTTTGTGCCCACATGCCAAGTAAAATTCCCATGGGCAGTAGCCCAGCCCACAAACTATGTGTACAAAAATCGCCGAATTGTAAAGTTTCAAACGTTTAATTTCATTTCATTTTTTCTGAAACGGTAACGCAAGCATCGATCGTTTTTTATATTTGCGGCTCATCAAATCTTTTCTGCTATGAGAGAAACTGGAACTAACTAGCTAAATTTTCTACTAAAGTATGGCTTCAGCTTTATGTTAAACTTACCTTATTGTTGTCAGCTTATAAAAAAGACGAATACGAATACGTATCTAAAGTATCTAAACAAAACTCAATCTCAAAGAACCCTAAAGATCAACTCGATACCGATTAGCTACACGCTTCTTCATATTGCACTTACACGCACGTTGTCGCTGAAAAATATGAACATGAACAAATAAGTTTCAGAGTGTGGCGATGTTGTCGGAAGAACAATGTACATATCGCGCTTCACGCTCACTTTCACTCAGTACTCCTGATCCCTATGAAATTTCACGCGAACTATAAACGATACATTCACAATGGTTAAAATTTGATGAATCTCAATCGATGTAATTGATACTCGTTGAAAAAGAAAATTATCAATTTTATTTATGATTTTGTTGAAAATTTTGAATTGAAGGAAATACGATGAAAAGCCCTAGTGTCGGAGCCCACGTTTTATGAAAGTGCAAATGCCCTGCCCACCGTCTGCGAATTTTGCAGCCCATAACTCCCGTGCCCATGGGCATGAGGCATGGACTGCGGGCAACCCACTTTTGCGGGCGGCCCACTCATCTCTAGTTTTTCCGAGAGCCGTGCGAGCTTTTCTCACTTCTTTAAATCACTCGAGAAGGGATTTGTGATATAAAAGTGAGATACGCGTTCTCGCTTGTTGAAAATAATGATCCAGAACGGTTACCTCATCTCACTCATCAACGCATCAGGCTAAAATCTAGTATACGGAAATAATTCAGATCGCACTAATTTCGATTGGAAATAGTCCGGAGGATTGTACTGAGGTCTTTTCTACAGAATTTAGACCGCGGAAGCTTATTTGTGACCACCTAGTACTATAAAGAATTTTTTTTTCATATTAGTATAATTGCTGCATATTTGTCTGGGAGATATAAAAAAACTCGAAAGAGACAAACAATTGTATTTTCTTGTACATAAGGATTTATTATTTTTCAATTCGTTTGTCTAATTTCCGAATATCACCGTTTAAGAACATTACGAGTCTATGATGAACATTGTACGAACTTGGTTGATAACAAAACTAGGAAAATTTTCCTTTCACAAAAAGTCACAGAAATTAGGTAGATAACGAAAATATAAAAATGTTCTCTTTACGAAAAGTCACAGAAATTAAGTGGGTAATGAAATTAAGAACAATTTCCTTTTACGAAAAGTCACAGAAATTAGCTGGATAACGAAATTAGAAAAATTTCCTAGTTATTTCGTAAAAACACGATTTATAGACTACACTAGAAATCTTTTTGTCTCCCTATCCTCAAAAATACACTGAATCCCACCTGTTTACGTGTAGAAATATGGGAAAATATTGAATTTTTGGAGAGCGACTTCTGCGCCCTAAGTCTCATTTATTTGTTTTCAGACCTTCTCCTATCCGTCGTACCTTAAAAAACATCAAACCGAACTTGTTCTGTAAACAGCAACCTTCCATAGTATTTCACTACTATTTCAATTTGTATGAAAAAGTATGAAATTTTTTTGAGGGAGTAGGGGTGGTCAAGGAGGGGCTTCCGCGCCCCAATTCTTGTTGTAGATGTTCCCTACTTAATCCAGCTATTATACTTTTATGATTTTTTTTCTGTTATGGTACTGGTGGTCAGAAATGGGTTTCCGCGGTGTAAATCCTGTATGAATAACCTCATCACACCTCCCGGTCTATTTTCTAAACGGAATTAGTGCGATCTGAACCATTTTTTAGGACTTCGGCAAATTTATATATGAAGTCCCGTGACCGTGAACCATACGCATGACCTATTATAAAATAGTGCTCTGTGAAGTGTAACTTAGGGAACACTTGGATATCGTAATAGTATATTACAGAGGAACACTGTTATGAGTAATATTACAGGTGTGCGATGTTTACGGTAACGAGCCCCGGAGGGGCGAGTTACCGTAACGCACACTTGTAATATTACTCATAAACAGTGTTCCTCTGTACTATGTTTTAACGTGTAACCCACAAGGTAAGTTGAAATCTACAAAACATCTTATTTCATAAAAATCAAATCAAGTTTCTTTGTTATGTTCACTCTACGAACGAATCAAAGTTGCCGCGTGCCAATTCATTCATGTTTCTATGAAATGACTTTAGTTGTCGGTTAAATTTTTGTTTAGTATCGAGATTTAATTCAAGTTTTTCATCTTTATTGAGAACTTATAGGCGGCTTTAGGGAACGAATGTTTTGCCGAGAATTGAGAAATGTCATAGGCAGGACAATCGTTTCCGTAAAATACCACAAATTTAAGAAATTTGAGAATCACAAACTTTTACTATATCAAAACAAACACGTCGCATAAAATTTACCGACTACTCTGACTACACGTACGTTATGAGCCATTTACCTATCGCATCGCACACTGTGTAAATCAACTTACAGAGTGGGTACACGTTAAAGTATTTATCACTTTAAAAGTTTTCCCACTAAATCGCATATAACCAACAACTTTCTAGAAGATTGTAAGACATTCAGAAAACAGTGATATGAACGTTCCTACGTCACATTTTATCCAACTACACCGTGGAACTACCCATATGATATAATGTTCGCGTGACAGTTGCTGACGAATAATGTCGGATGCTAAAGAATAATTTTTTTATCTCGTACACGCTCATGCGATATGCAGAATATGTATCTATGAGGATAAATATCGGCAAGTTTCGATGGCTAATTTCTTTTGCACATGAATCTGAGAAGATGTGTATGTGAAGACGTCTTGCCGTTATATTTTGGTTAACAATTTCAATATAAGGGTAATTGCGCATAAGAACGTTTTTACGTAGCGTTGGAACGGGGCCTAGAGGCGAAACAATGCAGTTGCGACTTGGAACGTATGCAGGAGTTGTGAACGATACTTTTATCTAGACTTTGTTCTTGCAACGTACGTCTGGAAGCTGCATCGTTTAGTCTGTAGGCTCCGTTCCAACTTAACCAACAAACGTTCTTCAGCGGAATTGCCCATAAAACTAAAATTTGAGTATCTTAACTAAGCTGAGGAATGACATGAGAGAGATTGAAATGCCACAAGGCTATATGCCAGTTGAGTTCTCGTTTCGATAAAAAATTCCGAACCATTATTCCCAATAGAGAGATTGGGAGGGAGAAAGATCACCCGTAGAGGGAGATGTGAGAATTTTCACTGCTGGATTCAAGAAGGAGAAGGGAGCAGGTGCGGGAATATACTTTGCGGAGTTGGGACTGGAGGACTAGATCCCGCTCGGGAATCTCACGACAGTTTCCCAAGCAGAAACAGTTGCCTTCAGTGTGGGCTGCTCAAAGCTATTTCGATTTCGATTTGTACTGACAGTGAGGCGGCGCTAAAAGCGCTGTCATCTTGCAAGCTATCGGCTCAATCAGTCAGAGAAGAACGAAGTAACTCTGGTATGGGTTCCGGGACACTTGAGCATTGAGGGGAATGAGAAGGCTGATGAGCTGGCAAGGAAGGCGGGCGAATCTGAGTTCACTGGCCCAGTGCCAGAACTCATCAGAGACAAGACCAAAGACCGCATCAGAGAGCGTGGAAGCAGCTGATCGCTTGTAGGCAAGCGAAAGAGTTTTTGTTGGGATGCAACTCGAAGACCACGAAATATCTCTTAAGCTTAGGTAAGACAAGGCTAAAGTTGTTAGTGGGAGTGCTAACAGGGCACAACTACTTAAGATACCATTTGAACAAAATACGACGATCAGAACTGTAGAAGGTGCGGAGACCTACCGGAAACGGCGAAGCACTTCATGTGCAATTGTCTTGCACTGTCGATGCTGAGGTCGAAGCACCTGGGTGACTTTTACCTAACACTAGAGGAATTCCGAAAGGTACCATTGCCTGACGTTCTATCCTTCATTACAGACAGCAAATGGATGGACTGTCCAGACATTTAGCACAGCGAAGAATGAGCCGCGAGACGACATAATAAGAGAAACAAAGATGGCTTCAGTGTTCGTTCGTTCTATAGTCATAGAGTTTTGTATTGTATTGTGCTGTCATGACTAGTATATAACTTTTGTATCATGCTACTCGGCCAAATAAACCAACCAACCAAAATTTGAGTTCAAAAAATATATACATTTTCAAGTATGAATTTTCAAGTAATGTCGTAGAAATCGAAGCCGAATGACTGACTTGTGTACATAAACGAGCTGACCAGTTCTAATATAATTTCCGCCTTGGACGAACAACTTCTAGATCAGTCTCCTTGGGAAATCGGCTTCGATTACGTAATTACCCTTTCGTTCCTTTTACTCTATGAGGTCAAAGTCCATAACCATAGGTCTTAATGAAATTCTCATTCAATTATTAAAATTAAAATCCACTTAAAGTCTAGGTGTGATGCAGGTCTTTTTTGTTAAGTTTGTTAATTTTGCGTATCGAAGTTTTTAGAGTCGTTACCCTCACAGCACTTTTGTAAGCTAACAAAAAAAAACTTGCGTCACACCTCGACTTTACGTGGCTTTTTGTGCGGATATCAGTACTTTTACAAATTTATCTTTCTACAAATATATTTGATAAATAAAGCGAGATTATAACTAGAGATGAGCGGGTCGACCATTTTTCGAAACCCGACCCGGACCGAACCCGACCCGATAAAATTTTTCGAAAGTCGAAACCCGAATTGTTTCAAAACCCGACCCGGACCGAGCCCGACCCGATAAAATTTTTCGAAAGCCGAAACCCGAACTGTTTCAAAACCCGACCCGGACCGAACCAGACACTCAAGTTTTTCGAGACTCACAACCCAAATTGCTTCGAAACAAAAATTATTTCAAGGCCCGACGTCTGCATTCTTCACGAGCCTTAGACTAAAACAAAATTCGTGCAATGTAAGATGATAAAATTTAGACGAGTTTTGTAAAATATAAAAAATCAATAAAGGATCGGGACCCGAATAAAATGATACAACAACCCGAACCGGACCGAACCCGACCCGATAAAATTTTTCGAAACCTGAAACCCGAACTGTTTCCAAACCCGGCCCGGACCGAGCCCGACCCGATTAAAATTTTCGAAACCCGAAAAAAAAACTCGGGTTCGGATCGGGTTTTTCGAAGTTTCGGGCAACCCGCTCATCTCTAATTATAACTCCGCAAAATCACTTACACAGAGAGTCTACCTGCCGCACGGGTATTAAAAAGACCGTTACAAAGATTCAAGATTGAGATGAACATTTAAACAGGAGAAATTACCCGTTTTCCCATGAACGTCCACGTGTATTAGATTTAATGAATCTAGACGACATAATAATTGCAATAGAACAATGGGATTGTGGCCGATGGACGGGTTCACGAAGTTAGCTTTGATTTCGTTCGAAGCAAAATAATTAAATAACATTTCGCCATAAAATTTGATGAACAAACATTTTATTTATCGTGGACAAATACAACGAACACATATATGAACTTTAAATCAACCATACATTCAATTATATTTAATAAATATAGAATGAAAGAGAATCACTGAGATGACAATAAATTTATTTTAAAAGGGAATTATGTGGGACTATTGTCGTAATTGTATGGCGTTGTTTTCATAAGTCGATAAGACGACAACACTACAACATAGCAATACGAAAATCTTAACTTACTTGTAGTCACACCGACTATGGGATATCACTGCGGACGTGCATAATATTAATATTGTGGCATTAAATTTGTTCTTTATACTTTGTGAAAAATGTTTATCTAGATGGATACGGTGCTCGTGTATTGATCGGAAGTTAATTAAAACCGGGTGCTAAAAACGATGTTCTCATTTTGGAAAAAAGGTACTTGAATCGAACAAGTTTTTAGTGTCTCTTACTTTTAATTAAAAGTTGCTGTAAATAGCAACGTCCTATTCATGAAACAAATCCTATTAAACGGTGAACGCATTAAATTAATTGATTTGAAATACATATCGTCCATAATTGATTTTACTTAAATTCGAATGGCGCGGCAACAAACAACGTTTCCATGTCGATACTGCATTGTGATTATAAATTGTCTGTGTGGCGTTGCGTGTTGTTCACATCGTTAAATTATTCAAAGTTGAATTTAAAGTTTCATATTGCACCACAATTTGATAATTGCATTTCCTAAGAAAATTATCATATAAGAGCAACTTATTTTGATTGGAAGATTACGATTTTAGTAAAACAAGTTTACAGAAAAGTTTTTTTTTTTAATTTTCATTTCTACAACAGGTACATAATTTCTCGACAAAATGGTATGCCATTATTGGAGGTAATTGCATTTTCCAGGCGACAGTCACATTTTCTCAGTGACGTACCGGTTCCATGTGCTCGTGGTGCGATATCGGTATAGTGCGCCAAAATACTTGAAAAATATAATCGCAGCGTTAATGCATCTGACATGTAATTACCAACAATGGATTCATTTGAGAAAGTGTATGGAACGGCAGGTTACGTTTCAGAGAAGTGTTATGATGGCCCAGTTGACGCAACTGTGCTGATTAGAAGCCACATATCGGATGAAATTTTGACTTGTGAACCAATGCGCTCACTCGCTTGAATCCGAAGACGCAGTGCGTTGTCAAAGTCATATTTATGAAAATGCCATTGTATAGTTATACATTGGTCCCAATCAGAATTTTGGCACAAGCCTGCCTTCTCATAACTTCAACAGAGAAAAAATATTCTTTGAATTAGCAACTAAGGCAGCAGGCTGGTGTCAAGTTTATGACTACGCAAACTTTATTTTGCACTGATCACTGATACCATTTATTGGGGACAAGCAGATTTTTGACCAGCCTGCCTCTTTATAGCTCCCATACGAATTTTTAATTCCTTGAGCTAGAACTCAAGGAGGCAAGTTGAGAATAAGTGAGATGCTACCTTACATTAACACCTCCCATTTGGCTCAAGCGGAATTTTGACATCAGTCTGCTCGCCTTATCAAATCCCAAGTACAAGTCCAGAATTACCAGAGCTAAAACTCACGGTGGCAGGTTGGTGTCAAGTTGATGAAATTTTTGTGCCATAACTCGTTAATATAACATTACATTACATTAATATAGCATTAACGTCTTTCATTTAACTTAAGCAGAATTTTGACACGATCATTTGTATTTTTACATAGCCGGAAAAGTCACATATGGTACATTTCAGTTTAACGAGTTCACATGCACTTTTGAAAGAATTCTATCTCATAAAAATAATTTAAACCTTTGACGCATTCCAGCATAGTAATATATACATCACCTTCACCTTATCGGTTTCGGGAAAAACTTAAGATTTCTGGTCAGGTGTGGGAGGGGGGTGGTAGGTAGTGGTAATGATTGGGGACCACCCCACCACCAATAATCGGTAGTCATTTGGCGGCGGTCACCTCTCTGGAGAGAATGTGAAAGGAAAACAAAAATAATTTTTTTTTCTTTTTTTTTAACTTTTTTGGTACTAGGAATTGTCGAGAAGTGCTGGGTAGGGCTTAGTAAGGCTGAATAGGGCTGGATGAGTGGTGAAATGATGTAGGAAGAGTAAAAAGAATGGAAATTGCCATGAAAATATATTGGGCGCTCTAAAGAGTCTACATTAGGCAAATTGGGCGCTTTAAAAAGAAATTTTATCGATAATGTAAGCATTCGCTGAATGGACGTCAATTTTGTGTGCACTCATTACGCCGCGTGGAGGCTGCTTACTTGTAACCCATTGGCCCTGAAAAGGGCCTTTTCTCTGTACTGAGATGTGGACCCCTCGGTTAGTCACTACCGAAGTATTTACCGACTCCAAACCCCTCTCAGTAAAATATAAATAGAGTGTGTTATTATGCAAAGAAGAACATCTTTACCACGGCTGTCCACTGGTATCATGAATGCCAAGCCACTTTCTCGTTCCACACCACTGAACACCTATTTACCTTCGACACGATGTCCTCTGTTGTACTTCCTTTTGCCGAATTTGGACTCATCAACCTCAACGGTTTTTCCGAGCGACAACGAAAACAAATTCTGGCCATTGCAGGAAGAGTTGCAAAAGACACAGTAAAAACGTCGGTAACGAAAGGATTTCTAAGAAGAATCCCTATGAGCGAAGCTCACAAAAAATTGCGGAACTCGTAAAATAAAATGATCTTGCCTCTGACCCGGACGGATTGCTGTAACGGCGGATTATTATTATTATTAAATACCAATGTACACTAGAAAATTGATTTTGTTTTTTAGTTTTCAATAGTTTTTATTCAGGAATTATGAAAATTGTTCACAAAGACTTTTAAATTATAAATAGAAAATTGCGTCCAACTTTGATGTCGCGGGGATAGAGCCCATAGTACAGGCTGTGTTTGCGCGCTGTATGGCAGTTGAAATCCTTTGAAAAAAGAAGTCCCTGGCACGTATGTCGCCGCTACTCTCGATTAATTTAGAATCAATTATATTTGCCAACCCCAGAGCCTCTAACGACCACGTCCCCATCGTTTCGACGGCGAAGGCATTGAATATATAATGGCCGTTGACAATTTCGCTATACAATTCATGTTTACGCCTCACGCCTAATTCTGCTGCTCTGCCTGCAGAGATCGACGACATACGAACGAAGGTGTCCGCGAAAGTGTCACAACACGTCGCATCCCAAACCAAGCTCATACCGTGTGACCAGGGAGTGAGAGTAAGGCCATCGGGTTTTTTACCGTCTTTACGACACAAACCGGGTGGTTCTAGTGTAGCAGGTACGTTAATGGAGCACAGAGCTGGACATATAATTTTGTTGAGCTCAGAGTGACGGGATGAGCGACCAGCGCTTCTTTAGCAGGCTAGGCCTTGCCTTCCGAATTGATCAACGGCTGTTCCACAAACGCATCTGTGGGGTCGACATATTGCGGAGCCCAAACGTAGGTCCATGCAGACGCGAATGGAATTGTTGTCGATAAATGTGCCGATGTGTTTCGATGGGAACGCTTTTAGCTAAACATTCGACTCCTTTTTTTGCAGGGCTTTTATTCTAGCAACGTCATGTAGGCTGCTGAAAGTTATATCCTCTTCTAGGATACGCTTTGCGTTAATAATATCCCAGTTTCGTTGATGTGTTGGTGAGTGGGGTAGAGGACGACGTAGATTAATCCAAGCCTGAATGGACTCCGGCATGTGGCTGCTCAGGAATTCGTCTGAAGGGTGGTATATGGGAGACGATTTCCTGGGCACCATAAACGGAGCTCAGAAAGACCGGGAGCGATACATCCTTTACGCGCCGGATACCTAGGCCCCCAAGGGAAATTGGAAGAGTTGCTTGTATCCATGGCTTTTCCTCCTGATTTTCTTAGTTCTTTGTTGAACCGATTTCTC
Source organism: Pseudolycoriella hygida (assembly GCA_029228625.1). Lineage (NCBI taxonomy): Eukaryota > Metazoa > Arthropoda > Insecta > Diptera > Sciaridae > Pseudolycoriella > Pseudolycoriella hygida. Next base: position 128,875,795 of record CM055406.1, read on the forward strand.
ATATTTCTTATGATTTACTAACATAATATGTGTAAGCTTATAGACTTTTTAAAAGTACATATTATTCGCGAAACACACAACGCGTTAACATAAGTAATTACGAATATTGGCAGATGATTGAAATATATATGCTATATTGGTAAATGAGAGAAAGAAGCGAACCAACGAAAACAGAATGACTGAACAAATGTCAAATTCAACTGATCGTTTTTTCAAAAATTTGTTTTTTCAAAAATTTTTAAAGAATTTTATGGAATTCTTAAGAATCGAATTCCTCAAAAGATATCCCGTGCTGCACTTATGGATGTGTTATCGTTGCAGTACCGTATACCGGAAGATACCAACGGGCCGATTCCTGGAAGAACGAATCAAATGTACAGAAACTAAACATTTCATTGTAAAAATATAGCGGAAGCTATGAAACGCCACGTTGGCTGAGTTGTTAGTTACCGCGTTTATGGGAAAGAAGATTGGTTTTAATAATTGATGTCTTCATCAATTTTTATGTATAGTGAAACCGAGAACCCAAAATGTAATTCGTATACAATTCAACCGACATCGTTTGTTTTATTACAATTTTAATCAACGACTTTCGGTCTGGACATCGTTATTGTTATTCAAATAGACGTTTACCTTTTATCTAACAGTATCATTTGTTAAAATATATGGGTGTGAATAATATGCCAAAAATACAAAGTTTTGAGGATCTAATTTCCATATTTTATTATGCTAAAAGCATCAAACATTAAATGCGAAAAATTTTAGAAATTAATTTTCTACCCCATTCCATTGCGGAATACTTTTTCGTACTTAATATGAAATGATTATTAATATGTGAGGAGAAAGCAATTATATGGCTTTATCTACACATTGAACTTCATAATATGATTGTGATTTTCCAAATTTCCATTTATAAGCTATTTTTAGACTTGGAAGCAATTGTTGTTGCAACATAAACCATTTGGGACCACATCTTTTGTGTTACAATACCGATTTATTCGTAGTTAAGTGTTTGAAGAGATTCTATACAAACGAATACACAAGTACGATTCATTTAGTTTGTCATTAACCTCCCTTCAATTTGCTACTAAGGGATTGATCTCAATGTATTTTTATGACTCGGTTAATTTATCTATTAATTCCTCATAAAGCTGAGATTAGTACTTGGAGTCGATATTGAGTGCTGTCAGACATTGCCAAACGAAAATTAAAACCATCACCTTTAACTGTTGCTGTTCGTCGGCGATTGGTTTCTGCAAGTCATTTTAATGCAAGCAAAATCTTTACCAATATTCTTGCTCAGATTTTTCGCAATACAGATGTCATATCATTTCATTAGCACCTTCGTACGTACATTAATTTGATATGGCTAAGTGTGGGAACTACCTTATATCCTTATATAAAAAAGGGGGGAGGGGCGATGTAGTATATGTGCCGCTGGCTGCAAGAACACTACTGGCTGTTGGTTCCTGCGTTTGCAAACCGATACCGATTCCTTTTTCCATTGTTATGTTTCGCTGCGTACTTACGGGATTGGAAATTTTGTGACAACGAAAGGAAGCTTTAATATACAATCATAGTTGTGGAAACTGTGCGTGGTTTTTCACTGCAGAAGAAATTTTCTTTATATAAAAAGATTACTCCTTACGCAAGTCAAATAACCTTGTATTTACAGCTACGGTCATATGTTTCTAGCCACAAACAAATCAACTTCTGCTTGTGATTGGATCGAACAGTTATTTTGATTTTATTTTCTTTGAAGGAAGAAGAAGGGATTTCGTTCGTAAGAGCTTAGGTTTGTGTTGTCGAACGGATGATTCCGACTAGATCCCCTTTGTCAGCTTGAAAGTTCCCATCCCAGCCTTAACGCAGTTTCCCCAACATTTTCATTCCACTCTTACGAGACGTGAACCACTTAGGCGTGGTGTATGACAATTCCCGTAATCAACATAGTTCAGTGACCTCTTGAGGGACTTGTCTCCGGGGTTCTTCGCGATTAAAATAAAAAACGTACTAGTTTGATGCACGTCTCTCGTTCAGCTCGGGCTGTACTCTACACTTGTCAAAATAAAAGTCTCCACGCCAGTATGTAATGTACTATTGCTGTAGCTGTATGCTGCATAAGTGGTGATATTACATCATAGACTGATATAGGACGGAGCATTAACCGCTATGGAAGCCCAACTTGAAAACACTAATTTAACGAACTCGTTGTCACACAAATTCAATTGGTTGAATTGATTGAAATGCTGCTTCAAATAAAAGTGAAATTGAATACGATTTTTAAATGTCTGACTGCAACTACTACATTGATTTGCATTTGCTGCTAGAACTAATTCAGATTTTATTGAAACATAACGACAACGCTACAGCCTCAAATCTAATCAATTTCAGTGAATATTTTATCACGTCTTTTACAGCTTCAAAATTAACTTATTGTGTAAAGAACGACTTTTGGGAGCATGTCAATCTATCCGTGTTATCTATTTAGGAGAAAAGCCAAAGAAGAAGAATTCGGCTGCTTTTCCTCCGTATAAATAAAAGAAAACGTGTCAGTCTTTCTGTAATCTCATCTTTCATTTTACCGCTTCGATTACATTCCAAAATGTGATTGTTAGCGGATAATCTGAATAAAGACGACTGTCACATAGACAGAAAAAGAAACAATGGTAAAAGAGAGGCACATGGTAAGAGTTTTATTTAATAATTTATTTGTCAGACCTATTTGAGTAGACGAAACACGGCACATCGGTGCAAAATAGCGAGGAAATTTCTTTTTACGGGTTGGATTTTTTCTTCAATAATTTTACTTTCATCTCTCGCATATTTCAGCATACTTTCAATTTATGCGATTTTTGGGATACATTTATGGAAATTCGGGGTTTATTCACAGAAACTGTTTTCAGTTCATCTTATCGTCAAAATCTTTTGCTTTCGAATATTTTAATGCCCGTACCTTAGTCACATTTGAATAAAAGGAGTTAATCAAAGCAGAACAATATTGAATCTTGATTTGTGTATTTATTTTTGCAAAATGGCATCGTGAACCATGTCTACGTAAATAAAATCAACTTCAAACCGAAAATTGTGCGGATTTTTGTCCTCTCCGCCTTATTTAAATGTTTATCTGAAAAGACGATTTCAAGGATAACAAATGTGATTGGGGGGAAATGCCTACATAAAATTCCGTTTGCCATCGTTGCTCAGATTTTCCGTTTATATGTTAACATCAAGGAGGTGAGGAGCTTGTCCTCTGAAAATGGAAAAAACGCTTTCGTGATAAGATTGATTTCTGACGAGTTACCTTCCCGATTGATTCGACTGGCTTCATGGATTTTCAGGACCTCTTTTTCCAAAATTTATTCAGGGCGTCTTTACCTTCATATTTCATGGTGTTTTGCTCCAAATCATACTCCGCTCTTTTTTTCGCTTTTTTTCTTCCGCTTTTCACAATGCATAAATTTTGACGAAATAACTCCCTAGACAAAAATTTCCCTGGCAAGATAACCCGGAGAAATTCGATTCGTGGTTATTTGGTCGAGAGTTATTTTACATATTGTCATACAAAGCCTGTTTGTTCTCGAGTGACAATAACACATCTAGCGCTTAAAGTACCATAAAACATGCAATTGCGTCGCTTCTTTGCATTTCCATGGACATGGACATTGTCAGATGAAGAAGTGACGAATTGGGCGAATAATTTGTACGGTTTCAACCAAAACCACTCCGCCACTTTTTCCAAAATCTATGTATCAAGGGATGCAACACTTTAAAAAAGACTCCAATGTGTTCAACAACAAATAGGGCGTATGTGAAATGAAATTAATTTCAAACATTTGATGGTTTTTAAAAGTAATTCACTGTAATCTGATCATCTGATTTTACTTATCTAATCACATCTTACTGAATAGGTAACGATTACAGAATTCGTTGATTTGTGATAGTCATTACATTTTGTGCTACATTTACTTTGAATTATAAAATTAGGTTTGCTTCGACGACTAAAATGTTAGGAACATGGTATATGAGATTCTGGTCTTTGAACGGGTGTCAGGATCAAATTTTCTGTCTTTCGAAAATCTTTATGTAAAGAACAGGGACTTATATGCTTCATCGACTTGGAGAAGGCATTCGACCGGGTACCAAGGCAGAAGCTGTTCGGGGTTCTTAGCGAGTACGGCATCAATGGGGGCTTACGGCGTGTTATTAGAGCATATACTCAGGGAGCAAGGCCGCGGTAAGAATAGATGGCGAAATTAGCGAGTCTTTCGAGGTTAATGAAGGCGTTAGTCAGGGTTGTTGTCTCTCCCCGCTTCTGTTCATAATTTTCATGGACAAAATTATTAAGCAATCCAACTTGCGGAGAAAGGAGGTGGGTGAGGTAATAACGAAAATACTGGCATATGCGGATAACTTGATTCTGCTGGCTATTAATCCTAGTTATTTACAGGATGGGATGGACTGCCTGAATGCAACATGTTATGGCTACGGGATGAAGATAAGTGTGGGAAAAACCAAGGCTATGCATATCGGCAAATCTCGGAAGGGAATTGCCTGCAGTTTGAATGAGGAGGAGCTGGAACAGGTTTCTGAAATCGAGTACTTAGGAACCATTTTTTCAGAGTTGGGGAATTTGGGAAAGGAGGTAAATGGGAAACGGGGTAGCCAGTCAATTTAGGTCGCACGTATTCAACAAAAAGGAATTGAGTAGCGATACAAAGTTAGCTATCCGCAGGTTAATTTTCAGATCGACAATGTATGGTAACGAGAGTTGGGTGGACTGCGAATATCTCATACATGACTTGGAGATTTGGGGGGGGGGGGGTTACAATGTGGTAAAGAAAAACTTCCTCAACAATTTTCAATATTCTTCATGTTCTTCTATGTTCATAAAACTCGAGAATGATTTTCTTAGAATAAAAAAAATGTTCATGGGCTGGGACTATATCTTGGGAAGGCAGCCTTGCACTCATTGGGGATCATCATCCGAGATACATGTGACCATTAGCTTTCAATCGACATAGCCACTAATGGGTCCAAGGCTGCCTTCTGGTGGTTACCGAAGAAAAACTTCCTGAACAATCTATATCCTGAACATTCTATTGAATAATGGTTCATGGGCTGGGGCTATATCTTGGGAAGGCAGCCTTGGACTCATTGGGGATCATCATCCGAGATACATGTGGCCATTAGCTTTCGATCGACTATAGGCACTAATGGGTCCAAGGCTGCCTTCTGTTGGTAGCCATATTGTAAGTGTGCGTCTGTAATTGTGCAATTGAGAAGGGAGATATCATGGATGCGTTCACTTTCGAAGAGCATTTTCTCTTACGTGTTTTTACTCTCATGGGCTGGTTCTCTCATGGGCTAACTTCACAGTAATAATATTTTGATGCAAGTTTACCAAAAAGGATCTTAGATGCACAGGAGAAGGTTCATAGATTTAATTAAATCAGATTTAGAAGTAAGGCGACTTGGCGGGCGATAGGAGGGCATAGAGGAGGGTATACCTTCCTAGGGTTGTGTCATAAAGACCTCACGCCGTCAGGTAACATAATGGTCTATAAAATTTGATGATTATGATGACTAAAATGTTTTACGAAGAAAGCCGGTAACGAAAACCCTAAAATCCGACTAGCGCTTTCGAGTAGTACGGATCTTTTATCTGCTTTTATTTACCAGTTGTAATCACTACTCCAAAGAAAGGCATGAACGACATTCAACCAAACATTCATTGGTGTTGTTTACCCCTCAATGCACGCGCAACTCAGTGAAGTAAAAAATCAAACTCATTGAATGAAATTTCAAATTCCATGGTCTATGACCATTCACACAATAATATTTTTGGCCATAGAACATATCCCTCGACTTTTCAGACCCTTTTCATGAACGTACATTCAAAAACGCAGCTGTATGAGTGTTTTTTCATTTTAGAATATAGTCGAATGCATTCGAAGAGAATTCCGTATCATCCTCTAATTTATTTGAGGAACGAAGAACATTTTTCCGTTTATTTTCTCAATAAATAGGAAATTGCAAGATTTTTGTTTTAAATAACACAAACACTCGGTTTGATAAATTCGTAATTGTCCGATGAAAAGGTATATGTGATTTCTATGCCGGTAAATGTATCCTTTACAGAAATACAATCTCCACACATATCTCATCTCAACTAAAATTCCATACTCAACGGTTATTGCCATTATGGCAGCAATAACACAAACAAAAATATTTCTTACATTTGTATGAGTAGAAATGAATTGTAAGCATAATTTTTTTGAAAACATAAGTTCTATTTAAATCGCAGTACTTTGATTGCATTCGTACGCATAACGTCGGAAATGGGCAAATGTTTTGCTTGAATAAATTTAAAAATATAAAATTTTGTGCAGTGGAGAGAACGTAACGTAGCACGTATAGCTGTTTGTTTGAGTGTTGTTTACATAATTGTTTTGACTCAATAATCGTCTACGTTATTCATTGAAATTTTGGTTATGAATGAAAAATTTTGTAAGACGGATTTTGACTTCATTATTTGTGAAAAATACTTATTTATTCACGATATGACGCTTTACGCAAACTGCTAACACAAATTGATAATAGTTATTTGGTTTTGTGTGTGTGTGTGTGTTGTTGTTGATAAAAAATTAAAGGAATTTACATACTTGACTGTATCATATTATGTCAACGCAAACAGCGAGTATTTAAAAAAAACGGCCAATAATGCTTTATCTGTGCGCACCATGGGGATGTCACTTATTCATCCAATATTCATTCATTATTCATTATTGCCGAAGAAGAAACAATCGATTTGTAACTCGATTCGGCCATGCAACGCAAATTGTCGATGTTGCCGAATCCTATAACAAACTGAAAATTAAAAAGCGGCATCAAATTGTAGACGAAATTCAAAAACTCCAAAAAATTGTGTAAATTCGATGTCAATTTTTATAGTAAGTGACACCCTCGTCCAAAAATGTTTCTATAATATGTATTCGATTATCCTATGGTATTTACAACGCGTAGCCTACACTACCTTCTAAGTTACTAGTGCATTGGAGCGGTTAAAGAGGCAAAATCAATTAAACATCATTTTTTACCTGAATTAATTCTCTACAACCTTCATCCTTCATCTTATTTAGAATAAAAGTCATTGAATTTTTTATGATTAAACGGAAAGTGGTAGGGATGAATTGTTATTTAACAAACAAAACTGTAATCCGTTGGTCAAGAATATCGATTTTCAGAAATTGAATGCAAGAGGAAATTGTTTGAAATTGGTTTAAAATCGTTTCGTTGACGGGTTTAGTGCGACTCCACTGCTGTGAAAATAAAGATAATTTGATGATGAAATGTTTGAAATTATATTTATACTTTGACAGAAGTGCATGTGAAGTATATAACGAGAGGTGTACGTACACGAGGGCTTGTCCGAGTGTTAGTACACATCGAGTTATATACTTCATAGTATCGTATAATGTTTTACCATTTACGCGAGAGTGTTTTCGTGCAAACTTGAGGTTTCGTTTGAGTAACATCTGTTCTCAATATTGTTCATTACTTCTCACCAACACACTCTCGCACACAGTAAATCACATTGGGAGTACACCACACTTGTATTTCATTTACCGTGTATTCTGGAACATTGAAAATTGAGTCCCCGTCATAAAACCTAAATGAACACGCGGCAGTCTCCCAATACTCCAACGAAGTAAAACTTGAAAGATCGAAATGACTACAGTTTTTCTTAAGAAAGAACTGATATCTAATCAGGATGATTGCCATGTGTCATACGAATGGGAGCAAATTATTCAAAATAATTCATTTACTGTCGTGTGCTTAAAAATTTACTAAGTAATTTTCATCAGCTGGTTTTGCGGGAAAGAGATCGGATGCATTGTGTTCGAAGATTCGAAATCAAAATATTAGCCCAGGGATAAAGAATATAAGGGAAGCATTCATTTTAATCGAAAAGTGAAGTTTAAAGGACAAATCTTATGATTTTTTTACTGCGAAAAGTTGAACAAAACATTTTGTTTACGATTGTCTCAAGAGAAATCAATTTTTTGTACAAATCATATGTCTTGGCAGAAACTGTAGTTAATTGGAAATTTTCATCTGCTGACACTTTTCTTATTAAATTCGAAGATGAGTTTACAATACATAAGCAATTAGTTTTTATACGTATGAAAGCCAGCTGGTCAACAGCTCAGCAGCTGTAATGTAAAATAATAAGGACACGAACGTATTTATTTCTTTGGAAACGTATATTTAATCACGGAAACGTGGTATTACCTATTTCATCTTCCTAACTACAACCCTGCATTGGTGTGTGCATGCTTTATTCAGCATCCACATATTATACGTTTGATGTTTAAAGTGCCTCCCCATACAATGTCAAATTTCATAAACTCTTACTTCTATGAATATTAAATGTCGCATTGGCAGGCTAAATGGCTTGGATTTTACAAAACGTTTGGGAAAAATTAGTACTTTTCGCACACTCTGAGTCACTTGTTACACGTTTTTCCTCTACTATGTCGTGGAATTTGTAAGTTAAGAAATCAATTGCCAAGTAAAAAATACAATGCAATAAGTTCTCTCCCTATCTCACAATCAATTGATGGAGTGGAGTAGCGAAAACTTGATTAAGAGCGATCACGTACGATGTCGTTATTCTAACTGTTTACACTACACATGTTCGGAAACAATAAACACGATTTTTCTCGAAGACTGTAAATTTCATAGTTTTGTATGACATTCAAGGTTGCTTTAGGTTACGAAAAATACGATTTGTAGTCTCAAAAGGTAGACAGTCTCAAGGTCTCAAGTAGTAAATGTTTATGAGATGTGTAAACACTTAGCATTAGAGATTTATGAAAGGGAGAGAGTATTGTCTATCGTGAATCGTTGGAGTAATGTGACAGTATGAAACGCTTTAACTGGCTAGTGGGACTCTGTGTGAATTATTGTTATTGTGTGTGTACGTGTGCAAACAAAACTCCCAAATACAATCATTCCTCCAGCAAGTAGGGACGTTTCATTCCGCTAAGTAGCCAAAAAAGTCTGATAATTTGGAATGCAAAAATCCAACATTTCTTGGTCGATATCATATGCAACAGAGCGTAAATTGTTTATCATAAATTTAATGACAAACGGAAGAGTAACAGATGTACAAACAAACAGATAATCCCTTAACCTTTTGTTAATTGCATTCGAAAAACACATCGGTATGCGCATTTTAAAACAGCACAAGAGGCTCCGAAATGACTTTATTATCCTACCTGTCTCTGGGTTTTTTCCACAAGAGGTCACTTATTCATCCACTATTGTCGAAGAAGAAACAATCGATTTGTAACTCGATTCCACCGATGTTGCTGACTGCTCAAGCTGAAAAGTAAAAAACGATATCATGAAATGTAGACGAAATTCAGAAACACCAAAAAATTGATGTAAACACGATGTGAATTTTTATAGAAAGTGACACCTCGTGGTTTTTTCACACGATACAAGTGGTGCTTTCATCTCATCCTTATTTTCTTGTTTCCTTGGAACACTTCTTAGGCGAATAAAATATTCAAATTATGGTGATTTGCAATACACAAAAACCCCTTTTAAAAGAAATGTGACGCAAGTCCTCGTACCTTCTTCCAAAACAACGGATATCAATTTTTCCAATCGAATACGAAAATATTTCAAAAGAATTTTTTGCGTTCCGAAGCTTCAAGCGTCACCCAAATTGATATCAGTTCTTTTGCAAGAAGGGACGAAAACCTGCGTCACGTTTCCCTTTTAGAAGGAGCTTTGGTTGTGACCTAGGACACATACATAGACAAAAATGTTTCCCTCAATTCGCTCTGCAACATAGCAAAAAAACATTTTTTTTGGTTAGGGCCGACCTTAGGACTGAGATGAGACCCACTTAAGCCCACAGGCAAAAGTTCTTCCATAATATGGAAGAAACTTTTTTGATCTTGAGCCCTTGAACCTAGGACTTAGAGCACTAAAAATGAGTCTCTGCTAGGGCCAAACGTGTTTTTTGTACATAACTCGAGTAAATGTTTTCCGATTTTCAAAAAAAATTTTTCAATCGAAAGGTCTGGGAATATCCAACAATTTATGGAAAAACTTTTTTTTACTTTGGGTCGCTGCACCTAGTTAGAGCCCTAAAGAAGCGGACCCACTAGGGCCCTACTTGCTTTTTATACATAAATCGAGTAAATTCCATCCGATTTTCGTGATTCTTTTTCTATTCGATAGGTTGATTGATTGATTTTATTGTAGTGCACAAGATGGTGATAATGGTGATGGTGGTTTGTTTGTTTGTTTGTTTGTTTATTGATCACTAACAGGCACTCGCCCAATTACAAGTAATCTTAAATATAATTGTATAAAGGATGTTTATGTTAGGTACAATTTTTAATTGTTTTATTTTCGTTTTAGGATAGTTTTTGATTAATTTATGGCCAAATGTGGAGTTTAGATTTTGTTTAGGATTTAATTCATATTTTAATCTTCTTTTTTTGGTTCAGGGTTAGTTGTAGGTTGAAATTAATTCGGAAATTGAAAAATCACAAAATGTTTCGAATCATTTAAAAGCGAATAACTATTCGTACTTCTTATCTTCTAAGTTGTTCGGAGTCTCGTATTTCTTGTCTGTCTTGTTGCGATATATACAAATGCGTCCGTCATAAGAATAAACAGCAGCAATTTTACCTTTCGCCTTCAACTTTTTTGCTTTCCTTAACAGGTCCAGATCATGCTTACATAGGTTTTCGTTGACATAGACGCGATCATGACCATCCAAACCGATGTGGGATAAGTTGAGCGAATTGTTTTTGTTGAAAGCAAAGTATTTTGTGTGGAAAAGTCGTCGACCAGCTTTAGTTGCAAATTTTACAATTATAGGCCACTTCGTACTGTCCACATCATTTTGTACTTCAGGTTTCTTTGCGGATTTCAGTCGGTTGATGTTAACAATTGAACTTTCTTCACGAAAATCTATCACCGAGACGGTAGGTATTCCAATGATGAGTAAATCCATGACCCTTCCTTCGTCCGTACGTTTGTTTTCAAGGGAAGCAACACGATCGATAATTCCAGCCATTTCATCCGTCAACTTTGCGATTCCATTTGTTGATGACGCAACAACATCAGATATTTTATTGTTAATGTCTGATACGTTATTGTCAAGTTTTAGCTCGAAATTGTCCAAGCGATCACAAACGTTTTCGAATCTTGTTGCCATGGTTCGTATTTCCTTCAGCAGGTCGTTGTTAGATACAGGCATTTTGCGTGAAATGTTTTTTTTTTTTTGCGAAGCGAATTTGAACAATCAATTTTTAAACAATGGCCGACATGTGCATTTGATCATCGAACAGTTTAAAGTTGAATTTTAATGGCTAATACACCAAACTTTCACTCAACTTTATTCAATAAACTGATCTAGTGAAAACCACAAACGATTACAGTTCTTTTTCAGTGCCAAGGTTTAAGATAGAGTAAAAACAATGATAAAAATGCGCACCGATTAAAATTACACTTGTAGCCATCGGCCATTTTCTTTCTGGTGATGTTTGTTGTGGAAGATTCCTCACATGGAGGACTGGTCGAGCCATTTGCTCCCTGTGATAAAAGTTGAAGCAACATTAGCAATCGGTATCTTTCGAAACTCTTCAAGTGTAAGGTAGAAGTCTCCCAACCACCTCACCCTCAAATTTACAAGAGCTGGGCGGTGTAGTAAGAAGTGCTTTGCTGTTTTGGTACGTCGCCGCACCGTCTACAGTTCGGGTCACTGCTCAGTCCCATCTTGGTCAGATGGGTATTCAACGTGTTGTGTCCCGTCAGCATTCCTACTGTCCACCTCAAACTTCTCCTGTTAAGTCTCAGGAGTTCTTTGGTAGTCTGCAAATTGCATCCATCCAAGAACTCCTTAGCTAGTCTGCAGGTGCTGAGCTGCTGAGCTCCTCCCAAAACATTTGGTGCCTCTTGTGAGCGCGCCCTTTTATGAGTCTCATTACCAGCCCGGCGTGAATTCCTATGGCTGGTTCAGGTCCCACCAAAGCTACCATGCTGCCTCGCCTAGCTAGCTCATCGGCTGTCTCGTTGCCTGGAATACCTGAGTGTCCCGGAACCCATACCAGAAATACTTCGTTGTTCTCTGAGAGGGCATCCAGTGCTACTCGGCTTTCCAGGATCGATTTGGCCGCAAACTTACAAGATGAAAGTGCCTTCATGCCAGACTCGCTATCCGAACAGATAACGATCCTCTTACCAGTGACCTGACTTTCTGTCAGAAGCTCGCAGCTCCTCCCGACCGCCAGAGCTTCCGCTTGGAACACTGTCGTATATTCTCCAAGAGATATTGAGACACTAAGACCTAAGACTCGCAAAAGATACCCGCTCCTGTTCCTTCGGCCTTCTTAGAACCGTCAGTAAAGACGGTGATATCTCCCTTCGTCTCAAAATTTCTTTCAAATTGAAATTTTGTCTCCATCACGTCTGAAGGCATCTCAAGACATTTTCCCAAAGTCCCTCACCAGAGAGTTCAGAATGCCAGAGTGGCCTACATCTCGCCCCACTGCGAGCCATTGGCCACCTCCGTACAATCTGGCCACTGTCCTCTACGCTTCTTGCTTCACAAATAGACCACGATAGGTAGTGAAAGCCATAAAAGCATCAAAGAAAAAATGTGGGCCCGGGCCGAGCCTAAGATGGCCGCTAATGTTAGGGTGGATCGATCTAGGCAATTTATTTTGGAAAATTTCAAATATTTTGAAAACTATTAGAGATAGAAGATCGGTGACAGTGGCAAACTTTTTCGTCTATGGAAGTATAGGCTAAAGGCCTTTCCTAAGTGCTCTAGGTCGGTTCTAATATCGGCGGTAGTACAAAGAACATTTTTTGAAAATATGTCTGAAAAAAAGTTTCTACTTTTTTTTTGACGGTTGCATGAATATTTGGAGAGACTTTTACACCGTTTCTTCGGACGGGTTTTTCAATATTGCCCTTTTTTTTAATAACAACTTTTATTTATCATCCCATTTGATTTCTGAGTGGGATACAATCTTGCCTTTCGGCAATTTCCAATCCAATTTAATGTCGACGTAATTTCATACACTTAAGAGTTAAGGCAACATTTACTTTGATACGTTCGAATCTTTTTGCAACATCTATTCTGTTTCCCACATCTATTCTGATACGTACGGGTCCCCTGCATATGTTTATATGGGATTTGTGTGGGAGCCATAGCTCCCAAACGAGGCCGGTTACCCCATTTTTTCAAAATCTCAGAGGTCGCACAAGTCCCAGCTAACGTTCCCTGCAAAATTTCAAGAAAAGTTATCTAGCCGTTTTCGAGCGTGAGCCAAAAAAGTCGTTTTTCATACAAGTGCCAATGGGAACCAGTACACGCAAAGAAAAAATATGATTGCGGCATTTATAACGACACTCCAATATAATTTGTAATCGTACGAAATGTAGAATTAAAAATTATATTCGCAGTGAATATAGAATTGAAACGTTTGTCATATTGACTGAAATTATAAATTATATTGGGTGGAATTGTAATTGTATTCACCGTGAATATAATTCCCTTTTTTCATGTTAGTGGTGAATAAGTGAGGAATATGCTTATTTCTTACCAACACAAGTTTCACTATTATACTATCTATCAGTGTAAACTTTTGCATTATAATTGCTTCGAGTATAACCTAATCACTGTGAATACAATAATGATTCACTGCAATTATAATTATAATTACTTACGATTTTATTTACATGCTTCATATTAGAGCCGAAAGTGTTAGTTTACTTTCGGCTCTCAAAATTGACATTTCTACTTTCAGCTGTGAGCGTGCAGCGTGTGAGCATGTAAGCTAACTAACTAACGTAGGATGTTTTCATTAGGATAGGATAGGATAATAGCGGGTAGGAACGCCAACTGGCAGATCCTTGCACCTAAGCCGCTAATGTTTTCATTAACTTTGGATTATATGAAAATGCATTCTTTGTATAGGAAATGATCATTTTCTAGAGATCATATCTCCGGATCCACCGAACCGATTTTAATGATTGGAGAGATACTTCGCCTTAGAATCTTCCTTAGAATACGGAAAAAGTAAGGAGGAGAAGTCAAAACTTAGCTGTAGATATGTTTCGGCAATCTACGAAAAAAAATTTTCTTAATTTTTTGTTCGTATGTGGACTTGCGTCACGGGCGTATTGCTACCGCGCGCCCATGATATTGGATTCCTCGCATTTTTATACCTTTTTAAAACTAAAAAAAACTATTTGGAATCTTAATGACGAATTACGATTTGTTTATTTAAAACATTTATTTATACAGATTTTTTTGTATCCAAAGGTTAATCATTTATTTGTGGAAAAAAATGAGTGAACGAAAACTTGATTGCATTAAGAACTAAAATATAAATTGTAATGAAGAAAACATTTATTTACATAAAAAATGTACAAATAAAAGGAGCTGCCCTTGTCACAAAGGTTGCTTAAAAACACAACGTATTGATAACATTGTAGAACGAGCCACGTTTGGCACATTGGCAATTAAATATTTTATGAAGTTCACTATTTTCAGACCACGAACAGCATTTCTTTAAGGAAAATGCTTTCAAGACAAGTAATAGTGACACCTGCGTTTTTCAATTCAGATGGTCCAACCTTAAACCAAGATTCGAATGTTCCATATCTACATTTCTGTAGAACATCCACATTATCCAGAACACCCGGGCTTCGTCACGATTTTTCTTCAAAATTCAAATGTTTGCGTCATGAATGCGCTGAAAAATTCTTTAAAGCTTTAGGATCTTCGTTCAAATCATTACCATTTCTTAATTATGTATGCTTCGAAAACATTTCCCATTAATTTATCTATTTCCTTATTCACAGCATCAAAGATTTTCGCTTTTACTTCACATTGAAATATTTTCCCCGTAATTCATATATTTTCGTTATTTCCCATCGAACCTTTGATGATGTTTTACAAAGATAGATGCAAACATATTTTGAAAAATGTGATATGACATTAAGACGCGAACATATCACAGGGCTAATTGAAGCTGACAGCGAAATAATCTTGTTCTTTAGAATAAAGAAACGGAAATACTCAAAATTTTTATTTGATTTATTATTTACCAGAACATTGCTTGGTGCTACGTCTAAGGAGTTTTTAAAACCAAAGCCCTGAGACGTCAGCAATAAATTAACATTTACCAACAATTTAATAAAACTTTCCATCACTATGCTCTCATGCGAATCTTTCCCTAAAAACTTCGAGAAATATTTAATTTATAGCCAGAGAACGTTTCCACATACATAACCAGATGTTCTACGATATGCGAAGAACTGACTGATTGTTATTCTACTCTGCTGAAAGTACTAATTGCTAATCTACCATTCAAACGAAATTATTTTATTATTTCGAACAACACGAATGTTTCACCCACGAAAGGCCCTTAAGTTGAACTAAATACTCTGGTGCTTGAATTCCCAGCCTAATTTCTTTTTAATTATCAAATTTTTGTCGAAAAATTACTAAAGAGTTGAAACATATTTCACTTTTAAAAGGCTAGAGCTGAGCGTCGCGTCGCCTCATCTTTTTTCTTTGTCTTCATAGCAGCGAGTAGCTACTTTTTTTTGGAGGTGTGGGCCAATAAATTCAATACAGTTTAAAATTTACACATTTTTATTCATCCCGAGCCCATTGGTTTTATTGAAAAGCTATGCAAAATTACAATTATAAAGAAATAGTGCCAAATACCATTGGGAGAAAATTGAATATAAATCAAGTGAACGATTATGATTTACAAAGAGCACTGAGGCCAATTCTCGTTGGGGCCACTGTGCTGTACTTCTGCAATTTAATTTAACGTAATTTAGTTTTAATTTTACGTTACGTTCCCCTCTGGTCATCCAATTACTTCCTAAAATAAAATAGAGCACATGTAGATCTAAGTCTAACTGTTCTTCAGGAGCTATGAAGAAATCTCCTAAATGTTTCACCCTTAAGCTCTTTAGGGCCGGGCACGTGCATATAAAATGCCTTGCTGTTTTCGGTTCCCGCCCACAACCTCTACAGATTGGGTTATTCATGATCCCTATCTTGTTAAGGTGGAAGTAGCTGTACTAACCCTCTTAGCTTGACTCTACCAATACTCTTCGCGTTTCAGCTCACCAAAAATCCTTTCGATTCTTTGCAGGTGGTCAGCGCTTTTCATCTACTCTGATGGCATCTTTCGGTCTTCCACTTCACCATAAGCCTCACCATTCCCGCGTGTCTACCGACAGCCCCACTTCCATACAACAGGAGTGGTCGCCAACGGTCTTAGTTTGCTTGGTGAGTGGCGACACCATGGTGGCTCAGCGGTGGCTGGGATGGGTGCACATCCCTACCGAAGTGGTCTGGTTGAGAGCCTTACCGCGAAAGCCCTCACTGAGGGTAGATTCGGTACCGCGGGGCTGCGGAGCCCACGGGTGTAGTGTGCCATGCGAGATGGCCGCATCCGACCCCAGCACTTGGTTGAGGTACCTAGTGGCGCTGCAACGCGAGGGTTGTGGTATATAGTGGACTGCGTCACAACAGTCTGCGCTTTGAAATGTGTGACTGCACCCCTAGTCCTTCCTGGGCAACCAGGTTGGCGAAAATACAGTAGAAAGATGATAGTATTTCGGGCCCTACCTAGGTCACGGAGGTTGCACCTGCCTGCCGTTTATAGGTAGAGTCACTTCGGCGACTCGCGATAATTGGGTGTATCCTGATTCCATGCCCATGGGGGACGTACGGTTAAGACTACATGTCCCGTACGCACGCTAATCTGCAATTTCTTCGATGACCCACTGCCATTACTTGCCAATTCGTCGGCTTTCTCGTTTCCTGGCACTCCGGAATGTCCTGGAGCCCAAGTGAATGTGACATTATTGTCTCTTGATAGAGCTTCTGACATATCCAAGCGAGCTACGATCGAAGTTTTTCTCAATCAAATTCATAATTTCTCATGAAAATTCATAAATTCTCGCTAAAAAATGCATTTTTATATCTCTAGTAGAAAAATTAACGTTGTCGTAGATTTCTGGGCTTCGTCTCAGTTCTACAAACTTCCCGCGAAAACTGGATTTATCAACTTTCTAGCACTTCTTAGATAAATAGCCTCTTCACTTCCTAGAGGTGAAAAAATCCACGTGATAACTTCGAAATGTAGTTGAGACAGTAGAATTGTCGCGAGTTATTTTCGTATGTTCTGATTGACACCTGTGGATTGCCAAAATATTGGCTCGATCTGAAAAAGGTACCTCACTGAAATTGCGGATACACGCTACTGTGCCATTAGATATAAGTCATTGTTCACATCCTTGTAACCAGTTTCATTCATGTGTGAAGGATCTATTCGTAACTTTTGAACGCATCCAACAGTGTTTTTGGTTCAGCGCGGCGCACAATTCCACATAATCTACTCATTTAAGATTTAACATCAGAAGATTATAGAGGAGCCAACGAACAGACAAACATCCCTTAAATTCTTAACGTATGAGACACATTTTCGGATGTGTTGTTGCGGCTTATGGTGTTGTATTTTAATTATTCACCCACCAGCGGTGGCAATGTTACCCTTCATGTGCCTCGGTGTGGTTATTAAAATCATGTTTTCTATGTAATTGAGCTTGAAATTCATTGTCAGTGAATTTACTCATTTATAAACAGCAACATAGCATGACCGAAACTGAATGTAAAATCCGACGCACTGATACGACGACGGTGACAGCAAAAAATATTAGAGCAACTAAATCAGTTACATTTTCTTTTTATTTTATTTTGTTGGAACTGTTACAATTCATTTATTTTTAACATTGATTTTTTACGTTTTTTTTCTACAATTTTGCGTTTATATCACACATTTTCGGTGTGTGTACGGTTCACTTAAAGGGAATGTGAAAGCGGAAAATTGTTTCCATCAAATGCGTATAACTCAGCGTTATACATTTTGATACCTTGTAGGCTATTTTCTCGATAAACCAATTTTGCACGAAAGAATTTTCAAATTGGATATTACAGAGAGAATGACTGTAACAGCATCAGACATGTACGGTTTAGAAGAATTGGTCAATAAATATATTTTATTAATATAACTTTTCTTCGCTTCTTTTCTTTTCGTATACTTCTTTTTGACACAGCAAAACGGTAATGAAATTTCAAAAAGTTTTCTTTATTTTATTTGTCGTAAATTCATCCACACTTGTCTTTTTTCCGCCGTTACATCCTCCACATTTTGTTTCGGTTTTCACATTGTATGGTACTACAAGAACTTTATCAAATCCACGAAATAATTGCTATAATTATGGACAAAAAGTTGTTAATTATCAACATGAGAAGAAACATTAAAGAAAATTGCAAGAGAATCTTCTTCTTCTGCTTTTTAACAACTTTTATTTTATGGATAGCTGATTCTCACCATTCAGAAACGATTCAATTGATACATAGAAATCGCAGTTTAATTGGTTGTACAAGCAACATTGAAAACAAATTCTTCCCAAAAAATGGTTTCTGTCTCTGCAAACAATGAGAGAAAAGTGAATCGATTTGACTTTTTCAAAAAATAAAATAAAATTCTCACATTATTTTATGTGTAATACGTAGGTGGCATTCGCATTTGCAGGTATAGCAAGACAAATAAATCTTGAACAATTGAGCTGACATAAACTTTTATTGTAATTTTTCTGAGATAAGACTTTATGAAATCAAACGAAAGTGTAATGCTAACAATGTGTAACGTGCTTAGAATTTCGAATTCGAAGGGGAAAGACATTAATATTTATTTTAGTTTATTCTGTTAATTAAGCTGCGGCACGTTCAATACGAGGCTTCTGTGGAAAGATTTCTGGTCGATTATTTGTCTTAAGTCATAAACTCTTGTATCTTCAATCTAACTTACTGGGCCCGTAGCGCTCAATGCTTGGACAATACTTACCGCCCGTAGCGCTCAATGCTTGGACAAAAGAAGGGCAAAAGAAAGGCGAAAGATGTTGGCGCATGTTAATGCGTAAACAATTTTCAATGGACGATGTGGATTTGTTCGAAGCTTCACAATCTGCGTCGTTGTCGGCGATAAAAACTTTGCCTGCAGTTTATTAGATTTTCTTACGAAATTGCAAGGCTGACAGCGCTCGTGAAAAGTTTGAGCGGCGCTAGCGCTCGCGCTCAAACTTTAAATAACGAGCGGCGCTAGCACTCGCACTCAAAATTTGTGCTCACTACTCAATTTACTAAAGCAATGTCCAATTTTTCGAAATCTAAAGAATGTTTTAAGGATTCAGTTCACAGAATATGGTAGAAATAGTACAAATATAGATATCAGACATGTTCTGCACTGAATGGCATGAAGCTATCACGATATCATGGCCCGACATTAGTAACGGGCCGTGAGGCTAGTTTGTAAAATTTTGATTGTTTAACATTGTGTTAACATTTAACTTGTACATTCAACTCCATCTACAAGGTACAACGTAATGCATTTTTGAATAAATTTGAATTTTAATGCAAAAACATATAGCTCAACAGGGGCTATGCGCAAGCGACGCACACAGTTTTTCAATATAAATGCAGTAGCTAACGCATGTGAAATGATTTTTAATATAACTTTTTTGTTTTTTATTAAAGGTAGTTGTTTGAACACGAGGTGTACAAACGCGCACGGAGGCCTCCGTTGGGCCTATTGTGCTAACTATTTGACGATTTGTTTTAGTCTGCTACCGTTTGAGACCTTCCTGTGCTAGAAATATAGCTGAGGATATCTCGAGGGTGCAGGCTTTTGATCAGGTCGTACCTGATGATGTAATTGCCCAAATGCTTGCGTCTGTTATTGACGAAAGCAGGACAGTTACACAGAAAATGTTCAGCTTTATCTGCGTGTTAAATGTTTGTTAAAGCCGAAGTGTCCGGAAATCACTCCAGTAAAAGTTTTCAATCTTGTTCTACTTATGTTAATGAGATACTTGGAGTTTTTTCAACTTATTCTAATGCAATTTTTGACTTGCCGACAGTTTGATAGGGTGTACCAATGTTTGTTGAATTTCCCATCCCGAAGTTCTGTAATCGCCTTTTTGATGTATGAAGTAGGGATGGCAACTATTGGTTCTGCTCCGGTAGGGTTGCTAAGCGCTGCTTTCCTCCCAAGTTCATCTGCCCTTTCATTACCTTCAATGTTCGATTGTGATGGTACCCACAATAAATCAACCCTGTTCCTTGTGGCAAGCTCGTTTAGTGTATCCCAGCATTATAGTGTTAGTGCAGAGCTAAATTTAGTCGATGATAGAGCTTTTAAAGCCGATTCGCTATCTGAGCATAAGAATATTATCTCGTTCGATATTTGTTGTTCTGTTGTGAGGTGACATGCTGATTTGATGGTATACAGTTCGGCTAGAAATATCGAGCAGTATTGTCCCAGTAGGATAGATATTTCCATATTCATTTGTGCGCAGTATAGTCCGGCTCCAGCTGATTTGTTTATTACTGATCAGTGAAAAAAACTATACCGTGTTCAGGTGGTAGGATGCCATTCGTCCACTCTTCCCTGCTCGAAATGTAAGTGTTGAACTGCCTGTCGAATCTTAAAGTAGGTGTGATCGGTTGGCATGTCTCAAGTTGGTATGGATTTTGACATTTCTCTTCATATGATAGTGTGATCTGTAAGCCTGTGCTGGTTATCTTGTTGTCGCGCAATCCTATATAACACTTTTCCTGCTTCAGCTTGTATTAAAACATCTGAGAACCCTTCACTTTTATACCCATTGTCATTTAGTTTCTTGATTAGTTCATTTGCTACTAGACACCATAGTAAAGGGGGGAGTACCCCTCCTTGTGGACAGCCTTTAGTAGTTTAGGTTTAGTAAGTAGAGATTTTCTGATCACCGAAATGTACCGTGACTATCCTGCTAGAGAGCATGGCTTGAATCCACCCGATTATGCCTGGGTCAACTTCATGTATTTGGCATGCTCGCGATATGGCTCTATAAGTGATGTAATTAAACGCTCCCGTGATGTCAATGAAGCATCCTAGAGCGTATTCTTGATTTGCTAGGGATAGCTCAATAGCCTGCGATATGTTATGTAATGCATTTTCGGTTGAATTGCCAGGTTGGTACGCATGTTGTTTGCAGTGTATTTTGTTCCGTTTAAGTGGATCATCTCGAATGTATCTGTCTGTTAATTTTTCTAGGGATTTTAGTATGAATGAGGTAAGACTAATGGGTCGATAATTTTCTGCTAGGGAGTAATTTGTTTTCCCCGGTTTGGTTATAAAGACAACTTTAACTCCTCGCCATCCTTTAGGAATGTAGTTCAGTTTTAAACTTGCCTTGAAGAGAGCCACAAGTATTTATTTAACTAGTAGAGTTCAGTTTTTCTGCGAATTTCGTTGATTAGAGGTAAAGTTGAGATCAATAAACACATGCAAACGTGAATTGATTTATATCCCAAGTTATATCCCAGTACTTGCTAAGGGAATACGGAGTTAGTGACAGGGCTTTTGACCCTAAAGCATGTAACGAACTTTTAAGCTAGTGTGAGGTTTTTAGCAGGAACTAGATGTTTCCAAACTGGTACATCAATAAATCAGGGAAATAAATATTCAGTGAATTTCCGTAAAGGAAACATCGTTTTATTTTTCGGTTTAAAAAAAAAGATGTTCGTGCCAATTCGTCCATCGCCAGTTCATGCATATTTTCCACACATAAAATAAAAATCATTTTGAACGTTCTATAGGGTTTGTTTGAACGACTAAAAGTTCATGCAAAAAACCTATGCAACATTCTCTCTTTCTTTTGGGAGTAAGGGATTACCATACCCTTATGAAAACAAAGGACATAAAATAAAAAAAATGTAATGAATCATTTTTCCAAGGTTTCTCATTTATTCGCGCTACTTCATCACAACAAACATGAAATTGGCATAATACACCATGTATAAGTGTAAATGCAATTAATTTTGTTTTTGTTTTCATCGTATTTTCACATAATATATTGTGTGATAACTGTCTCATGTGTTCTCTTTTAATCAACCATCTTTTTATGAACAATCAAATACTTTGTTATGTTTGTGAAAGTAATGTTTTACGGGTTTTTTTGGACATTGTCGTATTTTAGAAAGTCAATTATTTATTCAGCAACTGCCAAAACGTAGCGTACATAATACACGACTCCAGCTGGTGCTATATACTATTTCACATTTGATCAAAGCTTAGCAATGAAATATCTAACGTATCTAACGCAACGGGTGGCGCATCGTAAATGAAAAAAATTAATAGTAAAATACTAAATTCTACACCAAATGCAAAATGTTTCAAAGGTTTCAAAGTACAATTTTTCTAACAGTAGAATTTTTCCAGTATATAATTGACAACCGAGGGATAGACGGCTCTCAAAAATCGTGTGATAGGATTGAAGATTTTTTTAAGGATTATCTTAAAAATTTCCATAAATTTAACTTATTTCGTAAGAACTGCGATACTGAGAAAAAATATTCAAGAAAAAATTGGAAAAATATTTTCTTAAAAATAGTCTTTGGTGTTAGTCGTAGTTTTTATTAGATAATTTTTGAGATGGAATAAAAGCGTAGATTTTTTTCTTGAAAATCTTAATCTTAATCGCATTCCTTTCATTAGAAGAAAATGTTCAGAAAATATGGGTACGAAAATATTTGAATTAGGTGAAAAAATTGCGACACCAACAGAAACTTTGCAAACTGAATAGAAATGATTGTTCCAAACAAATGTAAACCAGCTGCAAATATGTCCAAAAAACATTTCCCTCAGTGTACGGTAGTTAAACAACAAATCAACTTGATTTTTCAATTTTCGAATCAACTGTCAATCAAACTGTTCAACTAAATAAAATCAGAACCAAAAATCTAGATACATAAAAGGTTTGTCGTTTCGTCGACAACACACATTGCGTGTATCGCACTTCAGTCAAATTCTCCGTATTGAGGACAACACAGTGAAAGACAGACAGCAGATTTCGATAAATTTTAGCAAAATCATTTCTGGCTCTGGATGAAACTAAACTTTTTCCCGCATTAGTCGCAATTTTCATTCAAATTCGGTGGCGCAGCCACCACAGTCCTTTTATGGTAAGTGACACCCGTTTATATACACTATTGGTGTTCTAAAAGTTTTGCCCTCTTGAGTTTCTCAATGTCATAAACTAATTCACGGTGCTGACGTGGGTGTACCAGGGGCAACACATTTTTTGCGCTTTTAAACTGGAAATAAAATTTTATTTTATTGAACTTTATTCCCAAGACTATTTATTGACATTGCAAAATAAATACATAAAATTGTACTTTTATGCTGGAAAGATTTCTTTTCACTCATACATCTTTTCTTCGTTTTTTGATAAAGGCATGCGTGTCTCCCGAAAAGTGTATGCCATTTTGAATTATAAAATGTAGTAAAACAGAGAAAAGGATAATCAAAAAGGATATACATGATCTTTAGCTGTTTTGGGATGTGATGAGACTAAGTACGGTTATAGTAAAGAAAAAAGAAATTTAAAACTCGGTTAGTGAACTTCCATCGCTCATTTTATTTCCCATGATAGATGTTATAACATCCATTACCGTTACGCATAATGTAAACGGTGTCACTATTCGCCAGTGTGTGCCTAACGTCTATGAATATTTAATTAGTTCAGGTCGTGTATTTTGCTCTGATAGGTTGGTGTTTTCTCTTTCGAACTTGTTGTATATGATCTCGAATGACCTGCTAATTCCGACCGTATCCATATTGTGGTGATACTCACTTTCATTTGTAAAACAAATTAAGTTATCTTCAATCAAGTGACCGGGTACAAAATAGAGTTTTATTTTCCATATTTTAAAACCGAAACCTCATTGCACCTCACCACACCTTGGTGCATCTTGACGCACTACGGTACACCTTGACGCACTACGGTGCACCTTGACGCACTGCAGTGCATCTTGACGCACTACGGTGCACCTTGATTCACTACAGTGCACCTTGATTCGCTACAGTGCACCTTGATTCACTACAGTGCACCTTGATGCACTACGGTGCACCTTGATGCACTACGGTGTACCTTGATGCACTACGGTGCACCTTGATGCACTATGGTGCACCTTGATACACCTCGATGCAAATTGATACGCCATGGTGTACCTTGATGCATCACGATATGCCCTGATCATCAGATGCATCATGATGCGGAGTAAAACAGCAGTCTGTTCTAAGTTATTACATATATATTGAAGAGTACAGATCTTGCTATTGGTTGTATTGCTTGAATCTTACTGCTGCATTGAAGTTAACTAACTGAGAGTGAATTAATTTCTTTTATTTGTAATTAATTAAAAGTCCCTAGCAACGAGGGAAATTCCTATCTCTTCATTATTGTACTTAGAATTTTCAAAAACAACAAATTTTAGTGACCCTGACGTGCATAACTTCAACTATATTTAAAAAAAAAAAAAAAACTGTGAGATTGGGTTGGTCAGCTCATTACGTATCACCACAGAATATCTTTCTCGGCACCAAAACTAACGTGATTTGATTTGTTTTTCTACATGATGGACACTTCAATGTGACAGACTTCTAGCATGGGCGTTATAGTCTTTGAAATGGATATTCGCCCGCATAATCGAATACAGTAACATTGTCATGCAGAACCAATTTTTCGTATATCATAACGAATGACACATCAATATTTACTAACTTGTATGCCAAATTCGACACAGAAATTTAAATTTAACGATTTCAAATGTTCCCCACACTTCCTTCCGCTTTGTTAGAATGCTCGAAATTAAATCAATTATTGTTATGTAATGTTGCTAATATCGAATTGTTGTAATAATTTCCACGTTCTAAACGATGATATATAGTCTGTGCGTATTTAACGTACCGTAATAATAATTCTACCATTTCGATCGTTATCAAAATATTTGTGTAGAATAAATGTGGAGATGGTTGTCATTTCACACCTTAATCGGCACGTTTCATAGCATTTATTTCTTTTCCAATTACAATCAGATGTGTAAACTGTGATCGCGAAGTTCGTTAAATGGGTTAATTCTAAAACTCAAATAGCATTAAAAGCTTTGGATGGCCAATATTTTCATTCAAAATATCGTCTAGTAATTAGGGTTGCCAGATGACATCAAAATTGAAAAGAAGAAAAGATTGGGCAGCTTCCGATTTTTTACATCGCTCACCACTTGCCTTATGGCTAATTCATTCGAATACAGGTAACAGAGAGAAATAAGCTTTTGTCAATAATTCTCCAAATGTGTTCAACACTAGTAGAGCATGTCGCATGTATAAGCACGTCGTACACGTACGTAATTATACGTTGTGCACGTATATGGACAATTTATTGTATTCCACATACTCGTTCGGTTTCCTCATAATTTGCTTTTTGGACAAAGACAACAAAAACAGCTTACGGTATTCCACATAATTCAAACATATGCTACGTATATATTATGACAGCGACGCATATAATTCCTGCTCATCCTCCACACACATGCATAGTGGTACATATTACTCAGTATGTTGACTGGTGCTTAGAAAAAATGCGGAAAATGTTCCTTAAAAAGAATGTCTGGCAACCCTACCCGGTTTAAACTAACAAATGAAACGAAAATATATAAATTAGGACGTCAGCTCGGAAAACTGTGAAGATTAAAAACGATAAAATAGTTTCAAAGCTCTAAATTACACATAACTATTTCAGTGGAAAAATTGTTCGCTATAAATTATTCTGTTGTCGTCGTAGACAAAAATGAGTTTATTCAACGTAATAGGAAAATGTGGAAAAAAATTAGAACAATTTCGCTTTTTCGTAACCCATTTTCATAATTCGTATTTACGTAGAACTTTTAAGAAGTGAATCTTAAATGCTGGTATGGTGAGCAAGGTAATATATTGTCTGCATCACAAATAGAAAATGAGAAATATTTGTTGTTGTGGAAAATTATGTTCAAGATTTTCTATTTCGGAATCATCAGACCTTGCAATTTCGATTATCTACTTGTTCTCTTAATAGAAGATTGCATCTTTTTCATCCCAAAGAAAAAGTTTTGTTTATTCAACGTGTGCTAAAGTGTTGTTCATAAGATCAGATATAATTTCTATGCAATCTTAATGATTTGTTTGTTGCGAGTTTAGGAATTATCGTGGCAATTTATAGTGAAAAATCTGCAAATGCAACAACAGTTGCATAAAGAGTTTTCAATAAATTTACGCTATTTTTATTGTTCATTAGTTTACATTTTCTGCCTTTTTTTATCGTATTGGAATTTGATTTGATTGCGGGAATGAAACCGTTTTTAAGTGCTTGTGGTAAATAAACGTAATGAGTGACCATCAGAAGCATGTATACATGTGCATTACAACAGAAATTATTTCAATGGCCAGTTAGGAATTAAGCGAGTACAATAGCATATTTAAAACGGTGTGCTACTGCCATTGAAATAAAATGTACGTGTCAATGTATTGAAGTGCAGTGAAGAGCGGTGACAGGCAGTGATTTTTGATGTAGCATCTTACAAAGGTCAAAACTCCCAATGACTTTTAACAGTGATCGTAACAGCACCCCGTGTAATGGAACTTGTAGCAATTACCTAAGAGTGACTTAAGTTGTAACATCGTCACAACGACGGCGTGACGTGGTACATTACGTAGTAAAAAAGATTGGGAGCTCGCTTTTCTTCATTCATATATATTATTTGACTTTATGCAATTTTTAATGTTCATAAATTCCACAAGCAAAGACAGAGGCCGGTGAGTACTTCCCTCAAGCTAAAGACTTTATTTTCCCAGCGTTCTGCATGCGTTTCGTGCTTCATATGCTTTCGTGCTTTTCGTCAGTACCATATGTGATACGTTTCGCATTTGAGAGGATGGAATGTATGTTTAAAAGCAAAATAGTTTGTAATTAACCATACAAGTATAGTGTAAAAGCCACAGCGATCCATTCAAAACTTTTACATATATGTCTAAGTTTTGAATAACAAAGTGGGGTTTTGCCTTTGTAAAATGAAATACACACAGTCAGCTAAATCGTGTTTAACGTTATGTAAAGAAATTTGTCACTTCGTTTAGAAATTTTGTTTGACCCCATGTTTCGGATGAAAGTTCTTTCATTAACAAAATACATTAGCGTATACATTTCCGAGGATGTTCAAGTCTCTAGCATGAAATAATGGGTTCGGTAGAGCAGTTAATTAGTACTTGAATTAACTATCGAAATGAGTGTCAGACGAGAGGAATGGGGTGAGTTGAAATAGCATTCAAGCTTCTACCACGCACCATTCGAATTTTAGATGTTGTTAAACTTTTGCCCTGTATTAATGATGTAACTATAATTGATTATTTTTGTTTAAATCGTTTTCTTTGCTTCGTCTTTGGTATACAGAGGGTTGATACGGTAATTGAATATACCTGGATCAAATTTCGCACCCATTCACTTCAATTCTATCAATGATGGTTGATAGAAGGGAACAACCTTTTTTGTGGTGTAGTGTCCCATGAAACCGATAAAATAAGTAAAAGTTTAGCTTAAAAACGTTTTGTTGACCACAAGCAAAATCTACTGCTACCTAATTTGGGTACAAAAATCCTTCAGATTTATTAGCATTGAATTATCTCAATTTATTACCGAGACAAACACGTAAGCTCGAATTTATTTGATTGCGTATCGAAACAATAGCAATGGATTAAATATAAAATCGAGAGCCGGGGAAAAAGGTTGGCGGCGTCTAGACGAATGGAGAAGAACATTGGCTGGATTCTGCACACTTAAAAGTTTCGTCTGAACTGAATGAACCTTTTGCCATATTTCGGAAAGAATATTTTTTCAAAGCACTTGTTGCGTCTAAGTGGTTCCCCCACACACTCAAAGGGTAAACAAAAATTTCACTTGTCTATGGCGCACTTTCATTTCAAACATTTTTGGGAGACTGTAGAGATGATTATCAGTAGTCGTAAGGAACAATTTATATTTTGGCATTTTGTGTAGAGAGAAGGTTCATAGACTCAATTAAATCAGATTTAGAAGTTAGGGGGCTTTCACTGGGCGAGCAAACCATCTCCTTGGCAGAGGATAGAAGGGTATGGAGGGGGTTGGTCAATGACCACCGGGTTGCGGCTTAAAGACCCCACACCGGAAGGTATAAACGGTCTATAAAGTTTGATGATGATGATGATGTGTAGAGAGTAATTAGTCGTGGAAAACTTAACACAATTTTCACATAAGGAGCAGGATATTTATTTGGATATTGTAGGTTTCAACAACGTAATAAATTTATATTATATAATTTTATATATAAAGCATTATTTCAAATGACACATACAGGAATGGTTACCCTTTTATGCACCACAGCCATCTCGTTGCACCCAATTTAGCTAATTCTTAGCTAATAACCGATACCGCTACTTACATAACGTATTAGTCCCGCATTTTATGAGATGCCGTTCCAATTTATCCCACAAAATTTATATTAATGACATGGGTATAGAAAAGAAGCGATATGGTATTGTCGAAGAACTAAACGAAACAATACATGTGACGTCATATCTTTTCTATAATATAAAATCACAAATGTCACTGCACCTCACTACACTACACCTCACTGCACCTCGCTACACCTCACTGCACCTTGGTGCACCATACTACACTACATCTCAGTGCACCACACTACACTTCACCGCACCTTACTGCACTGCACCTCACTGCACTACACATTACTGCACCTCACTGAATTTCACTGTACCTCACTGCACTTTGGTACACCTCACTACACCTTACTATACCTTACTGCACCTTACTTCACCTTGGTGCACCTTATTGCACTTTGGTGCACCTTACTGCAGCTTGATGCACCTTACTGCATTTTGGTGCAGTAAGATGCGTTAAGGTGGAGTCAGGTCCAGCAAGGCACAGTAAGGTGTAGTGAGTTTCAGTGAGGTGTAGTTCAGTGAATCAAGGTGCAGTGAAGTGTAATGAGGTGCAATGAGGTAGTGTAGTCAGGTGCACAAAGGTGCAGTGAAGTACACCAAGGTGTAGTAAGGTGTAGTGCGGTGCAGATGGATGCATCTTTCATATATTGCACCTTAATATTGCTACAAGACGGTAAAATATGTGGTTGTTTTATGAAGTACAAGTTCTTTTTGTGGTATTGATAAAAATATTGAGGGACGCATTTTATGGGTGTCATATTTAGTTCAAAAAAGATTATAAAATAAAATTAAACAATCGAAACTTACGACACTCCAAGAAGTCTAAAAAGGAATGCATGTACACAACATTTGCTACAAAAATAATTACCACGATTTCAGAAAACGATGTTTTCGGATGGTTGATGAACCTTTTTCGCTTACATCTGCACGAAATTAGCGCAGAAATCTCTCCTCAAGGTTTGAAATATATGAAATATGAAATATACGGATTTAAGGAAAACAAAAAAAATTGGTCAAAATCGGCTTAGTAGTTCTGACTGGTAGGGACCATTGCATGGGCCTAACTTGAGCTACATGACTTGGTGGTTTTTCATGGATATTTCTTTAGTGATGAGGTTTTTGTGTTGTGTTGAAGAGAAAATAGGGGAAAATTTTGTTGTCCTAGATGTATCGATCCAATGCCTGTCCCTAGCAAATAGGCTGGCACAAAGGTCTACCCTAAAAAATATATTTTTGCATTGATGTTAAGAAAGCTCAGCGCAGCATTCTTGCCTACATAAGTATAGATGGGTCCAACCTAGAGGTCTGAGTTGCTCTGTTGGTCGGCTCTAGCTAGCACAAAAAATATTAGTAAATAATTATGGGTCAGAACTAAAAATAGGTGACTCTGTGTGACTCTTTTAAACTAAAAGACATAGTTTTGACAAATTTCCAGCAAGTTTAAAGTTTTTGATATTTTGTAGTTTAGCATAGTAAAGCAAAAAAAAATTTTTGGCTAGGGCCGACCTTAGGACCGACATGGCCCACTTGAGCCCTAAGCACAGGCAGAAGTTTCTTCTACAAACTGTCGGTCATGCCTAGATCTTTCAAACAAAAAAAAAATTTGAAAATCAGAAAAGATTTACTCGAGTTATGTACAAAGGACCAAAAATCACTTAAACGGTCCTAGCTCGGTGGCCCTTGGGCCGACAGTGCCGAGATTCCATCCCATAAAAGATTTTTCGATTACCTTTCAGGGAAAAAAAGTTTTTGAAAATCGGTTGAGTTTTACTCGAGTTATCGTGTAGACAGACGAACGGACGGACGGGCGGGCAGACGGACATTTTTTTTATTGTTGATTCGTCATCTAAGGACCATGATCGGTGCTCCGCCCTTTCCTTTTCCTTTCACTTCACACGCATTTTTTTTCAAACTATTAATTAAAGCTTTTGTAATTATTATTAAAAAACCATGTAATTTCCTTATTTTCTGTAACACAATAAAAATGATTTGATTTCTGCACGTCATTTCAAGCGTTCACTGCATCGAAACTATGGGACCACGACGCGACGGTCGAAAAAAAAAATTGTTAGAACATTTTTTCAGTCTCGTAACATACAAAAAATGGATGGTTTACTCAATTTATTTAACAATCCAATTTTCGTTCTTTTTTTGTTGTTATTGTACTGAATTCACAAATGCTTTTTGCGTGCACCACATAAGCAAACAATTTTGATCCAACCAAAATGTTAACGACAGGTCAAATTATTTTTTATGTTAAATCCCTGGTGTAACAAGAAATGAGTGTTTTTTTGTTCGTAATGCCATTGTACAAGCTCCGTCAGAGTTGGATATTATTTTCTGTTTTTTAAAGGACTGTAATTTCACTCTAAAGTAGCCATTTAATTTGGGAAATCACATTCTTGCAAATGCCGTAACAGTTTCCCCTGAAAATTTCTCATTTCAATCGGTGGGTTAAAGACTCACTACCCAGTTAACACACCAATACCTTTTGATGTGTTCACACTCTTTAAGAGCAGGTCGTAAAGAGATGTTCAGTCCTACTGCCTTCTTAATTTCCAGTTTCAGTAGGCAACCTGGTTGCTGATTTCGATGCTGTTACTAACCTCTTCCACTTATGCGTAATCAGAATTTCAGCACCAGGCTGCCTTGGTTTGCAAGGTTTTTTCTTTCGTCAGACGCCTTCTTAATGTGCTTACAGCTGATTTAATGAAAATTTGGCACAGTAAATGTACAAAAGGTTGTGCTAGTGTAGTGGTAACTGCTGAAATTACACATTTTAGTGCATAAAGTGAAACTGCATTTTATACTCGTCATGAATGCTTTAAAGATATGGCACATCTTTTTTACGATTTAAGTTGTTACTATCGAAGCGAAGCATAAAAATTTCCACTTTCATTATGAATTACAAACTGACTTTTTGCGCAAACAACGTGAACAAAGAATTCCGTTAAAAAATTTCAGCCGAAAAAATACATATGTTTTATTGGCGACGAAAAACGTCGAATTTATGGTCTCATTTGTTTTCTACTGAACCATATTAATTTATCAATGAAACAATGGTGGCGCTACTAAAAACTACTCAACTTTTGTGTTGAAGCGTATGAATGTATGCAAAAAGGTAGATGGATGTCGCTATTCATTAAAAACATGAATGTTGCCTGATGAAATCTGATGCTATACACGGTCTATTTTTATGCCCAAGAATATCTTAATCAAGACCTATTTTTGGACCCGTACGAAGTACAAAGGTCCTATACGTTTACTACAAATAATTTTATTGTAACATGGGGTAGGTCGAGGTGGGCGTTGGTTGATGCATCTATTATCGTCTAGAGAGAACGAATAGCAATAAAAAAAAATGTCTCCCATGATTCAAGTTCGAAGATGAGCAAAATCGGCCAAGTAGTGGAGGTCGGACATGAAATTTTCGAGGGTCGATGAAACTTTTTCGCAAATATCTCAGCAAGTATAGCACGGAAATTCCTCATTTTGGTGTCAAATGAAAGCATTTGATGTCACAAAACTGGGACTGGGAATCGGGTCTGGGATCTGGGCACTGGGACCAATGGAATGGACGAAATTGAGTTTCTTGGCCATATACGAAAACAGTTTTTCGTGTTTTCCTTAACTATGCAATATGGAGATTCACTGTCAAAGGCAAAGTTGTAGAGAATGAAATTTAAGGGTACACATGTCTCAGGATTTTGGGTAAAAATGCCACAATCCTGGGATACGACCACTTCTAGAATTGGGAGGGATGATCCATATCTCTAGAACTATAAGAGGTAGAAAGTTGATTCCAAAGGCAAAGTGGTAGAGAATTAAATTGAAGCGAACAAGTGTTTCAGGGTTTTGGGGAAATATGGCCCAATTCTGTTATATGGTCACTTCCATAATTGGACAGGATGATCCGAATCTCCAGAACTACGAGAGGTAGAAAGCTGCTTCCAAAGGCAAAGTTGTAAAGAATAAAATTTTAGAGAACCTAAGTTTCAGGGTTTTGGGTAAAATGCCATAATCCTGGGATATGACTACTTCTAGAATTAGGAGGGATGACCCATATCTCTAGAACTATAAGAGGTAGAAATTTGCTTCCAAAGGCAAAATGGCCCAGTCCTTGGATATAAGCTTTTCTAGATTTGAATGGTCTGAGACTTCGGTAGGGTCCTTGACATTACCTTGGGTAATTTCTATGGATATTTGAAATTCTTACAATTATAAAAGAACATAAAGCGTTGGATTGTTTGCTTATTTGTATATTTATATACGTTCGAGTCTCTTTGGTTATGTTTGAGAAATATACGAGTATTGTAAATTCGACATTTGTTTTGACAAAAAATTCCTCAAGCACAAAAAATTAACTTTTTCTGTTTTGTATTGAAATTTCTCCATTTTGCCAATAGTTTTCCAACTGAACGTCAAAAAAATAAACCAAATTTAGTACTGGAAAACATCTTGCTGCCGAGATAGACTGTTCGAGTGCGTTATCCCAAAGATCTTTAGCCTATCGGCACAACAAACGAATCGGCATTTTCATGCTGATTTTATACCGACCTCTTTAAAGTTTTTCAACTCACTAGAAAGTTTACTTTTTAGTAGTGAGGCGTATACATAGGTAAGTATCCTATGACAGAATTGGTAGAGTTTGGTAGAATTGGTAAAGTTCTTGTTGAACTCCCGCAAAGGGCAAAAAGATTTTCTACAAAAAAAGTTAGAGTTTAGAACAAAGAAATGTATTTTAGGAAAGTATCCACCATATAGAGAAAATGGGAAGTTTGAGAAGCAATAAATTGTCTTTTCGCTGCATATTAATGTACAAAAAAACGCACATGAGTAACACTGCATTTAGTTGAGAAAGAAAAGGATTGATGCATAAGTGTTAAAGTTAGATCAAACTAAATGTGATTCGATCCGAATAAAACATTTTTGATGGCACTTTTTATATTTCCTGGAGCTAATTGTTATCTGGGTTGTAAGATCGATATTTAATAAAAAAGAAACAAATAAATAAATTGAATGATTGATTTAATTAAAAAATAACATAAAATTATATTTTTATTTTTCTGCAATAACAATTTTATTTGCTTCTAGACAGCGAATATCGTGATAAATTTTATACTTGAACGTTGCTTCCATATCGAGCGATCCAACTATTATGAATGAGATAGTCTTTAAGTTTCGTTCACCATTCGTACGAAGTGTGCGGCTGTTTCAGAAAGATATTCTTCAGAAAACTCTGCCTTTCGTTTTATAAAAACAACTTTACTCTTGACTGAAGCATTCAACGTGTAGTTAATAGTAAAAGCGAAAGCTCTGCTATGCATTTTAGGAATTCCACCTATCAGAGTTGGTAGGATACCTAAGTTCAGTCATTTCAGGAATTCAATTACGAAAACAAAAAAATTGTTGATTCTCTCCTTTATGGTCAGTGTACATTAGAATTATCAGGTGTTTTGCCTCCTCTTCACAATTTTTGTGAACAGACAATCGGTCTACTACCACGTTTACACTTTTAGGTGTTCTTCTCTTCCTTTTTCGGTTGAATTCTCAAATTTCGAAGATGGATGTAGGCTGTAGAAAAGATGACTTTAAAAGGAGGTGTGATGCAAAACATTACTTCGATTGAAAATTTGTTTTGCGGCACATATCTCCAGTTGGACAATGTTGTAGGCGGGTTTCTAGCTCTGTGCTTACTTCTGCTAAATATGTGTTACTTTGGAGGATAGCTCATGACCATTAGTCGACTAATTTGAATGAAAATTATCAATAGCCGGGAGTAATGTGTACTAGACTACGTCACAGGGGCTCAGTGCAGGTTTAGCATTGGGTTGACACTTTTTACATCGTCTGCGCCCCAGTATATTTTCGTTTCTTTATAATAAATAAAAAATTGTAGGTATGGGGAAATGCAAAGAATCTTCTGCCCAAAATATCTATTTAAGGCAAAGCTAGGAACAAGATTTCAAATACAGCTGTGAGATCTTTATTTTTTACAAATGTAAATTTTCACACAAGTGCAATAATCTACATACGAAAATCCACTACCACATTACTTCTGTTGCACTACATCACCATCATGACTGCAGTTCATAAAAATATATGAAATATTAATATATGAAATTCTCTATCCGCTTGTAAATAGCTGTTGTCAATGCAAGTATCAAAATGATGTTGTTTTAGGCACTAGATGTTAGATTGCAAACACGACTTTGCCGAACATGATTCTTTGATCGTTGATGTCAAAACTGAAGAAATCAGCAAAGTCGCAAAATCGTTTTGTCATACTAACAAGCGTAGGTGTACCAACAGCAACAAATACAAGAACAACAACAGCAACAAGACAACTTTTCGTTTTGAGTCAAGAATGAAATGTTTGCTGGCGTTGCGTTGTACGGCTGCCGCTTTATCTTAATAAAGTTGATATGTTAAGGCAATAGTTCTATGGAAACGGTGTTTTGTCCACATGGAATCTTTTTCGTAGAATTCCACCTATTGTCGTAGCGTGATTGATGCTAATAACATCATCAACGTGCTAGTGATATTTATGTTTGACAACGTCACTAAAAACATTATTTTGTAGCATTTAATATCATCATTTTGTCGCATAAAATAGAAAATAAAGCATTCCATAAAAAATTGAAGTAAAATTATATCCCCCGGGCTTGCATATTATTAAACATGAATTTTATGTGGAGTACATTAAAAAATTGGCACAATGAGTAAGAGAAACTCATAGCATTTAGTGCTTGAAAAGGATATTAAAACTATTCCATGCAGGACACAATACACACGCTACTCACCCAAATAACAATCATCAATTAATTTTGACAATGAAGTTGTTATATTAAATTAATCTTCAGATAATAACAAACTGTAACAAATATCGTATATATAATGCCAAAAATTGTAATTAAGAAAAACAAAATGAATTGTGAGAATGATAGTAAACTGTATCGTCGACTACCGACTTCAGGATTTCGACGTGACAATACGGTTCGTTCATCGTTAAGAATGTTAAGTAATCGATGGAAGCAATCAACAAAAGCTACGATAATTAAGAATGATGAGACAAGATCAAGCGAATTGATATTGCCTTTGAATAAATGGAGCGAAGCATCCAACGGCAAATTGGTAAACACAGACAGTTTTATCGACTCGAAACAGAAATCAGAAATCAAACTGGAATTGCCGATTGACAACGATCTATTCAATCAACGCACTTCAATGTTCCTAATGAATTCAAATTTGAAGCTATTGAAGCGATCGATGTCTTTGAAAAATAACGGCACCGACGATGGAAACGGCTCACAACGTACGGCTACCATACGAAAAGGATCGGTTTGGGCTAATAGTACATCGAGTAAGATTATTGTTTCACATTTTATTACTTTGTTATAGCATTTTCTTTTTGTTATCTGGAAAAGTCCTTTCTTCGGTTTTACGTTACCCCGTGGATTGTGATGAGAACAGATAAATATCATATTTCTACTCCATTATCGGTGATGTGTAAAAGATTTTATAGCGGTTTTATTTATTTTAGTGGCGATGGTTGTTGTTTTATTTATTTTATTTATATTTAGACAACCACATCTACCTACTCGCTGTTTATTTGATGACTTGGTGTTCGTCAGTGTCAACAGCAATTTGTTAATTGTTTTCCGCTACTTTTAATTCTATAGCAGTAAATCTGCCTTGAACGAAATTCCAAGCTTTTCCCTCAATATTTCATTGTACATTATTAATGGAAATAAATTTTTACTTACTGCACTCCCGGAAACTCGTTTCTCTTCTTTTCGGGGGTTGTCGCGAGTGAAATAAATTGGATATTGTTCTTTCCACTCGTATGGATGCATCCCTTCAGCTGGAGCTGCAAACGCCACACTTAGCAATAGAATATTCTCAAAATCTTTGCTCAATACTTGATTGCTTGACAAATTTTTTTTGCGATAACTACAAACTTCATTCGAAATCTAATTTTCTACTTGTTAATGAAACTATTTGTTCACAATAGAGATGCGAAAAATCCTTTTTTCTCTCGAAATTTTCTTCTCTCTTATAGAGACAATAAGCTACGTGACCGAAAATTGTTTTTTTTTTACGAAATTTTCTCACGAGCCCGACCTTTCGCATACATTTCTTTTCGAACGGTTCGACTTAAGAGTCATTTTGCGAAAACTTCGAACGATCTTGGGATGGGCCATTCGATTCCTTGTTCTATAGTAAGAAAAGTAATTTCTCACTTTTGGAAAATTTAACATCTCGGGAGAGTTATGACTGCCTAAGTAAGCGTATATCGGGGGTGGTAAAAATGGTTTTTCTGCTATAACTCGTGTAAAACTAAATGAAATCAAATGAAATTTTATGGGATGGTGGGCCCCAATGATACGAAGGTTTTTCATCATTGGACCTCTTGGAGCCTTTCCCCACTCCGGAGATCTTTGTCATTTTAGGTGAAAATTTCAAGGACGCTTTACTGGTTGAAGCAGTGATGTACTGAAAAACTGAGTATGGGGTGTTCTAGTATACTACCCCTACTATGAGACCATGCAAAATCCTTCCCGGTTTAAGGCTGTTGCACTAGTCTGGAACAACTTTTGTAAGAAAGGTCGATTTTTGACCCTTTTTCTTGGCTGTTTTAAACTAAAGAAGTCTGTATAAGGGAACATCCATAAAATACGTCCGCATTTTTAGCGACTTTTTCGATCCCCCTCCCCCCTGTCCCGCTTTGTCCGTTTGACCATTCAACGCCGCCCCCCACCCAAGGACGTCCGAATTTGGCGAAAAACCCACGAAATTTCGGAATTTTTGCGAAATAGGCTTTGCCGCTCACAGTGCAGAGAAGTCTGAACGGATATTACAATGTTGCTCATAGCAAAAGTTTCATCTGGGATCTCTGGGGACTCTAGACAACAAATAAATTAACACTCATGTCCTCATCAACACGTTGATAGCAAAGCAATAGATCAAAAAATATTTGACGGTCGGTTGCCGTTTGCCGACTACTCTAGCAATTACGAAATATTTTGAAAATAACGAAATTGCTACTTTATTTTAAATTTTCAAAGAATTTTTTCTTCAGTCCATTACAGTGATAAA
This sequence comes from Pseudolycoriella hygida, assembly GCA_029228625.1. NCBI lineage: Eukaryota > Metazoa > Arthropoda > Insecta > Diptera > Sciaridae > Pseudolycoriella > Pseudolycoriella hygida. Next base: position 128,913,375 of record CM055406.1, read on the forward strand.
CAAAAAAGTGGACGTCCAAAATTTATTACCCCCTCCCCCGGTCCCATTTTTTCCGCTTTCGCAAACCCACTCCCCCTAAAAAGTGGACGTCCTTTATGAATGTTCCCTAACTGCCCTGAAACATGATCTGCAGCTGGATATGCGAAAAGGAGCTGTTCACAAGTGACGACATACTCTACGGAAGTGTGGGAGGGTGGTGGTTACCAAAGAAAGCGTGACGATGTTGAATTTTATTTGGAAATGTGGAACGGTTTGAACACTTTTTCTAAGTGAAAGGGGGGAGGGGTAAAACTTCTATAACATAGTATGACGTCATATAACCCCAACAGATATTTGATTTTGGTTAAAATCTGCCGTTCATAAACCATTTTTACCACCCCCCGACATGCACTTACTTAGGTCATAACTCTCCCGAGATGTCAAATTTTCCAAAAGTGAGAAATTACTTTTCTTACTATAGAACAAGGAATCGAATTTCGCTCAAAAGTGACACGTAAAAATTATTACACGCATAAGAGCTGTTAGGCTAACCGTCCGTTCTCCCAGTAGATTTTGCGTATAGGTTGACCATAGACGGAGTTCGGTGTAGAGCCTCTACCAGGGTTTTGTTCAGTGACCAGTGGGGAATTGTGTGTAGAGCGCTCGTGTATGAAATACATTCCCACAGCAGAAATTCACTTTGTTCGACGTAATTTCAATCGTATTATTCTTTCCAGTCTCATAACCAGCGGGACTTAAACACAAAGCCGAATCCATGGAAACGAAAATCAAATTCAACGTCTACCGTACTGATTTCTTTTTTCTTATTTAATTAATTCATCTTCCAAAACAAATTTTTTCGTTGGATTTGAAGTAAAAGTTGTTGGAATCATCTTATGAAAAAAATATAAAGGAAAAGTCGTTAGTCGTTATTAGTACATAAATAGATTGTTGAAGGCAGTACATAACATAAATTGCTTTCGGCCGCCCTATCCGAAAAAAAAGTTTTTGAATAAAAATTGTTCGATCTGAAAACGGACAAGAGAATGGTAATCAACACAGTTTACGATGTTGTCCCTAAAATCTTCCTACAACCGAACTACAAACAGAAGTCGTAGATGATAATAATTCAAACGTGTTCACGTCCACTGCTATCTAACAATCTCAACATTCATAGTGTCCATCAATGCTAGAGGAGTTGAAAAACATTATTTCTAGAATATGTGAACGGACCTATTAGTGCTAGATAACTATATCTGTACGTAATCTGTTTTATATGATGACATTCACATAACATGGTGGTACATTTATAGTTTGGCTTTACAATATTAACGCAAAAACATGAGGATTGAATTTAAAAAGACATTTGTGCTACCCAACCCAGTCATGTTGTACATTATTTGGAGAGATTCTGCAGTAAAGAAATGGGTATCGTGCAGGGTATTATTAAAACAAGAGTAAAGGTTACTTTTACGTATCTCATCCCAATAGTATTTGCGTTATCTGCAGTGTACGAAACCTTGAGAAAAATAAATCATTCCGTTTATTACGTGCTGGCGTTATAATTGCATGACATATTCTCATACGTTGGCGATAATAATGATCACAAAATGGTAAAAAAAACTGAAATTATTGAAAAGAGTGCATTCCTGCAACGCTGCAAAATTACTCTGTTCATAAATTACCGATGTGTCATAAATGGCCATTAAAAGAAAAAATAAGTTGTTATCGCTATTTTTGCAAGACTATTGGATGTAGCCTTTGATATTTTTATTATATTTTGTGTTATTTATACGTGAACGTTAATTGAATTCATGCCAACTGAAATTTGAAGATGCAATTTAACGACTTCTTTGGTCGGGTAGAATTACTGGAAATGTTTATGATTCAAAGTTGTCTTACATACTCAACCCAATTGAGAGTTGATATTTCAGACATTTCGTTTTCCATTGTTTTTAGAAAGGGGAAAATGCCTACACACTCCTAGATTGAAGCTTGCGAATTAAAACTCTCAGCAATTAAAGCTGATCTGTGAATAATCTAAATTTCTTGATGATTTCAATACGAAAATTCTAGGTCATCCGTTCGTCTTAATTGCGTTGATCAGCCTAAGTTCAATATTTGAGTCAGCAAGAGTTTCAAATGTCCCAAATAAGTAACTTCTAGGATTAGGAATAATAAGAATTCAGCTCGAATTAAATTAACCCAAAGTTTAGTTGAGAAAAACTGAACTGGGCGTGTCAATGGTGAGCGAATTTTTGGTTGGGCGAGAGAAAACAAGGCAGAGAAGTTCCACTGCACCTAAGCCTCTAGTAGGTCTTTTGTGCGTATTCAATATCTTTTTCGATCGGAATTCGAACATTGCGTCTTGCAGCAGTATGTTCAATTTTGCGATGAATGGGGTTAACATCCAGTAGATCACTGTGAATGATTCCTCATCCCCATATATAGAACGTTAAAAAATCCTTGATGTTTTCTTTTTCACTCATAGCCTCGCAGAGTGAGAGAACTAATAGTAGGTTTTGAACTTTCATATGGAAAACAAAGGCGATGTGGATATGAAATCGTTTTTTTGCCACTTTTTACGGTCGTTTCACTTGTTTAGATGAACTAACAGTTGATGCGTCTCATAACGACTGTGGCAGCACTTTTGATATGTACACCGGGACTTGAACCCGGGACATCTAGTATGTTAATCTGATGCTCTAGCATCTGAGCTGCTTGGACAAATAATTTTCAAAAACTCTCGACATCTCTCGAAAATCCAAAGTTGGAGTGGAAAATTGATCAAATTACAAAAATGTTTATTGAAAAAAGGCAAATGCTGCTCGAGGAGCAAACGACTACCTAAAATTTTCGCAAGGTTTAAATTTTTAAACGATTTTTACGGATTGTTTATTGTTTTTTTTGTGATTTCCACTAAATTTTACGTTAAATTTAACATTTTCACCCAAAAATTGGCATTTTTCTTCAAAAAATCTTAGTGATTTTTAGACCCGTACGAAAAGGAGTCTTATGCGCTTACCACGACGTTTGTAACCACCCCAATTTCGACCCGGGAGTAGAGGGAGAGCATCAACCATGGTCCTTAGATGACGAATCAGCAATAAAAAAAATGTCCGTCCGACCGTCCGTCAACTCAACCGATTTTTTTTGTCCCTGGAAGGTAATTGAAAAACCTTTTATGGGATTGATTCTGGGCACTTTCGGCCCAACGGCCGCCGAGCTAGGGCGGTTTCAGTGGTTTTTGGTCTTTTGTACATAACTCGAGTAAATCTACTTCGATTTTCAAAACTTTTTTTTTGTTTGAAAGGCCTGGACATGCTGGACATTTTATGAAAGAAATTTTTTTGAATTTTGCGCTTTAAATCTCAGCCAAGGCCTTAAAACTGAATCTCTACCAGGGCCCAACGTGTTTTTTCTACATAAATCGGGAAAAAGTGGTCAAAATCGTGTTTTTTTCGTTTTTTGAAGGTTCGTGGTGCTTTTTCACTTATATCTTTGCGAAATCAGAACGGAAATCGCTCTTCAAGGTTTTGAATGAAAGATGTGGACATCAAAAAATCACGAAAATTAAATTAGCGAAAATCTGTTGAGTGATTCGGGCCGAAAAGTCTTCAGTGTGGGCCAAACTGTGCAATTTTTTTTAAATTTTGAGATTTTTTTGAAGTTTTAGAGAGGTTTTTGCGCTGTTTCTTCGGACGGGTTTTTCAATATTGCCCTTTCGGCAATTTCCAATCCAATTTAATGTCGACGTAATTTCATGCACTTAAGAGTTAAGGCAACATTTCGAATATTTTTGCAACATCTATTCTGTTTGCCACATCTATTCTGATACGTACGGGTCCCCTGCATATGTTTTAAAGACTTTTTAAAGATTTTTCAAAGATGTTTTTAACTTGTGTCGTTTACCCCTCTGTGCTGTAGCACTGTAGCAATGTTTGATGAGTTTGCAAATTAGTAAATGTTAATGCAAATTTAACGCTTCCCGCAGCTTTCCGTCCAGGTTTTGGCAAATTTTTCGGATGTTCAAATCTTACAGTTTTCGACATGCGCATAGCATGTGTGCATCTGCCAGTTTTTATTCGATTTGTGTTTTGCCACGGTTTTCTAATATTTTTGTTATAATTTTTCTTTGATCTGTTTTGGTATTTTTAATTATTTTTTTATTTTATTTTTTTTTAATTATTAGAGATAAACCTGCCTGGTATTGTCAACACAAATTTCCAATCCAAACCCAATTCATCAAATGTTGCCATATCTAAAACCAATCAAACCAAACAAGTGGAAAGAATATCAAATTCCGATATGGAATTTTTGATGCCGTTACCACGTCAAAATCAACCAACGAAAATTGTTGGCATGCAATATGCTAGCATTAAAAAATGCGAACAGCACACAGACATTACAGCAGACGATGATAACACCAACGGTATGTCTACAACGGAAGTGATACACAGTGATTTATATCAAAACAACAAAAAAAATCATAAGCTCCTTCAACATCAACATCTGCAAAGTAAAATGACAAAGAAGCAATTGAAATTGGCCCAAGCACAGTTGGACAAATTGACGCAAATTAATATTCATTTGCATGGTACGTTTCGTATACATTCAATGTATAAAATAATAAAAACGTGTATAAGTCGCAATCTAAAACTGGTGGATGCCTAAATCATTTGGACTTATAAAAGTTAAATTTAATTTATGAATGTAATGAGTCCGTCCTCTCGTTTTCTTTTCCAACAATATTTTAGGATTTCTTTCGTTAACGACCTTTTATACCAACTGCTTACTTAATTTCATTTTGCCATTTAATAATTTTCTTTTTATTTGCTGATGGCAAATCGCTTATACTTCCTTCGATTTTCAACTATTTACTCTATTTATCGTTTCCAACAAATTATTTAAATACAAATCTAATCAATTTTCTATCAACATTAAGTCACCTCTGGCATAACCGAATTTCAATGCATTTTATTTCTCCAATTTTAATATCTGGGAAATCATTTTCATGAAATCAAACTTCCACATCGTTTTTCTTTTCGGTGTGTGTTAAGGATTTTAATGAAATTTAAAATGGAAGTAGACGGTACGCCGACCCGTAAGTAACACTACGTCGAGCCTTTATGATCCCTTAGCGGCCGCTCATCAAGTAATGTCACATAAAGGCAAAGTGTGAGACCCTTGCGTAACATACCGGGACTGAAAAAATCAGTTTTTGCGTTATGATATTTATGAACGGCGGCTCATCAGCAGTTTCACCCAAGACGCCGATAGGAATCTTAGAAAGTCTTTGGCAGGGAAACGTGAAGTATCTAGAATTATTATAATTCAAATTCCATTTGCTTATAAGAAAGAGATTTCAGAATGCGGAGAGCTTCAGAACAGGTCTCAAAAATATGAGCGATAAGTTTGCGCAGCAGTGCAAGCAGCATCTTGAATCTTGAGATAACAGACAATTGCTCCGTCAGATGCAGTAAAATGACATTCGCCGGGCGGAACCAGCTCCGACGCATGTGCTCATGTGGAGGTGTAGGAGCGCGTTCGAAAAGTAAAATGTTTCACGGAGTTGCTCAGTTAATGCTGTCATTGTTAACTTTAAGGTTAGATTGTTCATGGCCAAAATCGGTCGTGAAGAATGTGAGAAATGTCATGAAGAATGTTTGTTGTTGTCATCGTTAGTAAACATAGTTCGTCAATTGAATTAAAATTGTCAGTATAGTGGCTAGGAGTGCGAGAAGCGATTATTGAAGGTAATAAATTAATTTTTAAAGCATGAAAGACTATGGTATAAATTTTGAAATATTGTCAAATATTTTTATTCAAAGAAACCCAGTGAAACATTTTAGTTACTGAACGGTTTATGTCAGAAACTTGTCTAATATTCAATTTTGCTCAGGTTTCACTGAGAATTTTAGTTTTCGAACGCTTTCTAGAGAGCCATAACATGAAATTAGATCTGATATTTTGTCTGTAGATGTATGGTAGACATTGTAAAGATTGGGAAAATTAAACGTCGCGTCGCCTGGGTGCCTAGTGTTGTACAAACGTTTTGTAAAAGGAATTTACACTCCGACTGCAAAATGCCACCCATCAAACTTTTAACTGCCCATTTCAGAGATTATATGCTCAGGATATCAGAAACTTTTTTTCAGATCAAGTTTTTCAGAATTATCAATTTGAATTCTTGCCAAGAGTAAAGAGATCGTAGACATTTTTATTAGACCTACAGTCAAAGGGATCGTCCCTAAATTACGTGACGCTTTTTCAGTGTTGCTACAAATTTTAAATCATCGATATCTCCTGATAGACTCCAGATAGGTCAAATATATGGCCGACCCCCCTTTTATACCCCCTTAATAGGTGGTCGGCCATACATTTAATCTCTCTGGAGTGCGTCTATCCCGAGATAATGATGATTTAAAATTTGTGACAACACCGAAAAAGCGTTACGTATTTTAGGGACGATCCCAAAACAGCATATAGCATCATATCTGTTCTTTAAAGTTTTTTGGTGAACTTTGAGCTTCTTTTGAATTCCATCGTGGAATATTTCGCTGGAATACAAAAGAAGTTCACTTCAAATCAAGCAGTTCACACAAATACAATACGTTCTTTTGGCTTAACACGGCAACATTTTGTAATTCAGAAAAAATTCGCCAACCAAAAATCTCTACCAAAAACGGATGTAATTTTAAATACTCCAATAGTCAAAGTTCTTCTTGTTGGTATCAGGCAGCATATTTTATTCTTTATTCCTATCTTTATAACTTGTTCACAGATAAACAAAAAGGTCACATTTTGACCAATTTTTTGAATTGATGAACGCTGACGATGTTCTATCTGATTTTGTTTTGCTTCACGTTTTCCTGACAGGAAATGAACAGACCTTTGTACTTCGTACGGGCTTGAAAATTGAAAAAGAAAAAGCAGAACCGGAAATATACTTCAATTCACCGATGGTTAAATATTCAAACAAAATTGAAAATCAATTCAAAAATTCTTAACATAAATACAATAAAATATAAATCAAGATTATACATTTTATTATCGAAATAAAAATAAAGAAATTCTCTCATTCTTTGTTGTTTTCTCTTTTGCTTACAGCACTTTTCGCAGCAGTGGAAAATGGTCATTTGGATAAAGCAAGAACAATATTGGAATCAACGGATGTGGATGTAAATAGGTACGGGTAATAGTATAGAAATATATGACGATTTTATGGACCCATTCCGATATTTCGTTTTTCTTCTGTAATACATTTTTCTGATTTTTTCTCTTTTTTTCGATAAATTCCTTTTTTTAAAGCTTAAATAGTGATGGTTTATCACCATTGGATGTAGCCGTATTGAGCAATAACCGATCGCTGACAAAAATGTTGCTACAGCATGGTGCTATAGAAGGAACTCAATGTAAGCGTTTTTTTTTATTTGTTTTATATTTGGGTGCGTTGAATATCAAATGTAAAGAAAAAAGAAAAGAAGACTTGTGAAGTGGGTCATTCTCTCTGAGGACAAATATTTTAAGAAAATATTATCTGAAATTGGGTTACAGAAATGCACTCATTTAATTTTTATGATGATGTCAATTGAAATCCGGATATGAATATTTATTAAGTTACATTTTCAAGTTTTGTTAGTGAATTTGTGTCAAAGTTTACAGAATTTTGGTCGCCTGTTGTGATACTTCATACTTTACGTTGATAGTAGTTGTAAACACAGTGTATATCCTCCTGGATTTGCCATTTCTGGCGAAGTGTTTCAAATCTAAGATGCACGCTTTATAAAACCTTGAGTTTGTTTAATGAATTAGTACGGAAATAGTACGCTACTTAAGTAAAACTCGTTGTGTGTTTGCTTTATTTCCTAAATAAAAGCGAAAATCGTGTCAGTTGTACAAATATACACATTGCTCAACGACGAAAACCGAATTCGACTACAGAGCTTTTAAAGTGGTGAAGGTATATAAAGTTTAGGTAAACAGAATCCAGATGGCGTAACACTCATAGGGCGTTTATAACACCCATACACTGATAAAAGGAAAATTTTACTATCGGGTGTGTAAGTTAGCCACACGATAAGAGACGGAAGTTAGCTTGCAACATGTTTAAAATTTTCAATTTCACCATACGTCCCGCATGTATTGTTACTGCTAACATATGAGACGTTTGCATACATGTGGCATGTATACCATCATGGGCGCGCGGTAGCGAAGTTTTGAATTTTTCCCTTGCGTCGTACCTCCCTGAGACCTAGTTTTATGGATTCTACGTAAAATTTGGATTGAAATCGACATTTTACTCATTAGAATCGGTCCAGTGGATCCGAAGCTATGACCTTTAGAAAATCGCCTTTTTCCATACAAAAAATGCTACTTCATAGAAGCCAAAGTTAATGGAAACATCCTCCGTTAGTAAGTGGGTTAGTTAGTTAGTTCCAGAGCCATTTGTATGAAAACCGACTTTTTTGGCTCGTGGTCGAAAACGGCTCGATAACTTTTCTTGAAATTTTGCAGAGACCTTCGGGTGGGCATTCTACGCCATATGAGATTTTAAAAAAGGGGGGTACCGGCCTCGTTTGGGCGCCAGGGCTCTTAGAAGGCGTTTCATCAAGCATGTTTTGTATATGTGTGTGAGTGTATACAAAGTATGGATCAAATATGAGCAAAATTTTTGGACTGTGTTAGGATGGAGATAGATGTTTGGTGTCAAAGGAAATGTTGATGTGTTGGGTGTGTAGTGTGTCAGGGTGAACAACAAAATGGCCGACGGTGGTATGGGACGAATTTAGGAGGAAAATCGATTTTTTTTTGTTGAAGATAGATGTTTCGTGTCAAAGGATTTTTTTTTCGCCGGAAGTTTTTTTCGTCGCAAATTTTCGCAGAAATTTTTTTTTCGCTGAAAATTTTTATCGAAGGAAATTTTCGCCGAAATTTTTTTTCACTAAAAATTTTTTCCGGCTGAAAATTTTTTGTCGCTAACTATTTTTTTCGGCCGGAAATTTTTTTTTTTGCTGAAAATTTTTTTCGCTGGAAATTTGTTTCCCGCGCGGAAACTTTTTTCGCTGAAAATTTGTTTTCGCCGAAATTTTTTTTCGCTGAAAATTTTTTTTCGCTGGACATTTTTTTCTGCCGGAATTTTTTTTCCATCCATTTGTTTTCTCTTTTCTTCCAAAACTACTGATATCACAACAAAAACCCTTTTTAAAAATGAAACTTGACGCAAGTCCTCGTCTCTTCTTCCAAAACAACTGATATCAATTTGTGCGACGCTTACAGCTTCGGAACGCAAAAAAGTCTTTTTGAAATATTTTCATTTTCGATTAAAGAAATGCGTCACAAATGCCGGACCCTCCCAACGTAATAATTTTTCTGCGCTTTCAGATTTCGCACGCCAAAAATGTGGCTACCCGTAAAGAACAGAAAAACTATAACATTGGGGGGTCCGGCATTTGTGACGCACTTCTTTAATCGAAAATGAAAATATTTCAAAAGAATTTTTTGGGTTCCGAAGCTGTAAGCGTCACCCAAATTGATATCAGTTGTTTTGGAAGAAGAGACGGGGTGTTGCGTCACATTTCCCTTTTTAAAAAGGGTTTTTGTTGTGATGTATACTAACATGCCCGAAGTAAGTTCCGAAAAAAACTTACCGTGGTCGATTTTGTACTTCAGGCACGTAAGTTAACGTCCAGCAAATACGTTTTTTTATCAGTGTAGGGCGTTAATAACACCCATAGGGCGTTTATTACACACATAGGGCGTTTATAACACCCATAGGGCGTTTATAACACCAATAGGGCGTTTATAACACCCATAGGGCGTTTATAACACCCATAGGATGTTTATAACACCCATAGCGCGTTTATAACACCCATAGCGCGTTTATAACACCCATAGCGCGTTTATAACACCCATAGGGCGTTTATAACACCCATAGGGCGTTTTTAACACCCATAGGGTGTTTATAACACCAATAGGGCGTTTATAACACCCATAGGATGTTTATAACACCCATAGGGCGTTTTTAACACCCATAGGGCGTTTTTAACACCCATAGGGCCTTTATAACACCCATAGTGCGTTTATAACACATATAGAACGTTTGTTACAAGCTAGAGGGCGTTTCTTACACCCAGAGGGTGCAAATAATACACGGCCTAAGCCCTATGAGCGTACAATTTTTTAAAGCCCTTCTTGTATTTGATATATTTGAAATAATTTTGACACATTTCTAAAAGATTGGCCAAACATTCCACGTCAAAATTATTTTTATTTAATTCGGTACACCGATCGACAACTTTGATGATATCGATTTTGATGCTAATTCAGATTTTACATTCACTTGGGATTTTCCGAATTTTGGGACAATGGAAATCGTACGGACAATTTTTGCTGTTTTCGCATATTGATAACTTGTAATGGAAGACCACCAACCGGCAACAAAATTGCAAATACGTGAGGTGCGTGCTTCATAAGGATCTCAAAGACACCATCCAAGTCAACAAAAAATCTAGGAGAAAACTTACACTGGGACGGGAAATCAGACAAAGAAGGAAAGAATAAGCGAATTCGCCCGTTTCTTCTTACGAGTTCCAAAACAATCCCAAAACACAATTTCAAAACCTTAAATATTATTGTATGAGATGATGTTTAACCTCAAGTTTCAGTCAATTACAATGAAAATGCAGGAAAATTGACGAGAATTTAAATGACAAAAATGGAATTACCATTTCAAAAAGTTGAAAAACAAAAGGGTTGCGAGACGATTCGCAAGGCAATAAAATTTTATGCGAATAGTTGTCGCTTGTTGTCGCACATTGTTTTATTTCAGAATGACGATTTAGATTGCCAATTTGTTTGTACGTTAGACGAACGACATTTATTTTCTGGGTACCGCGCATCATTCTTCACTCAAAACCGTACTCTGCTTTAAAAAAAATTCTTTCACAATTTAATTATGAATGATGAAAGTAACAACGTCTGTTAATTATGATGGCATTAACGGTCTGGCGTATCAATTATTTTTTTCTGAGGGGGTAATTTCGTTCAATAAATGTTCTGATTTCGCACAATAAATTATTATTTACTTCTTGAAGCAGCCCGGCGAATTTAATTTGTTTTCCGAAAGAATTTATTAAATCGATTTTAACTTGTAAATCTTGATGAATAGCTCGAATTTATCGATTTCGAATATATTTCAAGTGCTTTTTGAACGGTCAGTACCATTCATGGTGGTTACAGGACGGTCGAAAATTCTAAAGATGCTTGCGTAGCCATTCATAAATTACATAGGACAAAAATTATCGTCAACACAAGACCTCCTTTGCTATGCAAAATGTAGTAAGACTATACCAAAATCCTCTCAACTTTGCGGATCTTACTAAAGTGTGCTCGCTAAAAATGACGAATTCTGGAGCTTCTTCTCACACTCACGCAAAAATTTTAATGAAGGGTGGAAGGGATTGACAAAATTGACATTTTCACTTTTGAACCATAGTGTCACATTGCAGTTAAGAATTGACCAAAAAAGGAATCAAATAGTTATTTTGCCCACAAGGGGCGAAAATTTGAAAATTCAACCCTGTGCAAGAATTGCTGCCGCGCCGAAGGCAAAGGCTGTAATCGCACATTTTGAATTTTTATTCGTCTTCCCTTGTGATTCACGTAATTTTTCGCCATGACAACTACGGAAATCGTAATTTTTCACTTCCCAAACACAATTAGTTATTTTCGTCACAATGACAAGAGCCCAAAGTTCTTTTCCGAGTGACGTCTTAACTTTGTTATGCTTAGAGGGCCGAAAGTAGACGAAATGTCAATTCGAGGGGCGACGTAAAAAATTCTCACACGGAACAAAAACCAAACCCTTTTTAAATGGGAAACGTGACACAAGTCCTCGTCCCTTCTTCCAAAACAACTGATATCAATTTGGGTGACGATTATAGCTTCAGAATGCAAAAAATTCTTTCGAAACATTTTCACTTTTGATTAAAAAAATGCGTCACAAATGCCGGACTCCCCAATGTTATAGTTTTTCTTTTCTTTCAGATTTGACACGAAAAAAAATTAAGTTTTGCGTGGGTAGCCAAATTTTTGACGTTCGAAATCTGAAAGCGCAGAAAAATTATTACGTTGGGAGGGTCCGGCATTTGTAACGCATTTTTTAATCAAAAGTGAAAATATTTCAAAAGAATTTTTTGCATTCCGAAGCTGTAAGCGTCACCCAAATTGATATCACTTGTTTTGGAAGAAGGGACGTTACGTTTCCCTATCAAAAAGAGTTTTTGTTGTGATATCAGTAGTTTTGGAAGAAAAGGCGAAACAAACAAACGGCGAAACAAATTCCACCGAAAACATTTTCCGGCGAAAAAATTTTCGGCGAAAAAAAATTCCGGCGAAAAAAATTTCCTTTGACACGAAACATCTATTTCCAACAAAAAAAAATAAAAATAAAATTAATTTTTCCCCAAAGTCATCCCATACCACCGCCACCGTCGGCCATTTTGTTGGTCACCCTGAAGCACTACACACCCAACCCAACAAGTTTTCCTTTGACACCAAACATCTATCTCCATGCTAACACCCGAAAATTTTGATCATATTTGACCCATACTTTGAATACACTCACACACACATACAAAATATTCTTTTATATGGGCTTTATATGGCCCTTCTAAGAGCCCTGGCGCCCAAACGAGTTACCCCCCTTTTTCAAAATCTCATATGGCGTAGAATGTCCACCCGAAGGTCCCTGCAACATTTCAAGAAAAGTTATCGAGCCGTTTTCGAGCACGAGCCAAAAAAGTCGGTTTTCATACAAATGGTTCTGGAACTAACTAATTAACCCACGTAGGATGTTTCCATTAACTTTGGCTTCTACGAAATAGCCCATTTTGTATGAAAAATGATGACTTTCTAAAGAATCCACTGGACTGATTTTAATGAGCAAAATATCGATTTCAATCAAAATTTTACGTAGGGACCGAAATACTGGGTCTCAGGGGGGTACGACGCAAGGTAAAAAAGTCAAAACTTAACTGTAGATATGGTTCCACCGTCTACGAAAAAAATTTTTCTTAATTTTTTGTATGTATGTGGACTTGCGTCACGGGCGCAGTGCCCATGACTGAAATAATTATTTCCTTTTACAAAATGCAACGAAATATAAAAATTTTAAGTGCAATTTATAAAAGGAAAATGTAATTTTGAACTTTGCAATTTGCAATTTGGTCAATTCTTCACTCCAACGTCTCTAGCTTGGTTGATTAAAGTTAGAAAAATACCAAATATTTGCATCTTCTGTCATAATTACATAACAAAATCATTTCTCGCTAATAAAGAGAATATGTGGATGTCAGATTGTAGTGTTTTAATTGTTTTCGCTAGAATTCCTCATGAAGTGTTGCATGTTGTATATTCCGAAAACATTCCTATTATTCGTATGTTCGCACAACTTTGCACTTCTAAACTCAGTTTTGGAGTTTGTTTGTTTACCACATCCTAATTAAATAAAAAAAATGGTAAATTTTTCCAAAGTTTTCCCATTTTGAACAACAACACCGTAATATTTAAGTACATCCGACAAAAAATCCGACATAAAAAATAAAAAAAAAAAAATAAAAAAAATAAAAAAAAAAAAAAAATTGTTTATTTTGTGCATACACTCGTTTTACATTGCGATTTGTTGGAGCTTTATGACAAAAAATTAACATTTTACAATTAACAACCGTGCGCCATAACCGGAAATTTCCACGGAACAATGAGTGCATTTTCAGTAATTATAATTCAATGTTTATTTTGATGCATTTTCATTTTATGCTAATTGCTCAGCGCAACAACAACAATAACAACAAACATTTTCCAATTTTTCATTCGTCTAAACAGTTAAAAATTCGGAATCACTGGGAAACCATTTGAATTCGCTGTTGCATGATGCTGAAAATAGAATCCACGAATTGGGTAGTGGCGCTGAGGATATATCACAACCCCCATTCAGTACTAGAGCTTCTTTTTCTAGCATTATCGGTGAGTAAAGATATCTCATTATGCAAATAATTTCCTTTAGAATGTAAAGATTTGCTACTTTTACTAATTTATTTTGTTTCGTTTAATGCTGTGCTTTCGCAGACAAAAATTTTAATTAAAAAATTAGAACAAACTCTGAATAACTCAAAAGAAGAGTTTGCCAATATTAAAAATCCAGAATTTCAAACGGCGAATTTTCAGAATAATCCACTTTTTGGAGCGGTATGTCTCAGAGACACTAGAAAGATCTTGGAATAGGAGGTTTCTTCAGCAACTAACAACAGAGTTTGAGTAAAACATTCCGGCCTTAGACGTAGCTTTTTTTTAGATTTATCAATTTGGGTCCGTGAAACCCAAATCTGATGATCCTTTATTTCGTAACCCGTCATCATGTTGCACGTTAGACCACATGACTTCCTAGAGTCCTAAGCCAGAGTGAGGAGAACTTCGGGCACTCGCATATAACGTAAACGCCCGCTTCCTCATTCAGGTCGTAGGTAGGTAGGATCATTAGAGATTCCCATTTTTGCCAGGTGTCTGCTCAATCCGCAGTGCCCGGTAATCACACCCACCACCATCTTGATGCGTTTCCTGTCAAAGTTAAGCAGTTATCTTGGACACCTCCCATCGGGCACCGGAAAGAAACGCTTTGTGTGCACTCCTCTTTCATAGACGCTCCAATGCGAATTCCGACCTCACCAAATTCTTCATCGCTTTCACGCATTCCGATGTTGCCGTGCCTTTCCTCGCTAGCTCATCTGCTTTATCGTTTCTCTCGACGCCAGAGTGCCCGGAAGCCCAGACCAGCGTGACCTGATTTCTCAGTCCCACCCGGTTCAGAGTTTCCTTCAGCTCTTTCACTTGCATGGATGTCACGTCAGGCGACATGAATGCTTTAATCATCGCCACACTGTCAGAACAGGCTGTAATATTTTCCCCACTTGCCACAGTGTAATTTCCTCCACTTAAAAATATCTCTCTACCTGAGCCACCAGACTGTGCAGAGCAGAATCAGTAGATTTACCTACCTGGTGTGCGTGCTGCTTCATGTGCAGCAGATTCCTTGGAAGGATTTCGTCCCTGATGTAGAAATCTATCAGTCTTTCTAACGTTTGTACGAAGGATGTGAGACAGAGAGGTCTGAAGTCCTTGGCCTCACAATGGGAGGGTTTGCCCAGCTTCGGTATGAATGTTACCTTAACGGTTTCCCACGCCACTGGTGTCTGTCCAAGAGCCAGCGAGTTCACAAAGCGGTTCCAACAGGATTTCTCCTCCCTCTTTTAGAATAGCAGAGAATATTCCTTCGTTTCCCGCTGACTTGAATGGCCTGAACCTTCCAATAGGCAATAGACGTAGTTTAAGAAAGATACTTAATTGACTCTAAAAAATTTAGTATACCAACGATGAGTATTTCGATACGTATAAGTTTTATTTGTCAGTCTAATTCCTCAAATTCTAAAAAGGTAGAGAAGGTGGCCTTTTAGGGAAGTGGAAATGACTTAAAATGCGCAATACTTTTCAACTTTTCACTAAGCTGCTTACTTCGTTTTTAGAGTTTTTTTATCTCATATGGAAAAGGAAAGGAAAGGAAACTGCCGCCTGGTAAAAACTTGGGGATTTATTCTCTTACTCGAATCATCACGCGAAGAACTTGTTATGAGCTACGCTCAATATCAGAATTTCCGAAGAATTTACACGCTAACACTAGGACTACTGAAACAGAAGCTTGCAAACCCGGCTTAATATGCGTATCTCAGAGCCGTATGAATAATACAGAGTTTATGGGGAAACATTTTGCTTCGGAAGGTTTTTCAATGTCGCCTGTTGGGACAACTTTTTTATATTTCATTCCTCGATATCTCTTGCAACGAACGCATATAGGCCTACGCTTTGTAGGGAATCACGCGGGTCTTTCTTCACTTGAGGTTAGTTCCTATTCCACAGTACTATGAACAGAAGTCAGTTGAAAAGAACGACTAGATATGTAAACTTATATATAAAAGTTATTAGTGAATGCAATAGTTGTCCCAATTTAATAGGTCAGGAAAAACTGTTCCACGAGGCATTGATATTAAGACATCCATTTCCGAATAAAAAACATTAATCGAAAAATATTGTCTCCCAGCGATAAGACCCGTTCCCGGTATTTGAAAAAAAAAAATTTCCATAACTTTCATCCTTTATTGATATGCCATTGTTGACATAACGAAATTGAGAATTCACGAAACGATGCATATTTTGAAAATACTTCTGTTTCAATTGCACAAAGAAGGCGTTTCTGAATATGTAGTGAAATGAATCCCGATCAATCGTGGAGTCAAAAGTGTAAACGAATGAATGCAAATGGAATACGACGAGAGGGCAGACGAATTCAATTTTATCTAAAAAAATTGTACCAATTTCCGTAATGCATTTTTAATCAAATTTTCTTCACCGTGTAACCTGAAGGTATTGCAATTCCAACCACTATAGTCAACTGTAGATCATATCATACCGTAATTATTTTATTTATTCATTGCCCACCTAGTTTTCCAGTGCTTTTACACCACACGCTGCATAATTTATGATATAAATTCACTTCTCGTTTCTAATCCAACAAACATTCGATAATAGTTATTCTACAAGAGACATCGACTAATAGGCTTCCATATCAATAGAATTTATGTATACAAGGTGAAAATTCTTAAATTTTCCATTCAATTAGCCAAAAAGACTTTTTATCCAATTACCCAGTGTTGGGTTAACGTACCCTTTTAACTTACTTTTTAAACGTCTTTATTTTTCGGTAAAACTTCGGTACCCGAAACCGCTTAAAGAACACGATTTATCAAGGCCATTTACAAAAATTACGTCATATTTTACGAAATTTTCTATCATCCACATGTCACGCAAGAAGGTACAAAATTGACTTCTGAAAAGTCGAACGGTTCCCAATTACCGCAAAGAACATTGAGTTTCCGCGCTAATTTAAGCTGAAAATTGAAACTAATGCACTGACTAGCGCATTCTAAAAACGAATCGCGTCATACTGCCGTTGGCGAAAGGGATCACGATGGTGATTCAGGCATTAAAAATAGACATTTTTCAACTTAATGCCTGAAAAGATATAAAAAGGAAATTGACATTTTGGCTGGCGTCGCTTCGTCATACCTAAAACTTGGGTATTCTGTAACAAATATTGTACTTTTCTTTTCCACACGCAGGTTGAGATGACATTGAACAAAAGGGAGCAAACGTTGAAGAGCCAATTTTGTACATCTTTTACTTTTCATAAGGCAATGGGAAAGTCGCTCAGTTAGATAAAATCAGAATATTGAACTATTGACATGAGTATAAAAAAGTATCGATAGTGTTTGTGATTTTTGTGTTAGTGATTGTTGAAGAATTAAACGCCGTCATAACTTTTGGTTATATTTGTGACGTCATACTGGTGACGTTTTTTTTGTAACGTCATATGTGTGACCTCATTTGTGCGACGTCATTTGTGTTTCGTCATTTTTGTGACGTCATTTTTTTGTGATATCATTTGTGTGACATCATTTTTGTGACGTCGTATTTGTGGCATCATTTTTGTAGCGTCATTTTTGTGACGTCATTTTTGTGACGTCATTTTTGTGACGTCATTTTTGTGACGGTGGCCATGGTGACGACGCACAGATGAATGGGCGGACAGGAAAAGTGAAAACATCAAGCAGCTACCGCTACTTAATAGCGGAGTATAACGACAACATCAGCTGCCGACGATCTTATGTTCAGAGATAATATTTTACGTGTCCTAGAACTTTTTTTCATAACAAGACGTTAAACTTTAAACGTTGGATCGAAGCAATCACCCCACTGTTCGTTAAGTTTTCACCGACTTACATCAACAAAATTGGATCGTTATGGTTAACCAAATAAACAGCACCCTGTCTCTCATTCCCATGGCCTAAAACTGTATCCATTTTTGCACTTTGCTTTTATTATCTAAAATTATTATGAGGCTTGTAAGAATGAAAAGTTAATGGAGTCGTACATTTAGGTAATGAAGTTCGCTTAGGTTGCATAATCTTCAATAATACACATTTTACATTTGTTTTTATTACCAGCAGTTAATGCAAATTGCAGTTTCTTACCTTTGATGTTTGGGGAATGTTTGAAATTCGTCAGAAATATTGTTCATTGGCCCATAAGACATCCGTACAATATTTAAATAATGACAGGAGAGAATGAGTAGAAGCTGTTGTTTCTGTTTACAAAAAAGAAAAAACCGAAAACCAAAAATGTTTTTGATATTGAGGTGCTCCCTCAATAGGTCTATGGGTGCGAAGCATCTATTGGACGTGCCCGACTCAAAAAAAATTTTTTAAGCCAACAGTGACAATATTGACATAATAAACGACAGTAGATAGAAGTCAGGGGTCACTCACTTCAATTTACTCCATTTAATCCATTTAGTCAATTTAGTCCATTTAATCCATTTAGTCCATTTAATTCACAAAAGAATTTATAGCCTAACCAACAAGTTTGAGCCGTACGCGTCAGAAACTAAACAATCAATTCCGAAAAATAAGCTTCGGAGAAGTTTGAGGATGTTTGGACACTCCTGTGAATAAAAAAATGAATTGGAATAAATGTGTCCATTAAATCCAAAAATGACTGAGTGAGTTACCCCTCGGACATATTCCGAAGAGGAAGGAAAATTGTTATGAGACCAATTTTTCCTTTTAATTTTGATTTGATTTGTTATTCCAGGTAACGCATACCCTGGCACTTCTGTTACCGGCTGTGCAGGCAATGAGGCAGATAAACAAATTGGCATTTGGGAGCGTCGAGTGAAAGGGCTTAGACGAATGCTTCTTGGATGGGATCAAGCCAGACCTCCAGATCCACCGTATTGTACGACGATTGATGTTACGTCGATTAATTCAGTTACGATACGAATACAAGAATCGACAGACGGGGCAATCACAACCAAATTTAAAAGTACGTATTTCAATTATTCATAAAATAAACTTTGAAACTTCTGCTTTCGTGATTTTGAATTATTGATTTCGATAAGCACATTCCTTTAAGAGTCTATATCCAACGATCCCATATTGTGCGTTCGTTTTTTTGGGTTCATTTCAAATGAGATAAAGTTTCCCTATTTTGTTATCTATATACCAATAAGGTTATTTTAATAATTGATATCAATACACAAAAATGGTATACAACACATCGTCTGCCTCTGCTAAAATGCCAGATTGCGTTAGACGGTAGGGAAATAATGGACGGTAAAATTTACAGAATTTTATTTTTTTTCTCTATTCTTCTACTCTTCAATATAATCACATGAAGTACCTTCGAATAAGCAAATTAGGGTATTTGATTTTATTAATACTCTTGGAAGATTATGGAAGTGTAGGAGTAACTGTTATCGGAATACATTCCATTGTTGATGTCTTTTCTTTCGAAAATTTAAAACTTTTTTCGTGCACATTATAAACGATTACGAAAATGTTTTAATAATTTAATACGTCCGTGTTTTATGATGACAATAATGTAAGAATGGATGGTGTTCGTATCTTAAAGCAAAAGTCCCTCGAACATACTTTAGGATAATATTTATCGTTTCATAAATTGAGGGATATGAAACATAGGGTGAAAGTTGAACGTTTACCTGGATATAATGCGAATTTATTGACAAGGTGCTTATTTGTTTATTTGCCACTTTCAATTGTTCTATTTTTAGACCCGTACGTGTCTAATAAGTTTACCACGACGTTTGTAACTAGTCGAATTCCGAACCGGGTGTTAGTGAGTTTTGGGGTCTAAACAAGAGAAATCTTCAAAAAAAATGTAGTTTTTTCACCCGTCCGTCTGCCTCTTTTCTCGACAACTCGAGTAAAATTTGATCGATTTTCAAAAGTGAATTTTCAAATATGAATTGTTATTTGGTTTGAATATTTTTGGTTACCTAACATGTTTAACATTCTTTTCTATCAAAGTATGAGTATCTTATGTCTAAGTTATGTATTTTTTATTTTCTCTATTTACCAGGGCCTATTTTTGGGAATTTTATTTCCAAAAATTTTTTTCTGAATTTTAGGGACTTTTCAGGAATTTTCAGTTATTTTCGAGAACTAAAATTCCCAAAAATAGGTACTGCTATTTACGAATAATACTTCATCCGGAGGCTACATCGTAATAGGTCCGAGAAGCCACAGCGATGACGCTGTGTGTATTGGTATTCGTTAAATAGCCATCATCATTGACACGAACATTGACCCGAAATATTTTTTGAATGTGTTCCATGTCCAGTCTTATTTAGTCTATCTAGGATTAGTGGGGATGCGCCAATTTTTTCCCCATCGATTTGATTCATTGACGTTGTGTGCAATTGGCATGTATTATGGTGTGTGCATGCAGGCGTAGTTGTATCATATGCTTGTGACGTCACATGAACAATTTTTTTTTGTTAGAAATCGGTTGAGTTGATCGGACTTTGGTTCCATTTCCGGTTTTTCGGCGTTTCAAAAAAATTTTTTTTGATCAACAAATTTATTCATTTCTCAATGAATTTATTCATTTCGTCATAACAAAATCTCATGCCCTTGCTCAATTAATGTTTGATAGATTCCTTTAATTTTTCACGAGTCTTTTTCGAATACTCGACAACCATCCTTTTAAATGAATCAGGTGACGTAGGCAAATCCGTGAAACCATCTGCTATCAAACATTGACGTAGATCTGTGCTGGTGCTAAATACTCGAAACGTCAATCCATCTTTCGCAACCAACCTAGTAGTTGTTTCATCAAGTTTTTTAGATTTTGGTTCGAAGAAATCATTGATCTTTGTCGTTTTGAGTCGGCTGCCTGTACGCTGAGCTGCGAGAATGTATGAAATTCGGCAAAGTTTGTAAATCTTTCAGAAAAACCGACAAATTCCGATAATGATGAATGCAATCTTTAGAATTATGAATTTTATGTATGTGCATTTATTCAACGAAGTTTGAATTAAGTGTTTTCCGATGTATACTTTGTAAAATGAAAGAAATGCATCAGTCAAATGTGCAACCTGTCTTCGTTGAATGAATACACATACACAAAATTCATAATTCCAAAGATTGCATTCATTATTATCGGAATTTGTCAGTTTTTCTGAAAGATTTACAAACTTTGCTGAATTCCATACATTCCCGCAGCTCCCCTAAAAATTTTGGATTTACTTTTCCGTAACGACTTTTCGCACACATTTAACGTGAATACAAACAGCTGGACGAGACACATTTCCCTTTTCCGGCACAAAAATACCTATTGGTTCGCTGCTTTGATGTTCCGGTTTCTTAGAGAAAGCAATTTCGTGTTTTGTTCTTATGTGACATCGCATCGCAGACTAGGATCCAACTTTACATTGAATTATAGCACCACAACTTGTATACGTAGCACAATCACTTTTCTTCTTGTTAAAATAAGTCGACGTTTTCACTTCTGAAGTGCCTGAGCTCATACTAGAAGCTCCAGTATTTTCGTCAACAGTTTTGCTTGCCATAATCAATTCAAATCGATATGGAGATACCTTTAAAAATTCTTATATGACACTTTGTTTGTTTTGGTTTCAGTTTGACGGGCTTGCATTCAATTCTTTGCCCATTTCACCTTTCACCACAGACATTTCTTAATAAATAAATTATTTACGAACTATTTAGTGTGTGCGACCGCACCGTACCCGATAATCATATTTAATTCGAAGAAGATTTTCTATGTGCTGTTATGAACCAAATAGGAAGCTAAATGTCGTAGGAGCATGCAAGTCAATGCATCTGTACTGCACATTTCGCTGCGCCGCTATACTGAAATGCAGACAAATGGGGTTTTCTCTTTTTAAGATTTGCGGCGCGCGCAGTTTTTAAACATTTTTTCAGATGGCTCTCCATTTTTCACACTTGAACAACCGAAACATGAGGTAAATATTATTTTACAGAAATCCTGAACCACGAATCGGATTTTGTTCATCACAAAAATCATTTGAGAAATCAACCAAAATATGTTCTGCTTACGATTCCTTTTGATTTTTCTTATACTTCGCCAGTGTTACATGTGTCCTTTTTGCATTTAAATTTATTACGATACAACACATTGTTCTGCTTAGCGGAAATAAAGTGAGAACCGTTGTGGGTAATAAGCTAAAGTGATATTACTAACGGAACATCGTTACATATGAAGTGATTTTCGTTGGTTGACAGACATTTATTTCACTGTTCCAACTAACTCAATAATTAGTTTCACATAATGTTCTGGTGCTATCTTCCTTCAAACTTAAATTACATTACGACGAATAAATTTCCATCAGCATGCATTTTAAGTATGACCTGGTTACATTACAAAATGAATTTCCTTATTCAAATTTACATCACTCAAAGAATGTTTCGCCTTAAGGACTGTTGTGCATGTTGACGAAGGTAGATCGGTATAACTTTCGTTGGGCGTTTTGTGGCTTGAACGAGGGCTTGAAAACCTTCCGGTTATTCCACTTTGTGGAATATTTAGTATTGATGACACGCTGGTTTGGGTCTGCAGTCTTTTCAGTTGCAAGAGACGACCGTTTACATAGTACTAGTACACTCACTCCCCATTACGCAGTTTTCGTTAGCGTTCAACGTACGTTTCAATCTCCTTGTGACATGAAATAAAACACCCTGTGACAAACAAAGTGAAAATACCTACAGCCACACTTTGTCATAACTCATAGCGAAATATAATTAAATTAACCTTTTAAAATATAATTTATAATCTCTGTGTTCGTTCAGCTTGTGACTGAACATTATGAAATTACAATACACGCTGAGTTGATACATGAAGATAATTTACTGAGACACATTATTTAGCAGATTTTCTTCCAAGGAAAAATCGTCATTTATTGCATTTCTAATTTGAATAATAAATAAACGAAATTACTTGAAATAATTCAGTCGATTCCAGCCCGTTAATGTGTGTGATGTATACATCATAAAGAGGTTAATTGCATCAACCTTAAAGGATCAAATCCATCGTTACTCTAACCACCACAATGCACGCATGTTTATTCAGTCAGCTCATAAGATGAACCCAATTTATTTTCATTTTCATGTATGGAGTTTATTATTTATTTATACATGAAAGTGGGTGTACCACACAACTTTTTTAGATTTAAAGCTACCTAACTTCATATCCCTTTTTTTGTGTCTATTTTCACATTACAAAAACCTCTGTGTGTAATATCATCCATTAACGATTAGGTACCACAGTATTTTGGGTAATAAAAGAAAACGGATACGTCAGACTCGTACGCATTGTAGCAAATGTTTAGCGAAGAAAACAAACCGGACTTTTGACAGGTGAATTAACGGCGGCCGGAAATTTCTTGCTCGCAAGAGAATTTTATCTGAAAAATTATCGCTCGGGAATTATTCGCCTGCAGGTAACATGGCATCAGCCCATTTAAATAGCTTTCAAATGATACCAAACTCAATGTCTCACGAGGAAAACCAAATCGAAGAACAGAACTTTCTTTCATTTGTAAGACGTATTTTATGTTGATCATAATTTGAATAACCAAAAGAAGTTCTTTTGGAAGCTTACTTGATCGTGAGATATAATTGGCGGGAAATTTTCCTCAATTTGTCGATCCAATGTTGTCTAACTAAAAAATTGTAATTTTTGTTAGACGTTTCGTAACTTTGTTGTTACATCTTCAGCAAATACATGGAAATATAAGAAAACACTGAGACAGAAATTTAGTTTACATTAAAAACCTAGTGACAGTTACTAGAGATGTAACAATAAAGTTACGAAACGTCCAACAAAAATTACAATTTTTTAGTTAGACAACATTGGATCGACAAATTGAGGAAAATTTCCCGCCAGTTGATCATAATGTATAATGCAAACATAATGCGGACGGGATTGCCCATTGGTTGGGGAAACGCCTTCCGGGTTCGATTCCCGTGACAAACAATTCTTCATTGAATTCTTCCAGCGATTAACAATCAAAAGGCGATATGTTTGGTGGCTACAACGATGTGCACATGGAATGATTCGTATGACGATGAATTTGTATATGGCTAATTCCATCGGTAACACATACATCGTCGCTACCATGTCACCTGGGAAACATGGTAAATCACATTGAAAATGTGAAAGAGATGAAATTCGTTACCCATGTGACGGTACCGATGGAATTAGCCATATCTAGTCCAAATTTGGGCGAGATATTAGTTACCAGTTAAATTATCGGTAATTTTCTATAAACTTTCATGTTCAACATTACAGATTACGTTATTGTGGCGGTAGTGTCTTGCAATCACTTTTTGGAGTTGGCTTTACATACATGAAACTATGAGAATATTCACATCCCCCATTTTCAGGGTCTAAAATAAACACTCGATTGTGAAATCTATTGTAATTTGTTGTCTCCTTTGTTAAACTGCTCAAAATAAATTGTTTCTGCCGATTCCAGCTATTTCGGTTCTTAATGAACGTTTATACTACGGTTAGCCGGTTCGGTTCCTCGGAGCGCGTGAAATGTTCGAAATTACATTACTCGACCGTGTCTCTCTCGTTCAGCTTTTTAACGCAAGATTCTTTTTGTGAGATTAACTAAAACCCAACCTGAAAGGACGCTCGTTGACCCATGAGACTGTGTAGTTTGCAAACCAAATAAACCGATTCAATTAGGCATAAAAATGTTGTGTTTGAACTGATTTTTTGAATGAAGATGTGATCTGTGTTTTGTTTGTCGTTTATATCTTCAAAGCCTTCACGAAGCATATTGCGAAAACGTTGCTTGAAAACTCACATAATCTTTGTAGAAAAACAGTTACGGAGAGTTTGGAAGTTGTGAATGAATGATCTTGTAGAAAAATACGATGATAATTACAAATTGCTGCAAACAAAACATAGGTTTTCAATAATATATCAATAATAACTAGTTTATGTTTGCCAAATTATATATGGTTACGATGAACATATCATGTTTGTAATAACCATGTTATGTTTACTACAAACATAATGCTTGCTCTAAACAGAGTGTGGCAACCGTTTCGAGAAACCATTTGCCTCATTCCCAGTCTACATAAGGTGACGTCCACAAACGAGCTCATGGTTTTCAGCCTCGACAAGAAGGTCTTTCCACTTGCACTCAAAGAGCTTTTTGTTACCAGGTAGGGAAAATGTACGTTACCACTACTTACCAAAATTAGTAACATTCTTACGTGATTACGTTCCGCGCGTACATTTCAACGACATACTTTTTGTGTCGGGGCCATTGCGTCAAGGAGGATTTTTTTTAAAGAAAATGATGAAAGACAGCCTGCGATCGCATTTTCACATTATCTAATCACGGTAGATGTTGCATGAAGCTTTAATTTAAACCAAAGTGGAGGCGGAGAGACAAATTTTATTTATATTTCGCTATACAGATGAGGATGTCAACCTCTAATATAATCGGATTGGAAGCGTAATAATGCAAAAAACGTTACACCCCATTACTTCGTACAGATCTAAAAAAGTTGAAAATGATGCCATTGCAAGGGTAGAAGAATTTTACAGAAGTTTTGATAAAATACATCGATTGAATTAATAATTTCTTTCTCCCACTTTCTACTGCACCTGGTTCAATTATTTATCAGAAGTACAGGATGTTACGAAAAAGTATTGGAAATTAGCACTTCGAATGAAAAGGAATTTAATAAAAAATGAAACGAAGTTAGAGAAATACGTTGATAGTTGAACTTTATTAATAAATGAAATATTTGTAAAAGAGAATGGCGTGATTGAAAGATAACGTTTTCCAGGATTTTTAATTGAAATCGATTGGAAAGAGTTAGGTGAATTTCCCGAACAGTGTCATTGAACCAGAGGAACTTTTAGCATACAAGCTCTGGGGCGAAATCCCCCTTCGGTGTCCACCAGTCGAAACTGCAAATTTTGATCCAATCTAAAGATCGTCGCAATAGATCGGACTTCGACATGTTCCAGACCCGAAAATATATGGAGAAATTTTTTCGTTCAGAATCAAACATTTAGATTTCAGATGTTAGTTCTAATCCGAAAATTTTCCCCAAGCATCTCAGAGGGCCCTTCGATCATCGAAGAAATGGGCCCATTCCAACTTCTCACCCGCACGAAATCCTGCGCCATAAATGCCGGTTCCCCCAGTGTTATAGTTTTTCTACGCTTTCAGCTTTCATGCGCAAAAATTTGATTTCCTGTACAAAAATACGCCATACATCCCATAATTTTTTGCGTTGTGAAAGCTGAAAGAACATTTGTGACGCATTTTTTTAATCAAAAATGAAAAAATTCCAAAAAAATTTTTTGCGTTTCACAGCTGTAAGCGTCACCCCAATTGATATCAGTTGTTTTGGAAGAAGGGACAAGGACTTGCGTCACGTTTCCTTTTTAAAAAAGGTTCTTGTTGTGATCTAAAACTTCGAAAAATCTTCGATTTTAAATTTTTCAAAAAGATCTTTCGTTACATTCCTCGACATTCACCAGATTTTATTCGGATTATGCTGCCGCGCGGGTATGCGAAGCACAAATGTTTTCCACACTTTGCACCTTTGAATGTACTATCCCCGATTTTTTCCCTTATTTTATCATTGCTTTGATGAACAGCCATTAGTGTCATTATTTTAGTCGAAACACTTTTCCAGCGAAATTATTCATCAATTTATTCAAAACACCATCCAGCATTCTTTTACAATTTTTCGCCGTTAGTGCAAATATAAATTCTATAGAAAAGAACCGTAAAATTGTGTGAAAATGCTGTTGTAGGCATGTTCAAGATAGAAAATAAAGTTGTCACACACATGACTCGGTAACCCTTAATAATTTGACGTAACTTATGTTGCAAAAAGAAAAAATGAGGACGAAACCAATATAATTTAGAAAATTTACCGTTTTGATTCAATGAATTTGCTGAGTTGCAAAGTATATGTTGTTGTCAACGGGAATTCAAAGAAATGTTTTATTTTTTCAACACCTTGATTGCAACAAGAGTTAGCTGGTTATCAACTATACAGAGCTGAGCAGGAAAATCACTTCCCTTGCATCAGACTTATGATTGTTAAATTAAATTAAGTCAATGGAGGAAACCGTAAGAAAATGGGGAATTAAATCTATGAATGGAATTGATTCACATGAACTCTAGGAATATTTCCCACTACGTCGTGTCAGCATTCACAATGAGATAAAGCCTGTTGACTTTCGTTCCAAATGAATGATGTTCACTTCGAATCCTATATTCTATTTTCAGATTCCATTTGTCTCTTTTTTCGACTCCTTCTATCTTGTCCCATTTCCTTTTGTAATTTTATGAAATTACAATGTATGGCTAAACGTTAAAAATCTTTCAATTATTCTCATAAATATAAAAAAAAAATTAAATGTATTCTCTAAAAAACATAACCAAAGACCCGTACGTAACAGAATAGATGTGACAAACAGAATAGATGTGGCAAATATAACAAAAAGACTCGAATGTATCTAAATATAGTAATAAGTAAACAATCCAACGTTTTATATTCTTTTATAACTAGAGGAATTTCAAAGATCCATAGAAATTACCCAAGGTAATATCAAAGACCCTACCGAAGTACATCTCAGACCATTCAAATCTAGAAATTGGGCCATTTTCACCCAAAACCCTGAGACATCAGACACGTGTTCGTTGAAACGTAATGCTCTACAACTTTGCCTTTGAAAGCAACTTTCTACCTCTTATAGTTCTAGAGATATGGATCATCCCTCCTAACTCTAGAAGTGGTCATATTCCAGGATTGTGGCATTTTTACCCAAAACTCTGAGACACGCGTTCGCTAAAATTTTATTCTCTACAACTTTGCTTTTGGAAGCAACTTTCTGCCTCTTATAGTTCTAGAGATATGGATCATACCTCCCAATTCTAGAAGTGCTCGTATCCCAGGATTGGGGCATTTTCGCCCAAAACCCTGAGACACGTGTTCGCTCAAATCTTATTCTGTACAACTTTGCTTTTGGAAGCAGTTTTCTACTTCTTAAAGTACTAGAGATATGGATTCTCCCTACCAATTCTAGAAGTGGTCATATCCCAGGATTGAAGCATTTTTACAAAAAACCCTGAGACACGTGTTCGCTCAAATTTTTTTCTCTACAACTATGCCTTTGGAAGCAACTTTCTACCTCTTATAGTTCTAGAGATATGGATTATACCTCCCAATTCTAGAACTGGTCATATCTCAGGATTGTGGCATTTTTACCCAAAACCCTGAAACACTTGTACCCTAAAATTTCATTCTCTACAACTTTGCCTTTAACAGTGAATCTCCATACTGCATAGTTAAGGAAATAAACACGAAAAACTGTTTTCGTATATGGCCAAGAAACTCAATTTCGTCGATTCAATTGGTCCCGGTGCCCCGACCCCTGACCCGATTCCCACAAAAACTTTTTCCCAACATCAAATCCTTTCGTTTGACACCAACATGAGCAATTTCCGTGCTATGCTTGCTGAGATATTTGCGAAAAAGCTTCACCGACCCTCGAAAAACCATGTTTTTGGTCGCTTCCTCGACCATATCTCCGGAACCACTTGATAGATTTTGCTCATCTTCAAACTTGAATCATGGGAGGCATGTATCTTTCAGGGAAAGGGTTTAGGGTGATCGGTTGAGCCGTTTGGAAAAAAAAAGTGGAGACGGACGGACGGACATTTTTTTTATTGTTGATTCGTCATATTAAGACGATAATAAATGCATCCCCCCAACTGCCACCTCGATCTACCCCATGTTATATTAAAATTGTTTGTAGTAAACGTATAGGACCTTAGTACTTCGTACGGATCCAACAAGTTAATCTTTACATACATTCCTTGCAAAATCTCAGCGCATTTTTTTCAGTCAATGAAACTCGCGATTATTCACCACATTCGCACACGTGTAGTTGAAGTCTTTTGCCATTTGAGTGAGTTTAGGATTCAAAGTAAATCATGGAAAATCTTGCTTTTATCTTTTATATCGTTAATTCTAATAAACAAGACAGAAATTCTTTGAACAATTCAATAGGTACAATGCTTCTCTGTTTTTCTTCTGACAAATTTAACGTCTTGCTTCTTACTTGTCATTGTTAAGGTCTTTCATTCAGACTAGCGTTTTTTAAACTGTGCACGAAGTCGAATAAAATTTGCTTTCGTTTAATGGAAATGCACGAAATATCCATATTATTTAAGACGACAAAACCACTTCGCTTTAAGAGATTTTTATAACACCACCGTCTGTCTACATTTAATTTTGCACAATTGAAAGCACAAAAATTACAAAAATTTTAATCAATATTTCATCCTTTACCAAAAGTCTCCTTTTTTAAATGAAAAAGTCGTAATTTTTTATTCAAAATGAATTCTTTGGAGAATTTAGAGAAACATTAAAGTAATTGCCCTATTCAACTCTACGAATTCAACTATAAGAAAATGTTATTTCTCTGTACAATAATCGAGAGGACTATAATGAAAGTAAAGTGAAGCGCAGTTCTTTTTGATGTAGAAAAGGCAAATAAAAATCGTTTAGAAGTGTGCGTCTACCGCTACGCTTTCACAACGGCTGAAAAGCTCGACAATTCTGGAAGATTAGTGAATATTGGGGATTGTAGGGTACTGGCCCACACGAGTCTCCTTAGACTTAGACTTAATTTAGGTAAAGCGTGTAATTTCTCGTAGTCATGAGATCAGATCATAAACTTGCACAACGCTAGCTTTTTCAGAAGTGGACGTTCCGTGTAATTTCTGTGAACACCTGTATGAGTTCTACTAAGTAGGAAATCTCTGGGCGGTACGTGAGTTCTTGTAGTTTGTGACTCATTGAACGCGCACTTTTCTTGGAGACACTCACTTTTGTGAGGCACGTGGTCTTTGCCGCCTCTTATTCATTCTGTATATGTCCATCGAGAGAGGTTATGGCTTTGGCTTTCGACTGAACAATAAAATGTATCAAATTTCCAGCGGCGCACAGTTCTGAGTATATTTTTTATGCAAAGAAGAACCAAGCCAACAATATAAAAAGAACGTATCTGTCTTTTGTGTGTATCTCGGATAGATTTTGTTGAAGTCGAAACTGTTTTTGCCAACAAAATAGGATTAACGGATGGATTAACAATCGTAATTTTGGAAACATCATTTCTTAATAAAGTCGGCCACTGATAAAACATCGGGTTAACATTGTTTCTTTTCCCATTATTTTGATTACAGTTCAATGGTCAACGCGTTGTGATTTCAGCAATATTGTTGGAGATCGTGAAGTGAATGAATGGAACAGTTTTCAAGGTATTATGGGTTCGACATGTCGGATTAGTGATTTAACTCAAGGACGACGGTATTTCTTTCGGGCTTGTTGCGGTAACGTTAAGGGCTGGGGCCAATATCGTCAATCGATTCCAAATAGTGTGATTCCATCAAGTATAACAACAATTTTTTTCTTATTTTCCGTTCAATGAACATGACTATTAAACGAATTGGATTTATAGGCTGGCGAGATATTGAACATAGAGAGTCAAGGTTTGCTGGTAGACAACGAATTTTAGATGATTTATTTACTGCTGTACGATTGGCACGACCGGACGATGCATCTGAAATACAAGTAGATACACCGGCACTACAACGAAGAAATCCAAAGAAAAAAACAACAATAAAACAATTGTTCTCAGCGGCATCAAAATTCCAGAAAAATTTAAAAAGGTACGTGACATTTCTTTGCTTTTAATACAAAAAATACATTTCACACGAAAATCAAATGAAACATTAAATTTTCGCAAGAGAAGAAATGAAAAAAAGACGCTTACGTAACAATACGTCGAGCATTAAATTTTCACAAATGGTTGAAGAGAATATTTTGCATCCATCATCATACTCTATAGACCATATCGTATTTTTCAGTGTTAAGTCTTTACACCATACCACAACCCTTGCGCAGCGGCGCCGGCATTGATTTTTGACCATGGCATGTAATGATTTGCCCCCTGGAAAATGTTTCGGTACATTTAGGTGTCTTTTACAAAAGACTCCTGTGGCCCTATTTTTAATATTTTGTGACATTGAGATTTTTTCTAACGAGATACCACGAGAGAATTTTACGAGAAATTGTCACATAAAATTTGACATTTACGACAAATTCTCACAAGAAACGTCAAAAGTCACGAATTGAAAATTGAATTTCTCCGAATCACGACGTCTCGTGTGGAGATTTCTCTGGACTTAAAATCTCTCTTATATTGAAAATAGCGTTACTGATCGAAATTTTTATTTTCGCGATGTTTACGAAAAATATCCCGTGAACGAAAGTTAACGAACATAACAATTTGAAATATTGAAGTAAGACTATTTTGATGTTAATACAATTTCGATAAGACGTGAATGATGAGAATAAGAAAAGTTAAGTTCACTTTTGCCAACTCGCCTCTGGCTCAGGATACAAATCATACACTCGTCAAAATAACACTTTCAAAGATCGTCGCTGTCAACCACAGTGTTACAACTTCTACGATCTACTAAGTGTTCAACATGCAGTGGGTTATGCAACCCAGCTCGCAAGCGCTAGATGTAGAACACTTGTCTACAAAGAAAACGATTCGCTTGGGGATGTTGCCCCTTGAACTCCTCGTTCTGAATGCTCTTTATTCATACATTTTGACTCTATTTATAGGTCGATAAATAGGCAACGGCTAAGTTGATTTCATTCAATTTAAATCATTTCAAATGGTTGCTTGATTCTTTATCATTTCCTCAGTTATTTCACATAGGCCTGACACACAGTTCTGAGTTGGGCTCGTATCACAAAAATGATCCCTCATGTAATGACTTTCTTTCGCACGATACAGTGTAATCTACTATTCATATAGTGTTTGTATAAGAAAAATAAAACACAACGTAAAGGAAGTTACGTATTATTAACGTGGTGTTGTCTAAACGTTACAATTTTTCTCCATTAAAATGTTCAACTCGACGATGATATAAAGAGTTCAGGCAATACACTGGTAGTTCTTCTAGTTTCTGAACCACTCATTTCATCGTCTATTAGAACTTTTCTTGGAAAAAAATTGCAACAAACAGAGGTCTGCATTTCAAGATGAGAAGCCTGGTGTCGAAAAAGTTAATATGACATTTGACATGGATGTGTGAAGGAGTATATTGATATGCACTCGGTTTCGCCTCGGCACCAGGCTGCCCGGCTAAATTTCACTTTAGGTTACAAACTTAGATCCAATTTTTTTAGGTTGGGTAATGTGGCGGAAGGTCGCCAGATGACAATATAATAAGAATCAGGCTGCGGAAAACCTTCACCAAAGCTCGCATCCGTCGAAAAAAAAAAAATTTATTGAATTTTCGTTAATATTTCAAGTTTTTTGGGTGTGCGAAGGTGAGAGAAGGTAATCAGATGAGAATGCAACAAGAATTAGGCAGCGGAAGCCTCTCGAAAAGATTTCCCTTGTACAAAATACAGGCGAAAAAGTTTCTTGTACAAAATAATCTGCAATTCAGAAAACAATAATCAAAACTTGAGCTGCGTCTCAGCGAAGGTGGAAAAAAAGCGGGGTCGAGTGGCGGCAGCCCCCGCTGTGAGGGGTCAAGGGGGGTATAAGCCCCCTTGCGGGATCTAAGGGGCAGAGCCCCATGTACATTAGGCCGCCTGCAAGGCGTGAAAAAAGCCAGCCGCAGGCGTAAAAAAAGCGGGGGTGGGGGGTCAGAGCCCCCCAAGCTCAAATTCACTCGTATCAATCAGGATTTTTAATATTTCATAATTTTCGTTATCATTCGGGATTTTTGTACATTCGGGATTATTGATGTTCGGGAATTTTGATATTTGGGATTTTTGATTTTCCGGATTTTTGCATTTGGGATTTTAATTTTCAAGATTTTTGACTGGAGCCACTATTCATAGCAATAAACGGTGTTTTTTGAAGAAAAAAAAAATAAATTGAAATATTACCGAAAATACACAAAAAAATTTGATGGATGACTGGGAGCTTTGGTGAAGCCTTTCCGCTGCCTAGTTGTTGTTGCATTCTCATCTGGTTAACTTCTCTCACCTTCCCACACCCAAAAATTTGAAATATAAAGAAAATCAAATTTTTTTTTTTTCGACGTCTGGGAGCTTTGGTGGTTTTCCGCGGCCTAATTTTTAATAATAATAATAATAAATAATAAATAATAATTTAATAAATTTATCGGCGCCAGGTTGCCTTCTGAAATCTGTCGGTGTAACCTTACGTTCTTAGTGCCAGTATTTATGGACGATCTTTTACTATTTTCAATATTTTTGTTGTCCACACAAATCAGCTGGCCCTCTTGACTCCATCTAGTTGGTGTCGCTGATGCCCCTGAGTGTGAAAACACCACCATGAACGCTGTACTTTATAACTTGCCAAAGAAATCGCCTCTGTAGATCTGATTTAATGGAATCTGTATCCATGCTCCTTGGTCTACCCCTCATCGCTGAAAACTTTGCATATAAGTCAGCCTGTTATCACCATTCTCTGAACTTGCCCGAATTATCGAATATTTTGCATTTTTTTTATTGATTTCAACTCTGCACTATTGGTACCCGTGTGCGGATACAAAATGTAAGGTCTATTCTCATCCACATTTTGTTGAAGCGTTACTTTTCACAATGCTGTTTAAAATCACATTGGAAAATTCTACGTGGGAAACTTCAAGCAGTTTTGGTATAATAGTCATAGAGACATAGAGTCTCATTCACAGGCTACTTTTATGTTTGCTTTACAATCAGTCAAGACAAGGATTTTGACAACAAATTGCTATTCGCACACGTAAGAGCAACACATGCGCAACACATCCATTGTATTTCTATTTGTGGAAATATTGAATTTGTCTGAAGGAAATTCTGAAAGCCCGCACGAAAATAACTCCGTACTCAAATTTGCATATCGAAAAAAATTATTGCAAAACAAACTTTTGAATTTTCCATAAAACTTTTGGTTATTTGGTTCCTGCTCCACTTTCGGAAATAAGTTTTATCTAGGCAATAATGGGATTAGCATAATTGAATTCATAATGTCTCACGAATAGCGATCAGCGCAGCGCTTGCTAAAATTAAGTTAGCGGGAAGAAACTAAAAGTGAACAGATTTATAAACTTAAATTGTGTTGCCTGCGTTCACCTAGCACATCAGTTTCAAACTTTGGAAAAAGTTTCTCTACATACTGATCAGTGATCAGATTGAAAAACCAATTACTTAACCACTTAAGACTACTTAAGATTTTTAGCTTTTAGAGAGTCATTGACAATTTTGGGGTTTTGGAAGGGTTTTTTACTCCGTTACTTAATTGGTTATTCTGTTTTGTACAGGTCTCTTGCATACGTTTTTGTCTAGGAGAGCTTGAATCAACATTTTTGACAATTCAGTAAAATTAGAAATACATTTCTCACAAGCTTGAAGCGATCTGATAAATGTTCCAACACAAGACCAATATACCATCGTGCTTTGAACGGGTGCAAAGCAAAGTAAATATACAAAACGACGTGACAAGATCCATGTTTTGGTACATAAACTTTAAAATCGTATAACAATGAGTCGATGGCAAGGGAGGGTATTGAGTATTACGTTGATTTCAAGGTTTAAAAATTTAATGACGTAAATATTTGAAAGCGAATCGCTAATTGTTATTGTGTTGTATCCGTCATTGAAATGGGATTGATGGCTTCTGACATTGCAATTCATTTTTTAACGTTACACGTGTTCTCTTAAAAGTATATAAAGGTCAATCATACAAAAAAAAAGATTCTCCGGAATTCTTATGTTTTTTTCTAACTTACCGTGGATTCATAATGACTTGCTGAAATTGGGGGATTTC
This sequence comes from Pseudolycoriella hygida, assembly GCA_029228625.1. Taxonomy (NCBI): domain Eukaryota; kingdom Metazoa; phylum Arthropoda; class Insecta; order Diptera; family Sciaridae; genus Pseudolycoriella; species Pseudolycoriella hygida. The sequence goes on from CM055406.1 coordinate 128,948,220, forward strand.
TTTTCTTACATGTGCACACACAAAAAATTAATTTGAGGATAATCGAAAAATTTCCTTTTTGTTAGCTAACTGAATTGGGAGTAGTCCCTGACCCCTCCCATGACTAACGGAATTGTGAAATGAAATTAAGGTAAATGATGGTGAGTTGTCCAAATTTAACAATCTTCAACTTTCGACTTAATTCTTTTGATAGTTTTGAAATTTAGCAAAGAACTATCATTTTCTACTCGAACATTTGACTTGTGATGAGCCTGGTTGGTGGGTTGACTCAGTGTCGTAGCAGGGAACCATTTTGAGATGGGTGTAGTATGGGGTACACAAGTCCAGATTTTTCACTAATTTTGAATGGCTCTAAAGCCTTCTAGCGGGGCTTCCGGTCCTAAGACCAGTTGCACCGGCAAGTCCCCGAGCTCGACGAATACAACTCGACTGACTCAACTAGACTGACTTTTTCATTCCGCTCAACAAACCACGAAATATTGCATGACCAAAATTGCCGACTCGGCGTAAAGAATTGTAGCTCTTTGTGGCTTGCATTATTCATATATACACGAGCATTTTCAAAGAATGCCAAGCAATCAAATTTTATTCATTTCACAGACTAATCGTGCAACCTGACTCTTCATGGTTGTATCGCGATTTGGGGTCGAGCCAATTAATTCATCCGAGTGAGAAATTTTTTGCTCCCGTCCGACATGTAATGGCCAGGGCCATTACAGACTTTTGACTAACTAATTAACACAAATTCAATTAATTTATTTTGTTTTATCTAATTAAAAACATGACCAAAGACCCGTACGTATCAGAATAGATGTGACAAACAGAATAGATGTGGCAAAGTGACTCGAACGTACCTAAATATACAAATAAGCAAACAATCCAACGTTTTCTGTTGTTTTATAACTGTAAGAATTTCATAGATCCATAGAAATTACCCAAGGTAATGTCAAAGGCCCTACCGAAGTACGTCTCAGACCATTCAAATCTAGAAAAGCTTATATCCAAGGACTAAGTCGTTTTTCTCTAAAACCCAGAAACGCGTGTTATCTAAAATTTTATTGTCCACAACTTTGTCCTTGGAAGCAACTTTCTACCTCTCATAGTTCTGGAGATCTGGGTCATAATGCCCAATTATGGAAGTGGTCATATACCAGGATTGGGCCATATTTCCCCAAAACCTTGAAACACGTGTTCGCTTAAATTTAATTCTCTATAACTTTGCCTTTGGAACCAACTTTCTTACTCTCATAGTTCTGGATATTTGGGTCATCCTGCCCAACTATGGAAGTGGCCATATACCAGGATTAGGCCATACTTCCCCAAAACCCTGAAACACGTGTTCGCTTAAATTTAATTCTCTATAACTTCGCCTTTGGAACCAATTTTCTCACTCTCATAGTTCTGGAGATCTGGGTCATCCTGCCCAATTATGGAAGTGGCCATTACCAGGATTGGACCATATCTCCCGAAAACCCTGAAACACGTGTTCGCTTAAATTTAATTCTCTATAACTTTGCCTTTGGAACCAACTTTCTTACTCTCATAGTTCTGGATATTTGGGTCATCCTGCCCAACTATGGAAGTGGCCATATACCAGGATTAGGCCATACTTCCCCAAAACCCTGAAACACATGTTCGCTTAAATTTAATTCTCTATAACT
>CM055406.1:128950101-128968536 GCA_029228625.1 Pseudolycoriella hygida
TGGTCCCAGCGCCCAGACCACTGTACCGATTCCCACAAAATTTTCTTCCCAGTTTTGTGATATCAAATGCCTTCATTTGACACCAAAATGAGGAATTTTCGTGCTATACTTGCTGAGATATTTGCAAAAAAGCTTCACCGACCCTCGAAAAACCATGTTTTTGGTCACTTCCTCGACCATATCTCCGGAACCACTTGGTCGATTTTGCTCATCTTCGAACTTGAATCATGGGAGGTATGTACCTTTCAGGGAAAAAAAAGTTTAGGCTGATCGGTTGAGTCCTTTGGAAAAAAATGTGGAGACGGACAGACAGACGGGCAGACGGACATTTTTTTTATTGCTGATTCGTCATCTCTAGACGATAATAGATGCATCCCCCCACCTCCCACCTCGATCTACGCCATGTTACAATAAAATTGTTTGTAGTAAACGTATAGGACCTTTGTACTTCGTACGGGTCCAATAATTAATTAATGTAAATTGAGAGTTGTCCGGGGATATGGTGAGTTGTCCAATTTCATTTAAATTTCAAAATTGTGAGTTGTCCAAGATATGAAACGTCATTGGACAAGTCACCATTCTATAAACCTTGAATTGTCCAATCTTTTTTTTTCATACGAATTTACTCGGACAACTCAATATTCGTTTTTCTGGTGGTCAACTCACCATCATTTACCTTACACAAAATCTGAAAGAGTTTTCTTATACAATTTACACGGAACATGAAAGGATGCACCCAACTCATTTTCCATATCGTTCATAAGAAACTATAAATTGAAAGTTTACGTTCACCGAATTGTCATGTCTCATGTAGAGTTTTGGGTTTCGTCCTGGGTTTTAAAGTTTTGAATAAAATGCAAACTCCTTTTCTGTTGAGGATAGATAGTGCAATTACTAATTATAAACGTCTAAAGTTTGTTTGTTTGTGTGTCTGTGCGTCTATTTATGTGCACAATGCGTCTGTTTGTCTATCGGTCACAAATCGCCAAACGCATCACACACGCCCGTCCTGCTTAAAGAGCTCCGAGTAGCCAAAGTAAAATGTCGCTTTGCATTGGCTTTTTTAACCCAAAATGCAAACCCAAATTCAAGTGGGAAGAAAAAACCAAAAGGGAAACCTAAAGACAAAGAACGAAAAACGTTTCCCCTGTTAAGTACTGGGACCGCAATAAAGCATTTTTCGGCGATACTTTTGTACGAATCGTACAGAAGTATACAATTTATGCAACTTTTTATTACATCAGAAATTTCTATGAACAGTTTGAGGCAATAGGGTAGTTCTTGGAAAAACTTTTTTGGAAGAAATTTTTTTGTAACTTTTTTTTAGTAAGAGATATCTCTTTGGTGTCAAACGTAAAGTTGTTGGGTTTGGTAGATTGTATATTAGGGTACCCGAAATAATGACGGATATGCATCAGCAGTTGCCAATGTACTCACATTTTTTGGTTTTAGAAGTATCTGCGAAGGTATGACAGATATACCATCGGTTTCTTTGGCAAAGTCTCAGAGTTTTGTGAGTAAAAGTGACCAGTATTGTTGGGCAGTTCGGGGAAAATGTTGGGCAGTTTTGGGAAAACAGTAGTACGGGAAAGACGGAGGTGGTACAGGGAAAACGGTAGTACGGGAGGAGACCAAATTTGGTCAACACTTCATACTACACAAGTTTCTAAATTTATAGTGCTCCTCGCTTCCACTTCTTATCATTTAGTGCTCCTATGTGTTATTATCAACAAACACAAATCCTAAAATACTTTTTGGTGTAAGTCCCTTGAACTACAAATCTCCGGCCTAGCAACCGAAAATGCTCATACCCGCGTACATTTTTGAACGATTTCAGTAAGTTTATGCTACTTATGATATTAGCAAAGCTATTCCATTGGCACATTTTGAAGAGTATTTTGATCCACCCTTGAACCTTCAATCATGAGACTCTTTCCTTAACTACAACAACCGAAAATAATTTGCTCTAGCTCTCTGAACGCAAACCCCCAAGACAACAACCGAGAAGTCTAAGGCCCTGCGTAGGCGGGGTTTTTTGCTAGTTAAATAATAATATCGGGTATGTTCGTCAGCTTATGTATTTAGCTGCGAAATCTAACATTTTGCTTAAACGCCGACGACACACAAAACTCGTGGATTCTTTGAAATTCGCAAAGACTTTCGAATTGGGTCCACTTATCTTGCGGTGTCAATCTTAGCCATGTTAAAAACTCCTCATTGAACCATTTGAATACTTCGTATCGGGTCTGAAAAAGGAAAGAACGTGGTGACGAATAGAAAAACGATGTCTTGGAATGAACAATGATTTATTCAGAAAATTAAATTAATTGTTCAGTTCATTGCACCATTCAGAATATATCGCGCAAATCATAACTCATCTCGATCTTCTCCTTCTCGATTTTCTCCTTCTCGATCTTCTCCTTCTCGATCTTCTCCTTCAGATTTTGTGTCGTCCGTCTGTTCAGCGGCTTTCAACGCTGCAGCACTTAGTTGTTCTAAACTGTCAGCAAGTAATTTGACCATGCTTTGCAACTGTAACTTTTGTTCCTCATCAAGTTCATCTATAGAATTTCCTTTATTCGCTTGAATCAAGTTAATAGCTTCTTTGATTCCTGCGCCCAATTTCTGTACTTGCTCAACGTCTGCATTTTCTTCTTGCTTCACCGCATCATCTACTTTCTCTAAAATATCGATTACATCATCCAGTGTATGGTCTTTTTCGTCTGACGAATCACCTTCCGCAGGAAAATCGTCGTTATCAGAAAAACTATCTTCTTCCTGGGCCACTTCAGTTTCAGCTGATGAATCGTCGGTGTCAGCAAATGCAACAGTAGCAAAAACAGCTAAGAAGATTAACAGTTTCATTGTACGTCTTTCTGAAATATATTTAAATTGCATAAACAACTGATCGAAAATTCTATTTTCGCCAAATATTTTGACAATCCAAACTGAAGTCCAACAAAATTACGTAACAATGATCTTCGCTTTCGGCTCTTACAGAAACGTCCAACATCTCGTAAGAAAAATTCGCAAGAACGTAATTAGCTGGTGGTCGATCATTTTTGTAATAATTCGGCAATATTTTAATTATTTACTTTCTCAAGAAACATTTTGCGTTTGAGTTGAAAAATTGGATATTGGAAGAGTTTAACATTCAAGAAATCACTAGTCTGCTCAAACTACAGTAAAAAAAACTCTTTCGGATGCGATTACACGTAGATAAATTAATTATCATCTTTTCATGAATGTTAAGTGTTTTGAATTAAAATGAAATACACAAGACTATCGAAAATTAACACGCAAATTAACATCGACGGAGTGATACCGTGGCAACACATATGTCTAATTTTACACATGCACTCGCCAGATCTGAAAAGCTTCTACCTCATCTACCCGTGGATTGTTATATTCACAACTTCAATACCCAATTCCCATTCAACTAACCCCAATTGATCATGACCTCCAATATTATAGATTAACAAAACTCCTCTAAAAGCGATCAAATGTTTTCCGCACTGTCGTCTGTCTGTAACTGAATTTTCTTCATTCGCTCAATTACTTACTTCACAACTAAAGTTGGTTGAAGGCTGTGAAACATACGATCGATGTCTGTTATGTAAATTGCTGTGAACGCAAACCATTCATTAATTGGTGAACGTGGACCACGTTATGCAATTTTTAGGAAAAATATGTTCTATAACCTACAAAGCTAATAACTATTTTTGGTAAATAAATGAAGGCATACGCACACATACACACACATTTTAGGAATAATCAGAAATAATTTTGTGTTTCGTTTGCCGGCTTTAAGAGTAACAAACTGTTTCAATGGCTTCTGAGTGAGCATTTAAAGTCGGAGATATGTTCCAGCTGCTCTTATTCTCTACACTCATCTTCATCCCATACTACACACACGAAACATTTAAGCGTGAAGACCAGAATTTTCTTACAGGCATGGCAAAATGAATATGAGTTTTGTACTTATGCGCAGGTTTTTAACAGCGCGAAAAACCTACGCATGCGCAGAAGTACAAGAATCATATTTAATTTATTTTATTTGAAAACATACCAACCTGGGACAGTAAGTAAAGGCCTCGGACCTATACTTGAATGAGCAAAAATATCCCCCGCAGTTTTCTCTACAACTTGGCAGCAAAAATTTCGATAAAAGCAGACACCTTAAATTGAGTGACAAGATTTAGATATTAAAAAAATTTTTTTGCAATTCACTAACAAAAACCGCTTTTTCGTGCGTTATTTTGGTGTCGCATGAAGTCACTTTTACGCACTAGTTCGTAATTTTTTTTACGCGATAGCTACTTTATGTTTTCACCCTTCCTGTCCGCCCGTCCGTCTATCCACCCCTCTTCTGGAAGGTCTCCCCAGCGAAACCCTTGGAAGGTCTCTCCAGCAAAATCTCTGGGTGATCTTCTCAGCGAAATTATCGGGAGGTTTCCCCAGCGCGACCTCTGGGATCTGCCTCATGCGAAACGTCCATATGGTTATGATTTGATGTTTTGCCAATAACTTGTCGCTACTTTCCTTTACCCATTTCAATGGTTTATGCTGGTAGTTTCGGCTCCTTCGGCACCTTCGGCTCGTATTGGCAATCTCACACCTAGTGCGCTAAACTACATTCATATGTAACTTGTAAAAAGTACTATTTGTTCTAATGATTTTCACTCAATTTTACGTCAAATTTAACGTATTCACCTATAAATTGCAAAATTGGGATTTTTCTAAAGATTTCTTTTTAATTTGTGACAAGATTCCTAGGAGTCGTTTACCCCTAGGGGCCGACTTTGGAACATAGGGTCGTACGAAGAGGTTTCGGCCCCAAAATTTTTCCTAAGTGCTTCGGTTCATTATTTTTTGCTCAATTCGAAGACAAAAAGTACAAGTACACACAAATTAATATTGTGCACACGATTTTCACTTTTATGTTGTACACGAAATGTATAACGTTTATCTAAAAAAAAAAATTATTTTATAGTATATAACAACACAAATGGGATATGGCCTTAATAACTGAGTTATGTACACAAGAACACAATACAAAAGAAATGAAATGTTTATAACGAGCGTTTTGCGAGTGTTAGCAATCATCTGATTTCTTTTGTATTGTGTATGCGTGCACATAACGAGGGTTTCCAGGCCATATACCATCTGTTCTGTTCAATATTTTGTCGTACATGTGTGGAGGTATGCTACACACAAAACAACTATTTCAACACCCATACAATTTTGCAAAACAACACATCAACTGCTAATAATATACAAGGGGCCGTTCATAAATTACGTAACGCAAAAATTGGCATTTTTGGAAACCCTTCCCCTCCCCCTGTCACAATAGTGTCACATGTGAATGTTTTATTTGTGAAAATCGTTAATAATCCTCAAATAGCAATAAACATTCATAAGACTTGTGTTGCTTAATACTGACCATGTTTGTGAGTTTTTCGTTGAGACTAAAATATCAATATTTTGATAGCTACCTAGTATTGACATTTTGATTTATATCGCTAATTTTCAAATTATCAATTATCAAGAAATACGACTGCCATGTGAATTGAAGACTCATAAAATCAGTTTAACTGAGCAACAGTTGCACTTTTTGTGTCAATGAATTCAATTAAATCAAAGAAAATCAAGCCATTGTAGCATTCCTCGTACACCTCTTAAAACCGCTCTTGTCAAGTGTTACTACCCACGGTGAGCTTGAACGAAGCTATACTGAAAAGTCACTGCCCATCATTTTTTATTGCTGCTTGTGAAAGAGGGGTCCTCTACGAGCTCGAAACTACTTTTAGTGAAATAAATTTTCTGGTAAAATTTTTTTAAAAGTCGATTTTTGTATAAAAGACCACCATCGGGAAGCTTTGCGCAATTCTCTAGCTCACCGGTGACAGTGTTTCGCAACAAAATATTTTTTGTGAGGTAGCCTATAGTCAAACCTTTCTAATGATACCAAACATGTCATGCATCAGTTGAGACAAGTATCTTTTTTGTTGAATCTTGTGAGTAAAACTCAAGGAACTCGCAAGTATTCAAAAATGATCAAGTAAAAAGCTATTTTTGCCTCACAAAACTGCAATATTTACGTGTGCGTGTTAAGTATGTTGCGATTACAGCCATTTCAGGCATGATTCATAGTTACTGACTTCATTCTATCATAGCCAGTGGCACTTTTCCGGCCCAACTCGTCCCCCTCTTTCACAATCAGAAATAAAATCTGATGGGCAGCGACTTCGTTCAAGCTCACCGTGTACCGCTAGTGATTCAATGCAAAAGCTGTAAAGTTAAAAATTATTCAAAACTTAATAGGGAAATTTTCCCTTCTCTTACCCACTATGTTTCAAGTTAAGTGACAAAATCAGAAACAGATACACTGTTTCGGCTTCAGAGAAGAACACTTCATCTTCAGTTGTTCCATCGACTCCTTCACAAGACAGTCATAAAACAACTATTGAACAAATGTTAGTGTTTTATGTTTTCTATTGAAAAATTGCCTGTTACACAGGAAAGGTATTTTGCGTTACGTCGTAACACATGTTCAGACCCCTTCCTCTTCCTGTCACAAACTGTCACGCTAGGCACGAACACCCCCCCCCCCCCTAGAGCGTTACGTAATTTATGAACGGCTCCCAACTTGCATTGATTCGGAACATCCCAATACTATCTCATACGATCGTAATCATCAATAAGAACTTTCATTCGTTCGGTAATAGTTGAAAAATCCGGAACACAGGACATTTCAAACACACAACACATCTATGCACCATAATGTCAACCATGTGCCACTTGTCATTTCATAACTAAACTCTAAGGGAGTTTAAATTCATAACTGGAGCTGTTTCTTCATGTGTGTAGTGGTGCTTCGGTAATTTGAGTCGTGTCTCCCCGAAAACGAACTCGTTACATACATCATATCGACCACATATACGATAAAATGTGTTACATGTTTCTCACATATAAAATGCACTTTATTTGATCGAAAAACGTGATATAAAGAAGGCTTTGCGATTCGTTGCAATATAGATACACTAGTATATAAGCTTTATACCCGAACTTTAAAAGTATATAAGCTTAACAGTAGAACTTTAAAGATACATAGATAACACGTTTATATGGCAACAGAATGTGCGTTCTGTTTTCGATCAAATAAAGTTGTTTAAGCGCTAAATCTATTCACGCTGGAGACTGTTTTATTTTCGAGAAATGGCAAATTGTTCGAGACGCAGTTCTTGTATGGTCGTGTACTTATAAATTTACTTGTTATCAAGTTTCAGCTGTTTTCAAAGTTTTCCATACAAAAAATACACTGAAAAGAGAGATAATGTCGATAATGTTGAAAACAGCATAACAAGTAAATTTAAAAGCACATGTTTGTAGTATAAATTACTAGTATACTCCATTATGTGGTCATAATACGTGATAACTTGAGATTGTCCTCGTAAAGTGGCATTGTGTACATGATCTAATGTATGTTATAACAAGCATTTTATATAATTGCGTCTGTCTGACTATATTTTAAGTTGGGGACTTCTTCTCCTGTCCCTGCGCTTGCATCGAGCAATGGCTATATTTTATGTTGTGGTACTCCGCCTCCTCACACTCTCTCCTGTGGTGAACTCATTTACGCCCTGTAGGCCTATCGTGCATAGGGCTCTGCCCCAAACCCTGCTAGGGGCTCGGACTCTTACACGCGCCTGATGACTGAATTGTATTTCATACAATAGAAATGATTTTCGAAAAAAAAAAAAAATGATAAAAACAAAGCAAAATCATAAAAAAGACAGAAGGACGGACAGACAAAAAAATATTTTTAACGAGTGAAAGCGAGCTGTGGTGGTCTCGCACTATTATTAATAAGAACAACCTTCATGCTTTGTCCGAGGTGAACTTAACGATATTTTGTTTATTCACAGAGGAATATACCTTGCTTGCATTTTGTATCATGAAGACAAAGTTTTAGTCACAAACGAGGACTTTGTGCCGGTGGTAGAAATCGATGAAACTTATCCCAGTTGTCTCCACAACGACTACAATTGGCTGATGAAGGTAATTTGAAATTGAAATATTGTGCGGCGACAGAATTGAATGCATTGCTTCGTTAAACATTAAAGGTGGCTTGCACTTGGGACGATGTAAAATCCCTACGCAACGATATGGTAAAAAATCCAACGTCAGCGGACCATTTCCGTACCAAACTTCTTTCAGCTGTTTATCAGATGCAGTATGTACTAGGCATACAAGATCTGGGACAGTTATACCACAAGCCACTCAGAGATTCACTGGGGACCATCGTTCTGTCTTGCATTAATAATGTCAAAGTAAGTTTTATGAATATTAAAAATCTGTGTCAATTGGTGCATAAGATTTGTTGTTGCAGAGCTCGAAAAGTGTGTCGGTGTTGAATTCGCGTTGGATACCGCTAAATAAAATTCAAAAGAAACTCATCGCCATACACGAGGACAACAACATCAACGAAATTCTACTTAGCTCAATACAGGATCAAATCAGTTACCACCAATCGTCGTCCTTTAAATTAGCGAGAGGCTTGTACATCGGCTACTTGAAAATGCAAAGTTCTGTCGATCAAATTCAAATTGTCGTTCCCACAAAAACGCCAAACGTCCTTCCGCATTGTAAGATTCGAGATAACCCACACATATCCGCCGAAGAATGGGATTTTCTTCGACCAAATAAAGCGAAAAGTTCGTACGAAATGGCCCAAAACGAGCCGACTGACGTACAGGAATTGTTTCTGGAAGCGTTAATTCATGCAACGCATCGAATTTTTAAACACATGGAAATATCACCAGAACATGCGCTCACCCATCGTTTGTACAATTTCGAGGTCATGGAGCTCAGTCCCGAAGTAAGTTTTCTGATTATTTGCCCGCCAGCGGAATTGTCTTGTGCCGTTCCCGGTCAAAGAGAAATCCTTTTGCAACGCGGCGACCTGCTTAGTTTACCCATACAAGTATTCGAAATGGTTCACTTGAAGACGTACCACATTGGAATCATTCAGAAATATTCGCGATTGTCTTGTATTCTTGAGCTGGACACCGTTCTGGCTAACCATTTTCACAGGCAGGCATTCTCAACGATTGAACTTCAAGCAGCTAAGGAACGATTGAACAAACTTCAAAATTTAACCAAAAGTTTGAACGAAGTTTGGAAAGGTGCTCGTTGGCTGATGGACGTGATCAGTTTTGCCAGAGATCGGTGCAGCTATTTGGGATTGAGTATGAAAGAAATCTTGGAGATTAAGCCAACGAACTGTGAATACATGAACGAAGATGTCACCAGCATCATAACAAATAAACTGCACCTACTCCAACCACCGACTGTCCGTGACAACAAATTAGCTAAGGGTTTACCGGGTCGAGGTTCTTGGCCGGGTCCAACGAATTTACTTGGAGGAAATGGACTGCTTGTAGCAGAACATTCAAAGTCCGAACAACAATTAAGTCTGACAATGTCGAATCTGGGTTCACGGTACCTAAGCACTGCGTCGGAGTTCGACAATTCTCGGAAAAATAGTGCCGACTCCAACTATTCGCATTCGGGGAACAGTTACTACTCGGCAGGTGAGCCGGCAGAAGCTTTTGTTCAGCGACTTCCGCCATCCCGGTCCGAGGACACGTTGACTGTGTCGAAACATTCACCGCCATCTATTCATCGTAAGCGATCGATAACTGTAAATGCCAGCATGACCAACTCAAACCCATCGCCAGTGAAAGATGCTCAACCGAAAGGGAGCGACACAGAACACTCATACTCCAACCAATCGTCAATCACGTCCACACCGACCCATAAATCGAAATCCCTACGAGAATCCATAAGAACCAGCAAACCATCAACATCAGCGGCTGTCGAAAATTATTTGGAACGAAGCACATCGTCGAAAGCCAGTAAAACCAAAGACTTGATGAAAGAAGATCTGCACATAAGTGAAGGAGATTTAACGAATGCTGGAACCAGTTCATCTCAAGCGGGAACGCTTACTGTGTACGCCGCATACAAAACTGGTTTAGCGGTCGGCGTCAATTTGACATTGCATGTTACAACAGCAACAACAGCACGAGAAGTGATCAATTTGGTTGTGAAACAATTGAATGTGGCTTCTGTATTGAAGGGTAGAAATGGTCCGGTTTATACCGGCGCCGAATTGGATAGTTTCTGTTTGGTTGCTGTCATTGGTGCTAGAGAACGATGTTTACGCGATGATTTCAGACCGTTACAATTGCAAAATCCGTGGAAAAAAGGTCGTCTATATGTTCGGCAAAAGCATGAGCTTCTTGCGGCCATTCAACATTCCAACACAGACGCTCAATTAATTTAAACGAATGAACAGAATGTGAAGAAAGAAGTGGAAAATTTCATTTATGTGTGAAATGAATATTTCAGAGGAAGTTTTAGCCATTGTCGTTAGTGGTACCTTTTTGAAATTCTAGTTTCATGAACTAATTTACCATTAGCCTTAGCTCCTTAGTGTAAGTTCAATGACAGTCTCGCAAAAAAAAGAGTCAAAAAACAACAAAAACAGAAAAAAAATTATTGTAAAATTGTTATTGTGTAGTCAATGTTTTTATCATCGTGATCTAAATGTGAACATTGCATGATGATGTTGCCGAATGAAGAACCACAGATGAATCAAAGTTATTAAATTTAAGATGAAAGTTTCAATGATTCATTTGTATTATTTGTATGCCCACGCAAGCGAAATAAGCAAATTCAATTGGACGAGAAGATTTTTTTGTTTATTTTAATCGAAGCGAAATGTTAATTCGAGCAAAACATTAATCTACAGGGATTTCCACATCGACCTTGCCAGTAGCTAGAGTGTACGTCCGAACGCTGTAAAGTTAATATTGCCAGCGCCTTCCAGGGCTTGAGGGCTCGAATCTGCCGATGGCGGGTGCAGGGGGAAGAGTTCCTTTATCGCACGTCGCGTCGCGGCTGATCAAAAGTACAAGGACTATCGAAAATGTATGGGACTGTACAATCGGATCACTATGGTTTAGGCACCTGGACACTCTTGTGTCAAAGGAAACAAAAGAGCAGATGAGTTTGCTAGGGTGCGCTTCGCGGCAGTCACTTTGTGTGAAACGCTTATCATATGAAGGAGGCGTCCTCAAGAAGCGCTTCTTGTCCAATCCTGAGGAGGGTCAGGTCGTAGAAGCGACGACTGCACATTGCAGCCTATGTAGGCGTCTGAGCAGGTTAAGGCGTCTTCAATCGAAATGTAAACATTTGCGATAGTAAACACCATGACCTGGCTTTAAGGAAACTCCCACAAGAGAGGAGCACACACCTGTTAAGTAATTGCCTCAAGTTCTTTCTACTGAGACGCAAGATTCCTACGGAGCATCGTAGTAGGTGGAGTGGATGATAATCGGCAGAACATTGGAAATATTAAGAAAACAGTGATAAAGATTGTTGGAATCAAAATTCGGTCTATTCCAACTGTCAAAGTGACGTTTTAAACGTCAAAATTATGATGCAAGCGAGCAGTTGAGAAAACAGGTGAGGAATCTGTGTTTCTTCAACAGTTATCAAACAACAATGTTTGATCAATTTACTCGGACTTATGTTTCGCATGGATTGGAAAAGATTTTCTTGCAAAGACTAGTGTTCATTTCTCAAAATCAAAATGTTCAAAAAGTTGGTATTTTGGAAAGGTTTGAGGTTGAACTAGATTTTGAAAAATGGCGCAAAGTCTGTTTCGTCTCACAACGAAGTTACAGTACAGGGATTTCAAGTATTCGAAGTAAACTCCATCCAAAATGTAGAATTTTTTTTTCTCATATTTTTCAGTGCTTTGAAGCATTTACTACAATTACGAATTCTAGAGTGTTTTTACAATCCGCTGCCATAACTAGAACAGAGTAACAGTCTCAATACAATCCACTACAAACAGACTAATTCTTCTGGCCTAAGCTTTACGTCCTGAGTCAAAGTAATGTGTGGACGAGTTTCTCTATCATCCACACATTACTTTGTGTCCTGGCAACGTCAGTTACGTACAATAGAAATGCAAAAACTTTTATTTAAAAACGTTTGAATAGTTTAGCAACGGGCAACGGTTAAAGAATAATTATTGCAACTCTTCCGACATTTTACAAGATCGTTTGAACCTTGTTTGGTTGCGTAGAAAGCTCCGTTAAGCTTTAGAATACCGGACGTGAACTTAGTTTCCAAAAAAATCCATTGCAATAAATGAATCTCAAAACTTTTTTGAAGTAAATAAATTTGCTATACAGAGACGGAAAAATGAAAACCAGCACATCAAGCATAATTTTAGCTTTATATACTAGTTTTCACCTTTCTGCAACTGTAGCTGAATAAATTCACAGTATAGTTTTCGTTAATTTCAGCCCATAATTGATGTTGCTACCATGTCACCTGGGGAACGAATGTGTATTATCTCATGTTAATATGAATCACATTGAAAGAGTGAAAGAGATGAAACACGTTACCCAGGTGACGGTACCGATGGAATCCTTTTAGAGAAGTGAAAGCATATGAAGAGGGACCGGTAGCCAAGGGGAAATTACTTCATAATAATCCCAAAATAATCCCAAATAATCCCAAATAATCCCAAAATAATCCCAAATAATCCTTAGAAGTAAAGTAATTTACCTCTCTCCAGTAGTCACAATTTTATTTGGGAGATCTATGAAACTAATACTGTTTAGAAGCCGAAAGATGGCGTATCGATTGCGATAGTCACGCCATTTTTGATACATTTACACTAAATTCACCAGTTCACTCTGGAGGGTAACTCAAACGTTTGAATAAATAAATTTACTCCTAGCTCATTTACTTTATTAAGAGAATCGTAATGGTAGCTTCTTCGAGCTTTTGACTCAACTTTGATTTTCATGCCAATAATAGATGATGACTCGCATCGGGCAATAATCAAAAATAGTCAACGACAAACGGTGTCGCCATCTCTTCATTTACTATAGCTGATTACGGTTCGATATGGAGGGTGTCACTGAGAGTAGAGGTTCATTCGTTTAGAGGTTCACACAACCATAAAAATCACAGTTAAGTTTTGATTGACCTGACCTAGCCTAGTTTTCAGGGCAAGCGTTCTTTTTCTGCGGTTGACCTGCTCTGAGCTTTATGCCCGATGGAGTAATATTGGAACGGAACTGTGTGATTTACCCGTCCTCCATAGTTTTTTTTTAAATGACCGCTTCAAGCTCAGTGAATCGAGGGGCAGATTAGCATAGAAAAATCCTTTGCACTCAAACGAAAATGAAAAGAAAATTCATAAATTCGTTGATAATCATCAAAAAAATCCTTCAATTCATCAAAGAAAATACATGAAAATCAAAGAAAATCCCTTTAATTTCAAAGTCAATCATTAAAAATCCTTGAAAATTTTTAAAACAGTAAAATTCACTGAAAATCCTCAGATTGGAAATCTTAGGATTTTCTTTTGGAAACTCTTTTTGCACCCAAAATATTTGATTATCTGTCCCTACCAGTGAATCACGCTTAACTTAGCAATATTTGAAAAATGTTCGTTCCTTTAACAATATTTGTCCAGTCAGTAAACTATAAAATAAAAATAAAATGTTGAACGGTAGTAGAGTTCTTTAGGTGTATTTTTCATCTTAAATTTTGTCATAAAAAAAATCTTTTTAAATGAGGAAAAAAATATCAGATTCAAAAGCATAACTATTTAATAAATTATAAATTAAATATTAAAATTAAAATAAAAAAATCAATTAATTATCTTCTTGTATGTTAGGAAAAGAAAAAAAATTAAAAATAATTATTTGTGATTTATTGTAAATAATAAAAGCTTTAAAGATCGTGTAATCTTATGAAATAACCAAATTATTATTATTATTACGACAAAAGAAGGAATGACACCAAATTTTAAGTAACTTACATGAAGACACGCATACGAAAATATGAGAAAACAAATTACAAGATTTATCTTTATATTTACCGAGCTAATGGTCTAGGAAAATGAGAATATTTTTAGAATATTTTTTAAGTTTTGGAATGTTAAGCCTATTTACTAAGTGAATTGATATTTGTATCTAAATTCAAGTTACTAATTACAAATTTCATTTTTCCACCGAAGTGACGAGACGACTTGAGACCAGACTTGATAGTAGGACCTTAAATTTAATCAAATAAAACGCTCATAAAAAATGCATCCAAACTTTAAAATAAGAAAATATTTAACGAGAATTCAGTATTCAAGAGCACAGTACTTACTCTTAGTGATTAGCAACACGAAAAATATTTTATTCTAAAGCAGACAAATTATTGAACAAAAAATTTAAAATTTAATAAATAAAACTTGAAAAGCAGCAAAACGGATTTCGTGGAAACTTTGGAACATTTTATGCAAATTTACTTTAAGAACCTACGAAGGAAACCGTTTAATTTTTTTCTCTCGCTTTCGGCCTTTCTCACAGATGCCCAGACGAGAGGTCCCCAAAAACGGCAGCTCGTTGTCACAATATTGCAGTTTTAATACGCAGTCTGTCACGAGGGTGTCAATTAACATCGAATTTACACCGATTTTTTGGAGTTTTTGAATTTCGTCACATCGTTTTTCAACTTTCAGCTCGTTATAGAATTCGGCAACATCGACATGGCCGAATCCGAGTTACAAATCGATTGTTTCTTCTTCGGCAATGATGAATTACAGTAGGGGAATCACAAGATTGTGTAATTTTTTATTTCAGGAGTAAATTTTACTAGTAAAATGAAATATTGCACAATCTTATGATTCCGTTACTGTGTGAATGAATATTGGATGAATAAGTGACACCCCGTGAGCCTGTTCCAATCGGTACAACAAACTTAGGGTAAAAAGCGAGGATAAATGGGATAGGTTAACACTGCCGTAATTTCGATAAGAAACCAGTCCTACAAATAAAACAAAAGAATTCTTTTGTTTCATTTGTGGAACTTGTTTCTTATGTAAATTACGGCAGAATAGGCAAGACCCTCAACACGACTTATAATCATGCGGTGTGTAAGGTGCAGTGGCAATGTGGTAAATTACAGCACGATACGGGAGTAAAGGATGCGATCATGCGATAAGATTTTTTTTACATGCTCATACATTGTACGATGCGAGTCTGTCAAATGTTTCATGTAAGCACGTGTACTTGTGCTTCGCATCGCACCCTAAAGGGGTCGCTGTACAGAAAGCGAATATTCGTTTAATTGGACATTCAGCCCTCATTTTATGCGGATTCTACATGTTTTTCTAACAAAAACGTAATCATTAATTTTACTCTACGAAACTTACTTTGTTTTAAATAATTTTTTTAAGATTGCAAAATACATACAAAATTTTCGTGCTCACAATTTGCACCTCCCTTTGTTTCGTTATTTTGTCAACGCTGGTAACACCACGTTACAAAAATTTCCTTTGTTTACATGTTGAATTTGATCGGTCGAGTTCATTCAAGCGACTTCGTCGAATCTTCCTCCAATGTCTTTTTTTTTAAAGTAGCAGAATTACGGAGCCCAGAGCTTAGACAAGCGAAGAATAATATGTTAGTTTGAATGCTTTTTGTCCGGATTCGTATCGCTGGAATTCGGGCAATTTAGAAAAAAACACTTCACTTTCATTGTATTTTCTTTTTTTGGAGCTAAAATAACCAAAATAAAGAAATGCACCTGTCAAAATATCAAATGTCAGCACATCTCATCTCCCTCTCAGTTTCAACATAAACCAGTGGCGTCAATATTTAAGGTCATTGTTGATATTTTATCATTAAATTGAAGCTAGAAGTCATTATTTGGACTAATAATGCATAGGAACACAATTTTCGGTAAATATTTACATGAAACCGCTAATGAAAAACATAATTGGTTGCGGATTCATAGTCAAAAGTTGTATGTACAATAAAGTTACGTATGAACGACACTGCAACATTTCCCATATATTTTAACTGGTGTTGCCAACGCAAAAAAACGTCCACCTTTTGTTAACTAAATTAATATCCTTCTTTTGCTAGCAATAATACTTTAACTAGCTCTGTAAAAAAACCAAAGATTCTTTGACTCCGATAAAACATATTTTTAAATGTTTAGGAACACGTAGAATGCAAATAAAATGAGCGTTGAATGTCCAATTGTCGCATTCAATCCATTAGAAAACAAGAGTGAGAAGAGCATAAAACACAAACGTAGAAAATTGTGAGTTTACCGTCCTCTTAATCATTCTTTTTAACGGAGTGAATTCGATAGCTACGCGAATATTCGCTTTCCGTATAACGACACCTTAATAGAACTGCTCCTTAACCCGTGAAGGAGTTAAAAGCTCGGTAGAAGGTCAGGGCTACATTTTCTTTCAAGCCACATACGAACCCTCTATCATAGACCCCGCAAGATTAGTTACAATGTTAAGTTGCTTAGCCCTCTCGCACAAACCCTACCGGAGCTCTCTCTTCCCTATGATTCAATTTTCGATTCATTAAAATAAAATAAAACACAACCTGGGGATTAAAAAATTTAATGAAACCAACTAACCAATCAACTATTTAAATAAAACGCAAAAGTCAGAAAATTAGAGAAACGAAAATGAAATTTCCTCTAATATTCAAGATACAATGAGCTAATAATAGACTTTGTAGACGATTAACAAAAGAAACGCGACATGTGCCGAAATGTTGTGGAAGAAAGCGTTGATGTTAGTAGGAAGTGTGAACGTCATCTAGGGCGTCAATTGTGAGACGATGGAGCATCAAAGTATTAGATACAAAATTAGTAAACTGCTGATAGATTTCTGCGACTACCACAAAACGTCATGGGATTTTCGAATTTTGTATCTGAAATTTTGGATTTACATTCCGTCCGATATGTTGGTAACAAAATCCAACGCTATTTTTTATAACATTTTGTTGGCAGTCGTCATGAAACATCCCTGCAAAAGACCTGCAACTCACAATAATTAATACGTTAGCAAATGTAATTTTATTTTTTATTCTGAGTTATAAGTCTTTACGTACGGTTCGTTTTTATAACTTTTCTTTTAGCATCATGAGCTTATTCCTACCAAGGAACTTAAAGCGATAATGGAGACATTAAAGACCCAGTTACATTTTGTACAAAATGATAAAAGGAATTGTACGAGATGGAAGTATAACCAAAATTCAAGTATTAACGTTCACAGAAAAATTTGTATAAAAAAGCATGATCTTTAAGAGAAAAATCCAAAATATAATGTGTGAATTTAATGTACCTCTCTGTAACGTTCGTAAATGTATTGTACAAACAAACATAAATGAAAAATAAATATAGTAGTGTTAATAGATGTTAAATTCGTTTCAATTTAGTATGAAATGGAGAGAGGAAAAATCTAATTATGGAGCTTCACCTAATGAACTCGCCGGTATTAGTAAACATTTCGATTAAGGTCTATTAAGATACTTTTGATCATTATGAAGTGCGCAGGTCACTTACTCGAGAACTTTGATTTTGGAACATGACCGCAGCGGTAGCGGAGGGCGTGACGCAGTCCCCACTCCCAAAAAAAACGTCCACAAACCCAAAAAACTCCATACAAAAACCTTTGGGACAAGGAGCCATATACGCGAACTTTTGATTTATTTCCCCTCGATTCCCTCCCTCTCCAAATTATTTAAAAAAAAAAAAAACAACGTCGCAGCAGCTTTCCAACGAGCGCAGACTCATCAAAATCGGTTGAAAATTCGCTGAGATTTTGAAGTTTGAAAATGACATTTTTCTATGGATCGTCGATTTTTCTATTCTTCTCATCATTATGAAAACTTTTTTTCTGTCGGTTTCTATGTTCTATCTACCGATCTACTAATAATTTTCGATCTCGAGAACTAGACAGCCGATTTTCCTGAAATTTTCAGGGAACGTCAGTCTCGACCCCAAATGAAAAATGAAAATTCTAGAAAAGCCTTGGCATGTGGAAAAGTGGTCAATTTTGACGGTTTTAGGTAATGCTCGGAGTTTTCGAATTTTAGCTCCGGAGTGACACTACTTAGAGAAATGGTTTCTTCTAGAAAGTTATAGAGTTTCATCAGGAGAATATTTTGCGATCATAAGAAAATGACTGCCAGCTGTGATAGCGGCGCCATCTTGAATTTTCGTTTATGGAGTGTTCCGAAGGTAGCCGAAGGTGACACGAAGTGTTCCGAAGGTAGCCGAAGGTGACACGAGGTGTTTCGATGGTAGCCGAAGGTGACACGAAGTGTTCCGAAGGTAGCCGAAAGTTACACGAAGTGTTCCGAAAGCATGCGAAGATGCCACAAAGTATTCCGAAGGTAGCCGAAGATGATACGAAGTGTTCCGATGGTAACCGAAGGTGTTGGAGAACAATTTTTTTCGAAAAGAAAATTTTTTTAGGCCAAATTTTTTTTTTCGGAGAAATTTTTTTTTAAGTAAAAATTTTTTTGGAGAAAA
>CM055406.1:128969036-129011743 GCA_029228625.1 Pseudolycoriella hygida
ATTGGAGAAAAATTTTTTGCAAGAAAAATTTTTTTGAAGAAATTTTTTTCCGAAAAAATTTTTTTCAAAAAATATCATATTTTTCAACAACTGAAAAATTCCAAAACGACTGATATCACAACAAAACCTCTTAAAAGGTAGAGTGTGACGCAGTCCCTAAGTCCGCTTCCAAGATCAATGATATCGATTGAGGTGACGCTATCGTTGATAATACGCAGAAGTTTGTTTGAATGGAACCTTGTGTTCAAAGTTTTAATTTCCTGAAAAAATTACAGCGCTTCTTTTATAACAAAATTACGTTGTGTTAAAAAAAAATTGCGTCACAAATGCCGGACCCAAAAATTTAAATTTACCTTAAACAATCTACGCAATAAGAAACAAAAGTCAAATTTTTGCCGTGGAAAAACTGAAAGTGCAGAAAAAATCTTCCGCTGGTGGGTCCGGCATTTGTGACGCAATTTTTTTAACACAACGTAATTTTGTTATAAAAGAAGCGCTGTAATTTTTTCAGGAAATTAAAACTTTGAACACAAGGTTCCATTCAAACAAACTTCTGCGTATTATCAGCGATAGCGTCACCTCAAGCGATATCATTAATTTTGGAAGCGGACTTACGGACTGCGTCACACTCTACCTTTTAAGAGGTTTTTGTCGTGATACAGAAGTGTCAACGAAAGGAGTGCCACTCTATTGCTGTTATGAGTTGAGGAAAGCGTTCAAAGCAATAGAAAAAACCAAACCTCGCTGGTTGAATCCACTAATTACGGAGACAATAATTCTGTTACAAATATTGAATTTTGAGTTTCGACTTGTCAAGCTTTCTTCTTGAGGCCTATCGAGTGGAATCAGTTTACATTCAATTTAGCTTAACATTTGAAAACCCAGAATTTGTGTTTTCTACTAAACGATACTAAACGAAACAATCATCCCATACTTCTTTTCCCTGAAAGGTACGTCCATCCCTTCATGATTCAAGTTCAAAGATGAACAAAATGGGTCAAATGGTTCTGTAGATAAGATCGAAGAAGTGTCTAAAAACGTGATTTTTTGAGGGTCTGTGAAACTTTTTTCACAGTGGTTTTTCATCGAAGGGTTTCTAACATGGTCAACGCAGTTGTCAGATCAGAGATTCACAAAATTTTGTTAACGAAATATTACTCGCATTCTTTAAATATGCTTTCTTTGTTCGGTAACGCCGGGTCTTTTATTATGTATGTCTGTAAAGTGAATTGAATACAGAGCTCGTGGTAGTAACGAATCAGCACACATCCATACATAAGAGTATAAAGGGATCACCCTCAAAATCCGGAAGCAAAAAATCCGAACACTTAAAATACGGACACTCAAAATACGAACACTCAAAATCCGGAAGAAACAAAATCCGGATGATTTCGCATTATAAGCATCGTCCGGATTTTGAGGCATCCCGATTTTGGAGCATCCGGATTTTGGAGCATCCGGATTTTGGAGCATCCGGATTTTGTAGCAATTTATTTTTCAATAACTTATCTGTCATGTGTTTTGTATAGATGGATCTGCCCCTTCGCGAGCTTTGATTCCGCCATTAAGTGGGCCTTACGACTTTGGGATTCTGCACTTCAGACATCGCAAGGGCAGATACTCTTTCTCGACCACACTTTGCGGGAGCGGCCGTCCCTCGACCCCGCTTTTTTATTTTTCTCTTAGGTTCATGGCCTGCGGCGCTGCTTTTCCAACGAACAATATTTTGTTTGTCATAAGTCAGGTACAACTACTCTAACAAAATTGTATTTAATATAAATTTTAATCATCTGTATTTTGAGGTATCCGAACTTTGAGTCATTCGAATTTTGTATCATCCGGATTTTTTCGCGAAGAGGGGGTGAGGTTCGAAAGCCATATTTTGTTACAACATAGAAAACAATTTTAAAATCGTCAAACGAAAAGTGCGCTACTACGGCAGCTAGGAATTTCTCGCTTATACGGCCGGCGGAGCTTCGCGCCAGCGTCATTCACAATATGACATTTCGTATAAGGAAAATGTTCTATTGTGAATCGCGTTGGCGCGAACTTCCCCGTTACCGTTACTACATCCTCGACAAGAGTGAAATATTTTATGATCATCACAAGATCATTTGGGAGACCCCCCTTGGCGTGATTTACGATCGTTGTTTCATTATGTGACGAAACATGCCGAGAAGGGCATCCAAGCTCAAGGAGGGGAGAGTTTCATGAAGACGATTTTCGCGTGATATCGTGAAATTTTTATGAAAGAAATGCCTTTCCTAAATCAGTTTGTAGCTATTCTTTAAAGGCCTAGCACAAAAATTAAATATCCAAAACATTCGAAAATACATTAAAAAACATTTAGAAGAAACGAGGCAAACCGCAAAGCAGTGCAAAATTTTGTGAATTTGTGCGCATTTTGTGAATTAATTCGACATAATAGGCTCTGTTTGCGAGTCATTCATAAATAACGTCCGGTTATTCACATACCCTACCCCCTACCTTCTCATCCAATTTGGTCTGGTTGCTTCGACTTCCCAAAAGAATTACGTCTGATTTTATTCACGCCGCCCCCAAAAAAATATTTCACTTACTTCGTACTAACCCAAGCGGGTTTTGGCTGAGTCCACAACTCGTCTTCATACTCTTCTGCCTAGGGCCGAACTTCTCCACTCTCTGACTCCCAATTTTCACGAATCTCTCTTCCGGGGTGTACCTCTCGCTCTGTTGCTGTCGAATTTCGTTCTTCGTCCATGCCCGCAACGTGCCCTGCCCATCTAAGCCTAGCTGATTTGATCGCACCAACTATTGTATCTTCCCCAAAGAGCTCAAATTTGTCTTTGTCCTCCACCTCCCTTGTTCATTAATTGGTCCACATATCGATCTCAACACTTTGCGCTCGAAGCAGTTTAGCGTTTCTTCCTGTTTTCATGTTAGAGACCATGTTTTTCCTTTAATCACAATGTGCCTCGCGACTAGCGACAGAAGAGAAGAAAAAATATCTTCCTCGTTTCAACACACTTTAAACCTTAAATGAAGCCAAGGAGCCTTTGGAAGGCGTGTATAACTTTCCCCATTCATTTAAACGGTTTGTGGATGTTCATTCTCTTCGTTAGCACTAACAAACACTCCGAAGAGATTCTTAATGAAAAATGAGAGGCGACGACGTAATTTAAATTAGGGCAAATTCCAATCTTTCCCTACAGCTCCCAGGACATTTGTGTTCGACGCAGCCAAAGACTCGCGAACAACGAAATTACACAAAGTTGAAGTTTAAGAATAAAAGACTGTAATATTTACTTTTATATAAATTTGTATAACAATGATAATGATTTGAAATCCTTATAAGCCACTAGTTTTGTTTCTTAACAAATAAAACTGTAAAGAAAGTAAACGAAAACAAATCCTTAACGCTTAAAGTTCAGCAGAAACTGAGATTTCTATCCAAATCCAAAAATATAGGGAACGAACCTGGATCGGCTTAGGGTCGATGAAACGAAATATTTTTTTCAGTTGAAGCTACGAGTGTGTCAAGTACTTTTTCGTATATTTTCGTGTGTGCGGTGCATCCGTCAAAAGAATCTCGAAATTTTCTAGTGCATGCGCTGAAGATGATTGTAACATTCATTAATTCATTCGATACGTCCACCGATGCCTTCAACACATAGACCTCACTCATTTCGATCCCTAGCCGCTCCATTGCAGACTTGTTCTCCATATGCATTTATGTGATCAAAAAACTTGTAATAAATTCGTTGATAAATTCTTGTCTTAGCTTTGGACAGAAAAAAGGTGTCGCGTTATACTTCATTCAATTTCTGCCTACTCTCCGATTGCCCTCACTACTGCCTCCGCTCCGATTACCCCCACCACTGCCTCCACTCCGATTATCCGCACCACTGCCTCCTCTCCGATTACCGCCACCACTGCCTCCTCTCCGATTACCTCTACCACTGCCTCCTCCTTGATTGCCTCCGCTCTGATAGCCACCGCTACCGCCTCCTCTCTGATTTCCCGAATATCTCGAAGGAAATGTTTTGTTATCTCTATATTCGTTTCTCCAATTGCTTTTCTCTAGCTCAATAGACTTGTTCATGAATTCACAAAAATGCGAAAGATAAATGTTTCCGTCAGCCGGGGTTTCTTCCATCGTTACTATACGCAGAATTTCAGGTCGATGCCAATCCCACAATTGTTTGCATTGAAATGTTTGATTGAAATTCGTGCCGTCGTTTATTTTCGGAAAATGTCGGAGAAACAACAATCCCTTCACCTCAAACAGAGGTTCCTTTTCAGAAGTTTGAACCTTTTTACGCAATATTGACGAGCCGCGCTGTGTAGCTTTGAAAGTCTCACGGAATTTCTCCATTTCCGCAATGAGATCCTTCAGTGGGAATGTTTCTTTGCAGTTTATTGCGGTACTTCTGATCCATTCGTCAGATTGATTTTTTACGAACAGCGTTGGATTGTTGATTGCGATGGCAAATTTTTTACACAACTCCAGTCTCGTCAAATATGGAAGGTGTCTGATGTCCTCGCCATTTAAAACTAACCCATCGATGATGTGGAAACCGTGTGGAGATGATTCTTTGATAAAGTGAACGTGATGGCGAACGATTTCTCCGTACAAAAATGTGTTACTTGGGAACATTAAGCCAATGTCTGGACAAGTTTTCCATTGCCCAGAAATGGAATCCAACATTGTCACTTTGGTGGAATTCCTCGTTGAGAAAAAAGTCCGATTTTTGTTGTCTGTGTTTTCAATCCAAATGCAGTGCCACTCATTTCCAAGCTTGTCGCCGGGTACGTTGAATGATTCACTCAGTGGCAGCTGCGGATTTAACGAGCTCTCAGGTGTGTTGGCGATATTCGCCGCCCATTCATCGAAATCGAAGATGGCTTCTGTTTTCTGTTGGAGATGCCATTTCTGTAAACATTTTTCGACCAAAAATGGATCATTCGAGTGGTGTACTGGCTGTTCTTCTAGCATGTTAAGCATCGCTTCTATTTGACGCTCAGCAATCAAGTTATTACTTTTGTAAATGAAATCGAAAAATGGTTTATCGTTTAGTAGAGTGTCCATAGGAACCATGGTTGTGATGTCCATGTAACTTTTACTTATTTCAAACATTTTCCTGTTTACCTCGATCAGGTGATTTAGAATTGTTTCTGTGCCAGAGTTCTTCCATTTGCAGATCAAATAACTAAAAAAATCTTTATGAACATAGGGCTACACCAGATCCGTGCGAATGCAATACGAAAAATAACCAACAACCAAAACAAATAACTGCTAAAACAACTGCATCAAATTTAACTACTGACATATGACTGTCGAAATGTCGGTTCAAAAATTGGAAATAAAAAAAGACGGAGTGGAGGGGCCGGCAGCCCCCGCATAGGGAAGTACAAAAATTACTTCTAATTACTACATAAATCGTGAAAAACCAAAAAAGTGGAGAAGTTCCCTCTATAAGGGCTGCCTGCAAGGCATATAAAAGCTCGCCGCAGGCGTGAAGGCTTGAGGGCAAAGGCCCCATAATTAAAAAATTACTTCTCATTTCTACATAACGAAATAGTTAAAATCGTTCGGAATTATTGTTGTATTTCATTCATTAAAGTAAGCAGTTATTTATGTAGTACATAGTTGTGGGGGTAGCACTTATTTTTGCTGGTAGTTGTTTATGATGGTAGTTATATTTCGGTCGTCATTTCGACATAGAGCCGAGTTCCATATCATCTGTCAAACCATTTCCCATGCCTCACTTGCAGAGATAATAAGCAAAAACCTTTCGATGGGGAGATAGTCGTAAATTTTAGGTTCAAAGGATTTCGAATTGGAGGGATTCCCTGAGAATTTGAAAGATTTTATTGAGGGTTTTCTACGTATCAGAGGCTTCCTATGTTCCCGTCACTCGACAACTCAAACGTTGAAGTTCAAAATGTTACAAACGTAAAGATAAAAACCATAGAGTCCTTGGAATTCGTATGGGTTGCAGGTGCAAAATGTGTGTATCCTTGGTATCCTACATACCAGGAAGGTTTTGGGCCAATTTGGGAAAGCAGAAAATGACTGGAAACAAATCACTGGAAAGAAGGAAATGACTGGACAGAAGAAAATGACTAGAAAGGAGAAAATGACTGGAAAGAAGGAAATGCCACAAAAGAAGAAAATGACTGGAAAGAAGGAAATGCCACGAAAGATGGAAATGCCACGAAAGAAGGAAATGCCTGGATAGAAGGAAATGCCTGGAAAGAAGGAAATGACTGGAAAGCAGAAAATGACTGGATAGAAGAAAATGACAGGAAAGAAAAAAATGCCTGAAAAGAACTAAATGACTGGAAAGCGGAAAATGACTGGAAAGAAGGAAATGATTGTAAAGAAGGAAATGACTGGAAAGAAGGAAATGAGTGGAAAGAAGGAAATGACTGGAAAGAATTAAATGCCTGAAAAGAAGGAAATGACTGGAAAGAAGAAAGTGACTGTAAAGAAGAAAATGACTGAAAAGAAGAAAATGACTGGAAAGAAGGAAATGATTGGAAAGAAGGAAATGACTGGAAAGAAGGAAATGACTGGAAAGAATGAAATGCCTGGAAAGAAGGAAATGACTGGAAAGAAGAAAGTGACTGTAAAGAAGGAAATGCCACAAAAGAAGAAAATGACTGGAAAGAAGGAAATGCCACGAAAGAAGGAAATGCCACGAAAGAAGGAAATGCCTGAAAAGAAGGAAATGCCTGGAAAGATGGAAATGACTGGAAAGAAGAAAATGACTGGATAGAAGAAAATGACTGGAAAGTAGGAAATGACTGGATAGAACAAAATGACTGGAAAGGAGGAAATGACTGGAACGAAGAAAATGACTGGAAAGGAGGAAATGACTGGAAAGAAGAAAGTGACTACAAAGAAGGAAATGACTGGAAAGAAGGAAATGCCTGGAAAGAAGGAAATGACTGGAAAGCAGAAAATGACTGGATAGAAAAAAATGACTGGAAAGAAGGAAAAGCCTGGAAAGAACTAAATGACTGGAAAGCAGAAAATGACTGGAGAGAAGGAAATGATTGGAAAGAAGGAAATGAAAGAAAATAATTCTATATAATGTAAAATTTTAAAAGGCTGTAAGGCCTTACTCATATTATGTCATAAATAAATAAACTAACTAAACTTTTCAGAACATAGAGTATCATACAAAAATATAAAAAAACCGTAAGGTTAATTAGGGAAATTCTTACTTTCAATGAACTCTTCTGTTTTCTGATGCGACGAAATCTTTGATTCACTTAAAGAACAAGGGAGCCGAACAAATAAAAATTCCTCAAAATTGTTTGCTTGTAACGACGGCGCGACGTAGGAAATAAGTTTTCATCATCTTTGCATACCTAGCTTTATGAGGGAAATGGTCAATTTTTGTGTGATTTTGTCACAAGAAAAATTTAACGGATACCAGGAAATATCAGGAAGCTCGATCTGGATACAAGGAAGAAAACATTAATTGCATCTAAAAGGTGATTCTATGTTCTATGTTCGTAAGAGACGCTTACAATTTTTCGATGAAAGATGGATTGACAGACAGGCAAACCTGTAATTGACCTAACAATCTACGATCTTGCGCTAGGCCGTACGGGTTTAAAAATTGTAAACAAATCTACTGTACCGTTCTGCAGACGATGGTCTCGATGTAGGCGGTTTGACCAAAAACACTTCAGCGAAACATTTGTGCAACAAATAAATCAAACTGGCCGTAAAGGGGAGAAAAATGTCGAAAATTTTCATAATGAAATGTCCATTGGTTCGTAGCAGTGAAAGAGCTATCACCGCTTCACCCAAATGAACTGGCTTATAAATGGTTTCCTTCATGTATTTCTTCTCTGTGACTTCGCTGGCAAAATCAGCGATAACAACATGAACACCTAACGGAGTGTGTTTGCGTACGTAGCGATCAATCCACGTAATATTTCCATCGTCGAAAAAGTGGGGATATCTCTTGCGATTTTTTAAAATGTTAAATTGTTGTGGACCAACTGTGAACCGTTTGTTGGAGTAAATTTCTTTATCCATTGGAATGCCGAAGCCCTTTGTCTTCCAATCCCTTCGCCACAACAAATAATCTGCGAAACCCCCAGGCTGACCACCAATGTCTACAAAATACATTAGTTCGTTCGGATTAACCAACGATCGATTTTGCTTGTCCACGGGGTTGCTGAACATGAAATCCATTAGTGAATCAATATTCGCGAATTTCACGGCTGCACGATTCAGTAGGAAAGCTCTTTTCACCGCTTCCAGAGGATTTACACACATTTTCAGCGTCCGTCGATCATCGCGCGATAAATTCTCACACTTGAGGTAGACGGGATATAATTTCTTAACAATTTGTTCATCAACAAACTTTGTGTTTGCATCCAATGATTCTGTTCGGTCACCGTAACCAGTCCAAGAAAACAAAATGTTTCTATCCAGACGATCCTTCCGTTGGCTCTTCAAACATTCGACTGATTCTTGAAGCAATTCCTCAACCGTTATTTGTGACTTTAGATCGTCAGTGGCTGCTTCTTGTGACAGATCCAAGGCGGAAGTAAGTGCAGCTAATTCTGAAATGGACACATCATCCGCAGTAGCTGATGCATCTGGTGATAACATGTCTGACTGAACTGAAAATGAGAAAAAATGGTTATGAAATAGTTGAGCCGGTAGCATTTTAGTTAAGCATTTCAGCAGGAAATGTATTTAGCGTTGGGTTCGCAATGGTAAAGCGAATCTTTTTCAACTTACGGTAATAAAACAGACTTTGTTTTCTCAACACAATTACAACAATGAAAACAAATGATAAGAGGCAGTAGAAGACTATTATGAAGGGGAAATCTGGACCATTTCACAAAACTTATCTCACAGAAAAATGTCAAATGTCAAAACATAGCAAGTAAACAAACAAATGCAACGGACCCGTACGCATCAGATAGATGTGACAAACAGAGCAGATGTTGCGCAATGACTCGAACGTATAGAATGTTCTATGTTTTTTAGAGCTATAGAAATTTAAAAGATTCACAGAAATTATCCAAGGCAATGTTCAAAGTCCCTACCGAAGTATGTCTTATGACATCTGAGACCATTATTGATATCGTTGGCCGAAATGTTCTCCTCCAAATTTCGTGTAGTTAAATTTAGGGAAGAGGCAGTTAGGTCTAGTTTTATCGCAAAATTCGACGAGGGATTTGAGGGGCTTCCAGTTGACTGCGAGGATATTGAGACTGACTGGGCGAATTTGTCTTGGGTGTAGCTGAGGAATCTGTGGACAGTGTCGCTCGCGGGGTCAAAACAAGAAAACTGGTTGGTAGAACAACGATATTAAGGGGGCTATTTTGGAAAAGTGGAAATTATACTTGATCTGGTTACAGGACAGAACGAATAGGAAGTGGGAGGTTTATAAGGCTTGCAGGCAACTGGTTAAGTATTTAGTCAAGAAAGAAAAGGACCGGAAGGGGAAGAAGTTTAGGGAGGAATTGGAAAAGGCAGGTCAAGGCAGGGTTCAGAAATTTCGGTCGATGATTAAGGACATTATACAGATAAAGGTAAAGTCTGGAGGACTTGGCTGGTTTACTTTCAAGATTTATTTATTTATTTATTTCATCGATGGCCCCCTGACTGAATACTAATAAGTATGACAAAAAACATAAATCACGAGCAGAACCGGAAGTGAGCTGCCGACCCAGTCGACCCGTCGGAGTCAGTAGCCACCTCTGCTCATCGTCATTATTAACAATTATACAATTCTAAGTTGAAGTTATCATACATAAAACAGGAATCAATTATTAGACGAAAATAGAAAATAGCCCGACGTTCTATCAAGCACCAACGTCTCGTGCAGCCAATGGTCCACCTGAAACAATAATGATTAGCGGAAACTAGTCGACTAGACTAGCTGTTTTTGCAAGTCGACGTGACTTAGAGTTACATTTGAGAGTCGTGAGACCCGAGTTGACTAATCAGATTCTGATTAGAGTGAGAACCATAGGTTCAGTTTAAATAAAGATAGAATCATATTGACATTGATTATGAAATTCTGGTCTTACCATTCAGTTTATACGCAATTTTTAACTTCCTGATAGTCATCTTGAACGATACACGTGGTACGTTTAGAAATCAAAGTAGTGAAAAGCGGTTAAATGCCATGCACATGTTATTGATTGGCTCATAAAGACCATATTTTGTCCTGTGTTCGTCGACAACAAGAAAGTCATCACCACGAGTTCGGGTAGAGGAAAATGATAGGGAAGGAATGTCCTAGTTCGGAGGTGGGGGAGGAAATAACACTGGATGAGTTGTTCCGAAAGGTCGGGGATTAAGGGTAGGAAAAGCCGCAGGGGTGAGTGAAATTAGGACGGAATTTATAAAGAATAACGGATCAGTTGGGATCCAATTGCTTTGTAGGATTTTCAATTTGGCCGAGTATCTGCTGACGGAAGCGTCAGTGTTGTCGCTCCAATTTATAATAAGGGCAACCGTAAGGTTTGCAGTAACTATAGGGGGTTAGGAACATAGCGGAAGACGTGCTGGATGAGATTCAGGTTGGTTTCAGGCCTCTGAGAGGGTATCAGAACCAGATTTTCTGCCTGAGGCAATCGAAAAGCTTTATGAAAAGAACAGGGACTTATGCTTCATCGACTTGGAGAAAGTATTCGACCGAATGCCAAGGCAGAAGCTGTTCGAGGTTCTCAGCGAGTACGGTACCAATGAGGGCTTACAGCGTGCCATTAAGAGTATTTACTCAGGGCCGCGGTATGAATAGATGGCGAAATTAGCGACTTAGCGTTCGTCAGGGACGTTGTCTCTACCCGCTTCTGTTCATAACTTTCGTGGACAACATCATCAAGGAGGCCAACTTGCAGGGAAATATAGGGGTCGGTGAGGTAATAATGAAAATCCTGGGCTATGTAGAAAACTTGATTTTGTTGGCGAATAATACCGAGTTTTTATAGGGTGGCTTGACTGCCTGAAAGCCACATGTAAGGAGTACGGGATGAAGGTAAGTGTGGGAAAAACTAACGTTGTGCATGTCGGCGAATCTCGGAAGGAGATAGTTTGAAGTTTAAATGGGGAGGAGCTGGAGCAGGTTCCCCAGCCCGCTGATACCGTAATCGAAGGAAGCAGTGGGATAATCACATTAAGCACGACGACATTAGGGAAACTTTAGGGATTTCGTCAGTGGAAGAGGCGGCAACGGTCAATTGTTTGCGAAAGTTCGGGCACGTTCGAAGGATTGGCAATAACAGGCTACCGAAAAGGATCTTGGATGCACAGGTCTCGGGCGTTAGGCCAAGGGCTAGACCAAGGAGAAGGTTTATTGATTCAATCAAATCTGATGCAGAAGTTAGAAGACTTTCTCTGTGCGGACAAACCATCTCCTTGGCGGGCGATAGGAGAGCGTGGAGGACGATAGTTCACCATTCTGGGGTTGTGATTTGACATAAAGGCCTCACACCGAAAGGTACTAATGGTCTATAAAGTTTGATGATTTGATAGTGAGGCACCATAGTTCTAGAAATATCAGCTATTTAAACTGCTGACAAACTTGAACGTTCACGAAAAAGTGTATTTAAGTCCATACATTTGCAATGATTTCTCATTCTAATTATGTGTTGTGCTGATATACACACAATCCTAGCTAGGCATAGGTGTAATGATGAGTTGTGACACGCAGAAATCAGATTTGTTCTTATTATTCGTTCCTTGTTTAAAAAGTGTCGAAGCAAATACAAAAGATTTAGTCATGTTTTACTCGAGTTATCGTAATTGAACGAAAAGTAATTCAATTCATTTAAATGAATTAAAACTGATCTCGCCAGTTTTCTGCTGGATAAGTTCTCAATTTCCCCATCATCAAATTGTCTATAATGTCAGACGCAGAAATGAGCGCTGCGAAACCATTCGTTCTTGTGTGTGCACCGTGACATTGAAATCGATCTGTTGGTAAAAATAACCGACTCACAAGAACCGGATATGTTTGCCACGAATATTATGTCATATGATTGTCACAAACATAACATATGTTCATCACAAATATTATGTCGTTTGTTTGCTGTAGTTAGTTGCAAAAACGTTCGCAATTTCCACTGAGATATCAATACAAACTCGGGATATGTGATACGACTTTTTGTTTGTTTCTTCCAAAGCGGCTGATATCAGTTGAGATGACGCTTTCAGCTTTGGTGCCACAAATGCGAGAATGGTACGACCTTGAAATTACGGTTGAATTCATTTCAAAGGGTTTATTCTTCAATTAAGAATTTTCAGATAACAATTTCTGCTTATTTATTAAGAACGACCAAGCGCGGAGCAATATTCATAGCCATCAGTTCTTGGAAAAGAAGTTTGGCTGCATACGGAAGTCTCACCTGAGAGATCTGTAAACGATAAGAAAAGTACCGATCAGTAACGATCACTTGACTCATCAGTCAGTCGGACAACTAACATAGGCCTTATTTCTGCATCCCCTGCACTCGAACGTGTTGTTCTTCAAATTCGCGATGGCAATTAGACCACAGAAATCGCAAACATGAATGCGATATGGATCAGAGACTTCAAATAAACGTTCGCGCAGAAATTGGGCAGCTCCATGGGAGATTTGACAATCTCGTTCCATTTCACCGAAACGTAGACCACCATCACGAGCCCTACCCTCCATAGGCTGTCGAACCAAAATTTGTACTGGACCTCTTGCTCGCGAGTGCATTTTGTCGTCGACCATGTGTTTCAAACGCTGGTAGTAAGTCGGGCCTAAAAATACTTGCGCATTGATTTTACGTCCAGTGTGTCCATTGTACATGACTTCATTCCCACGCAAATGGTACCCGTACTCTTGTAGGAAGGTTGAGATCTTTTGCACGTTAACCGCATCGTTAAATGGAGTCGCATCACCAATTTCACCTTTGTTTGCGCCAAGTTTACCTAACAGTTTACATCCGAGTCAGACAGATTAGAGAACATCAGCAGAAATTTACTGAACATTTTCGTACCTTGCAAACATTCAATCAAATGGCCAATTGTCATCCGAGACGGAATAGCGTGAGGATTAATTATAATGTCGGGTGTAAGACCCTCGCATGTGAAAGGCATATCCTCATGCCGGTATTGGATACCACAGGTACCCTTCTGTCCATGTCGAGATGCAAATTTATCGCCAATCTGAGGAATACGAACGGATCGAACACGAATCTTACAGAACTTGTAGCCTTCATTATTCAGCGTCAACATGACCTGGTCTACGATGCCAGTTTCAGAGTTACGCAGAAATGTTGAAATATCCCGTCTCGTATGTTTTTTGATCGTTTCACCCAACTGCAATGAATTCGAAATTAATGAAACTTCA
This sequence comes from Pseudolycoriella hygida, assembly GCA_029228625.1. NCBI lineage: Eukaryota > Metazoa > Arthropoda > Insecta > Diptera > Sciaridae > Pseudolycoriella > Pseudolycoriella hygida. The sequence goes on from CM055406.1 coordinate 128,982,386, forward strand.
TAACCGAATATATATTTTGCCACCAACACAATCGTCATCATCAGGCAGCGTTACAGTTTTTCCAATGATTACATCTTCACCGGATACACGAACGCCAGGCGCAACGATTCCATCTTCGTCCAGTTTGTCGTACAAAGCGTTTCGCATCCCTTGGCACGTTTGCCGATCTGGTTTTTCAAATTGTTCATCTTGATCTCCCGCTCGTCTGTTTTCAACATCTTTATACGATCGATAAAACACCGATCGGAAGAATCCTCGTTCCACAGCTGAGGCGTTCAATATGACGCTGTCTTCCTATAGAAAGGCGGTTACATTAAGCGAAAATTCGGTTACCTTCCTTTCAGTTCATATGAAAAGGAAGATGAAATAGCTCCCCCCCCCCATGCAACTCTCACTATCATACTCGAAAGGAAAAGGATGCGGACAGAGTAGGCAGCAAGGGCTCCTGATAAATACAATGGCGGTAAGTTCGCAATCTGTTCAAGTATACCAAATGTGGATGTAGCATATTATACGAGATATATTGAAATTATAAATTGAATGAATATGAATATGAAACAATTGCTTGCCACTGTATATAGACTATTGTGAACATCTCCGAGCTTGGTGAAGCTTCCAACAGCTTTGTAGTATTTGACTGAAGTAGCCGCCAATTTTTCTCGTCAACGGCTGTGAACGGCACATATCCTCGAGTAATCGCTAATTTTGTCATTTTGAATTGTTACAGCAGATTTTGGCGAGAAAGTTGACGGCTTCTTCAGCCTATAAAGCTGAAGTAGCTGCCAATTTCCCGGCCATTCCACACAAAATAACGCTACTTAACACTACTAGTATAATGACAATGGAAAATGGACAGTCTTTTTTGGCGGTTACTTCAGCCCGGTGTTGACAAAACAAACAATTCATGTGTTGGAAGTTAAGTTAGTTATACCCCCTCCCCTGCTTCTAAATCAAACGGATTTGTTGATGCCCCCCTCTCCCCTGAAGACTTCGGAATCGTGGAACCACTACAAGAAGTTTGACAAATTACGTACCTGATTGTATCCCGTGTAGCAAAGAATGGCAACAATTGAATTAATGCCAGCCGGTAGCTCTCTGAATCGTAGATATTCCATGGATCTGGTGGTTACCAGTGGTTTCATCGGGTAATACAAAACGTGTGCCAATGTGTCCATTCGAACGTGGAAATTCGTTATGTAAACTCCCATGGCTTGTTTGCCCATAGCACTCTGGTAGGTGTTACGCGGACTTTGGTTGTGATCGGGGAACGGAATGATTGACGCGCACACACCCAGAATCATTGCAGGATGGATCTCGCAATGTGTGTAAGTCGAACAGTACGCGTAATCCTTGCTCATACACAAATCGCTGGGTGACATTGCAATCATGATGGTTTCCTCTTCCAAAGTGTCGATGTACTCGACAACGCCAGATGCTACCAACCCGTGCCAGCCGTAGTTGTTATATTCGCGTTCTTTCAGTAATTCAATGTGATTTCTTTTCAGAAGCAATTTGCTATTTTCAACGATCAACAGCGGTCGACAAATGCGACCAGCGTCCGTGTAGATTCGAATTTCTCTGTCTCGAATATCCCGAACTATTGAAACTTCCGATACGATGATATCCATTTGACGTCTCAATTTACGCAATGTGGCCATAAGTTGCTCCGGGTCGCCATGAATTCCTACCCAGCAACCGTTGACAAAGATTTTCGTTGCATGGACAATAGCAGATGGGGCGATTTCTTCTAAATTTTCCATTGACCATTCTTCCAAGAACTCCAAAATGGGAGACGGTTGAGAACCAACCGAAATGTACGCCATCAACGCCAGATTTTTGACCAATCCGACAGCAGCTCCCTCTGGCGTTTCAGCGGGACATATCATTCCCCACAATGTGTTGTGTAGTTGACGAGGCTTTGCCAATTTACCATCACGTCCAATCGGAGAATTTACACGCCGTAAATGCGACAATGTTGACGCAAACGTCAATCTGTTCAATACCTGAGACACACCAGCTCTTGCTTGATGTGCTTTTTTCTGGTCACCCCAGTTACCAGTGGCTAGTGAGTAGCGCAGACCGTCAGTAATAATTTTCGTTTTGATTGCAAGTTCCAAGTTAAAGTCCTTTCCTCGATCGATAAACTTTTGCGCATACATTCGGATTTCCTTCAATAGATTCTTGAACAATCCGCGAAACAAGAACGCTAGTAAAGGACCAGCCAAATCCAGACGCTTGTTGCCGTAGTGATCCCGATCGTCTAATTCGCGTCGTCCAAGAGCAGCTAAGAGCAGTCGATGCACCATGTAACCCAGAAAATAGGCCTTTCTCGTTTCACAGAAATCGGAGACGCCAACGTGCGGAAGCATTTCCTTTTGCAAAATTTCTTTGGCATATCTGATGCGTTTATCTTTGGTGACACCAGGGCTGGCACCTCTTGTGCCAATGAAATTTAATGCGACACTTTGTTCCTGCACCACGAACGCTTCGTCCAATGATGGTTTGACCATTTCCATAATTTCCGGATCGTCGAAATCGTAAATAATGTGCTCCAAGATGTCACGATCGGCAACGAAACCAAGCGCTCGGAAAACGACCATGACGGGAATCTCCTGCTTAATGTACGGCAAAATTGCAACCATTCTTTGTCCGATGATCGACTTCTTCAAATTTTGTCCACCACGAGCCATCATGTTCACCCATAACGTGGATGTTGGTCTTGAGCTGTGCTCTAAACACGACCGAATTTCCGCTTTGAACGCATATTTGCCCTCTTTCACACAGAACACATACACTGTGTTGGTGGCCATCTTTTCCTGAGCGATTAACACCTTTTCAGAACCGTTTATAATGAAATAGCCACCCGGATCTAAAGGACATTCGTTCAATTCGGTCAAATCCCGATCGTTTAAGTCACCCAAAATGCAGTATTTCGACCGCAACATTATTGGAATTTTGCCAACAAAGGTCTTTTGGTGTTGCGTTTCAATCGGCGACGAGTTTTCGGGAAATTTTGTTTTTGTTATATCGACGTATAAGGGTGCGGAATATGTAAGATTCCGTAGACGAGCTTCGTTCGGCATCATGGGACTTGGTGAACCGTCTTTTTCCCAATGTGTGGGTTTTGATAAGTAGATTTGCTCGAATCTGATTTGGTAGCGGGGCTAATGAATGAAAGACGATAATAATTTTCTTTTCAAACTACGTCAGTGAAACACCGAAACTTCGTTTGTACTCCAGTCGTTGCTACTCGACTCAAATCCTGACATACATACACAGACACGGACTAAATGAACTCCCGACACAGAACACAGCTATGTGGAAGGTGAAAAGACGGCTGACCCACGGGCGCGAGCCGAAAGTATTATGACTTTTAATGCTCTTGGTTCCACATTCGGACTAACCTGTTGTAGACGTCGAGTTTTCATTTTCGTTTTTTTCGGGTCGGTTAGAGTTCGAAGACTTCAAAAAACAACACCCGACGCAATTCGAAAAAATACGTTCACTCAATGCTTTCAGTGCGGTTTGAATTTGAATTTTTCATGCGATATATGCGTAAATTACGACGTTTCCACGCGATCATAGCGTAAAATACGTAAACAAACAATAGGTTTTTATACTGCCACCTAACGTCAAATAGGAAAGAACCAAAAAGGCGTTAAGAGTATTTTGGCAATGTCAATGCCAATGAAAGAATTGGGGCCTAAAACCAGTGGTTTTGTACTGGATGTATAGATCTATTGGGAGACCTATACTAATATACGACTGCATGGTTTGGGCACCACAGACCAAAATTGATGTGGTACAGAAGAAACCAGGCAAAGTTCAGCGATTGGCGTGTTTGAGTGCGACAGGAGTGATGACCTCGACGCTGACAGCGGCTCTAGAGGTGTTGCTGTCACTGCCGCCGCTCGACCTGTTCATAAAACAAGAAGCTGCATTGACAGTGTACAGACTATGTAAGGGAGAGAACTGCCTCTTTGCCTCTAGGGGAGCATGCTACCGTTTTCCAATCTGAAGCCATAGCCATATGTGAAGGCGCCCAACAAATGATCCGAGCTGGGATCGAAGACAAGAGAGTTTTGATTTGTACGGACAGTGAATCGTTGATAGAATCACTGTCGTCGATCAAGTTTTCTTCAGAGTTAGTTCTCCAATGTTTCTCAATGTTAGAGACTCTATCAAGCAACAATAACGTTAAGCTTGCTTGGGTACCTGGACATTCTGGAATATTGGGGAACGAAAAAGCCGACGAACTAGCCAGGAGTGGAAGTAGTGCCAAATTCATTGGAGCCGAAAAAGCCGTCGGAAGATACGCGGGTTTGATTAGAACTCTGGTGAGAAAAGAAACGGAAAAAAACCATCAGAATAGGTGGGAGGTCTTGACTAGTTGCAGACAATCGAAGGAATTCTTGGTGGGCTGTAATAAAAAGAACACGAAGTTCCTTCTCAGTCTGGGCCGAGTCAAGCTCCGCACGTTGATTGGAATTCTCACGAGGCACACGTACCTTAACAAGATAGGGATGGTAAACGACCCAGTCTGTAGAGGGTGTGGCTTAGAGCCAGAGACATCGAGACATTTTGCGTGCACATGTCCAGCACTGATGAGTCTCAGAACAAAGCACTTGGGAGATTTCTATATAACTCCCGAAGAGCAATTGGAGCTCTACTTAGCTAATTTGTTATCTTTTATTATAGGAAGCAAATGGCTGATCGGACCGTAAGGGCAAAATTATAACTAACAAAAAGGAGTACAGCACAATGGGCCCAACAAAGAATGGCCCACGTGTTTTTGGAAGAAGCATATAGCTTAGGTTGCAATCAATTTAGCTCTTAAGCATTTGAATTGTAATTGTAATATTGCTTTTCTTTCAAACTCCCCAATAAAACCAAACGTCAAACAGTTGAACTTTATGAAAAATTTCAAATTTTGCGAGGGCCTAAAAGCGTCAATTATTTTCTCAAAGTTGAGTTTAAAAAACGTCTTAAAGAAATCTTTTAAAATGACTGGCAATTGACGAAGTTCGAAAACGCCAATGTGTAGAAGACGCGAATGATCGAGCGGACACACTGGATTACAGTTTTAGTTTCAGCGTCTCGTTTCGAAAGATTATTCAACAGATCTGTTCTCTAAGTATTTCACTCGAAAAGATTGTGACCGCGGGGTCTCTTTTCGTTTGACACTTTATGAACATTCTCTTGCATTCTGAACCAGTTACCGGTGTTTCAATCACTGCAGTGTTATGTTGAGGTTCGCCTTGTAACTCAATAACTGGGGAATCTTCAACAATGCGTTGAACGGACATCTGAAACGCAAGAAAATGCTAGAATCGTTTTTTGATGGCATGAGTAACAGTAAAGTCACCTGAATAAATTCATCGAAGCTGTCCAGTTGCTGACGAACAAGGCCTTTTTCATCAAAGTAAGAATTGATGACAATCCAACAAGCTTCCTGCCACAATTCATTACTAATTTCATCCAAATCATCCTCTTCGTATGCCTCGCCACTTTTTTCTGAAAAATTTCAGCAAGTTTCAAGTTATTACGAAAAATGAAATGAAAACGAGCGAAAGCTAACCTAACATTTTGATTATGGCTCGCTTTCTTAATTATTATTAGACGTTACCACCATCTAAGTTATACATTTAGGCCACTAACAAATGACCGATCGCAATAATTTCACTGTAGTTTGTCTATTTCAGAAAAAGTTCAGTCCTGCAAGGAAAAAACGCGTGCACACGCAATGGAAAGTGCGAACAATTTTCAGTATCAGCGCAACGTGTCGTGCGAGTTGAGGGAGTTGAGTTGAAAAAAGTGAGACGGAGCCGAGGTTTCTATCATGGAAACGAGTCTTTCTGAAAAATGATTGTTACGATTTCAAACGCAGTGTTTCTGTACCAATTTAACTAGACTAATAGACATTGATAAAGCTGAAGTAGCCTGTATCTGGCCTGTCCTGAATTCGCTGAAATTGAATATAACTGCAGTAACTCTAACGGTTGGATTGTCATTAGTGTTGGAAATGGAAGAAAATTAAAAGGAATAAGTGACATCGTTCATTCGACACATTCCATGAAATATCAGATTTCAAACTAAGGGATTGTAAAACGAAACATGCATGAAAAATTTAGCCAGTCCAGTGACTTTCCTCCCAGCAAAAATATCAGATCTCTTCAAGAAAGTTTCATCATATCAGAGGGGTTCACTTGCTATAAAAATATTCATACTATCTACGTCAATTTTTTCGCGTCTTGAAATTTCTGGTATATTTTATAGATATCGTTTTTTTAATTTTCAGCTTGTTATAGGATTCGGCAACATCGACAATTCGCGTTGCATGGCCGAATCCGAGTTACAAATCGATTGTTTCTTTTTCGGCAATAATGAACTTTTGGATGAATCTTTTTATTGGAGTGACATACCCGTTCATCATATCCAAGGATTTCTGCCATAAGGGGTCGTGCACATATGACGTCACGTTTGCTATAAAAAATGAGTATCCATAAAACGGGGGGGGGGGTGGGGGCAGCCGGAGTACTATAAGCAAAATCTCTTACCAGTTTGGAGTTATAGACTTTGTGGATTTTATAGCAAGCGTGACGTCATATGTGTACGACCCCTAATAGGACACTTTTCCAGTGAATTTTCTACAAATGGCTCGCTTTTTAAATCCATTCCCAGTATACATTTTGATAAAAAAGATTCGGTATTGCTCAATATTTTTGTTATTGCCAAATATTTCGGTCTACTTTTTATAACAAATAATTACAGAGATAATGGTATGTACCACACATCTTGAGTTCATTCATTAACAATTTGTATAATAGAACAATACACTCAAAAGGTATGTGCAGAGTCATAAGTTTAGTTGTAATGTCATAAAAATAATTTTGTAATGTTTCGGCAGAATGCCATTGATAATGGTCTAAAAAGTAGACCGAAATATTTGGCAATAAATTTAACAAAAATATTGAGCAATAATCTTTTTTATGAAATTTATGAATGCTCAGACGTTGGTCAAAAAACATTTTTTATACATTTTGACATGAAATTTGATCCATCAATGTGTGATAGACTTTAATTCTGCCGCAGGTAACCTTGGTAGGGTCACTTTTCAGACCCCCAGCCCTCCTTGTCACGCTATGTCGCAATTTTCGCATAAGTTAAATTGTTCTTTTCACAAACCTCGATTGTTGCTTTGATTATACTTGCAGACGTCCATATTTGTTTAAGTGCGTGTACGCTTTCGCACGCTTTTCGAAAGTGCGCACGAAATTTATACTCACAATCCACATCATAAACGTTTTCAGAGCGAAAACTGCAATAGTAATTTTCCTACCTTAGTTTTGTAACTAAGGTTTTTTCAGCATTAGTCCTAAATAGTGTTCGCACGAGCCAGAGGCAAGTGTGGGTGGACACTATTTACGACGTGTGCTGAAAAAGTCTAGTTACAAAACGAGGTAGGAACAACGTTTTCTGCAATTCAATGCCAAAATAGACAAAACCAAACAATAAAGTTTCTATTTCGATCACAATTTCCTTTTCATTGCATTTTTAATGTCAATTAAAATTGACTGCTGAAAAACTTTTCCGCACTCAAATTTGAGTGCTGAAAAACTTTTCCATACTCACTCAAATCTGAGTGCGGAAAAGTTGACCTTTTTCGCACTCAAAGCAGTATTGAAAACTGTCGTATTTCGGCATTGAATTGCAGAAAACAAATTTCTATATGATTACAATTTAACCTCCACCATTTCAATTAGTTATTAGTTGAAAAAAAACATAGCATACTGGTACGTCAATGAATCGTAATTGTTGTTATGAGAGAAAAAAATCTCGCAAGTCTGATTGAACCAATTAAACCGAATTACTTATTACCTATTACTGATCAATTTATGAGTCCTAAGGACTCATAATGGCGTAACTTAATTTGTAGTATCAGTGTACAGTTTATTGTTGTGCTAACTGTTTCCTATTCATTCATCATCATCACATAGAAGAGTCCAATTTGAAGGAAGAGAAAAGCTTCTGGATCGCAATCTCTGGTTAAAGATCTCCTGCTTAGTTTGAAAGGCTAACGGACGTTCGCTGGCTTCCATCCGACCTAATCCACCATAAAGATTGTTAGGTAATCGAAGAATTGAAGCCTTCATCATTAGCATCATTTCATGTAAAATCTTTTGCTAAGCTGAGAGTTAAAAGATGAAAGATGATTATCTTTGTTGAAATTAGACCACTGCGCACCGATGGAATGGTCGAAATTTCAGAATAAACAACCTGAGTTGAAATGATCCACTCAAGAGCTCTAGCTAACGTTTTGTATCATCCCCACCACTAAAAAATTTAAAAGAAAATACAAAAAAGTGTAAGTGAGAGCTGTTTCGTTCACGTAATTTCGTGGCAATTGTTGTTCACCACATTGAAAGGTCAACTTCTTGTCAGTTGCATTAATCGACGCCCACTTTAACTTATCGATTTGTGGCAATCGTTGTACACCACATTAAAAGGTCAACTCGTCGTTTTGGTTGAAGTCCACGTTAAAACACAACTTCTTGTCAGTGGCATTAATCGACGTCCACTTTAACTTATCGATTTGTGGCAATTGTTGTTCGCCACATTAAAAGGTCAACTTCTTGTCAGTGGCATTAATCGACGTCCACTTTAACTTATCGATTTATGGCAATTGTTGTTCACCACATTAAAAGGTGAACTTCTTGTCAGTGGCATTAATCGACGTCCACTTTAACTTATCGATTTGTGGCAATTGTTGTTCACCACATTAAAAGGTCACCTCGTGGCTGTGTTTGATATCCACGTTAAACAGCAGCTCGTGGTAGAAGTTGAGTTCCACATTTAAAAACAACTTTGAAAGTGGAAGAAATGACGTCCACTTAAAATGTCATTTCGTGATATATATTGTTATCCATGTGGCCAAAAACAATTGAATTTGTGGAAGTGGTTCTGTCCAAGTTGAAAAAAGAACCCTTGAACATTTAAAACAGCTTTCACTTACCAATAACAATCTCATTTCGCTATTACTAAACTAGAGGAAATTCGTTTGAAATAACCAAATTTTTCAGATTTTTCAATTGGGGCTCGTTTAACTTGGTATTGGAAATCGTTTGAACGAACTTTGGAAAAAAAAACTGGAAACAAATCGTGCTATCACAAAGCTGAATGTCCTCATACAATTAACTAATTAAAACTTGTAATTTAATGCTTAACATTCGTTTTATTCATTTCATACAAAAAAAATTTCTGAGTGAAATGCAAGTTGAAATCATCATCTAACTTAATAAAAAACATAACCAAAGACTCCTACGTATCAGCAAACAATCCAACGTTTTCTGTTCTTTTATAACTGTAAGAATTTCAAAGATCCACAGAAATTACCCAAAGTAATGTCAAAGGCCCTACCGAAGTACGTCTCAGATCATTCAAATCTAGAAAAGCTTATATCCAAGCACTAAGTCATTTGCCCCTTAAACCCTGAAACACGTGTTTTCTAAAATTTTATTCTCTACAACTTTGCCTTTGGAAGCAACTTTCTACCTCTCCTAGTTCTTGAGATTCGGGTCATTCTGCCCAATAATGGAAGTGGTCATATACCAGGATTGGGCCATATTTCGCCAAAACCCTGAAACACGTGTTCGCTTAAATTTAATTCTCCACAACTTTGCCGTTGACAGTAAATCTCCATATTGCATAGTTAAGGAAATACAGACGAAAAACTGTTTTCATATATGGCCAAGAATCTCAATTTCGTCCATTCCATTGGTCCCAGCGCCCAGGCATCTGACCCGATTCCCACACAATTTTTTTCCCAGCTTTGTGACATCAAATGCTCTCATTTGACATCAAATGCTCTCATTTGACACCAAAATGAGGAATTTCCGTACTATACTTGCTGAGATATTTGCGAAAAACCATGTTTTTGGTCACTTCCTCGAACATATCTCCGGAACCACTTGGTCGATTTTGCTCATCTTCGAACTTGAATCATGGGAGGCATATACCTTTCAGCCTGATCGGTTGAGCCGTTTGAAAAAAAAAAGTGGAGACGGACAGACGGACATTTTTTTATTGCTGATTCGTCATCTCTAGTCGATAATAGATGCATCCCCCCCTCCTCCCCCCCCCCTTCCCACCTCGATCTACCCCATGTTACAATAAAATTGTTTGTAGTAAACGTATAGGACCTTTGTACTTCGTACGGGTCCAATGAGTATTTTCATTTTGCTACGCATGGAGTATCAGCAGAGTCCAACACAAAACTTAAGACGGAAAACCAAACCAAAATCATCAACTTAATACATCTCTCCTTTCTAGCCCTTTATTTTTCAAAAACAAAACTCATTCTCAGTACGTATCACCGGCAAAATAAAGACGGCTGCACACTTACACTTAAAATTTTTGTTCTTGAAGTTTCGAATTGTCATAAATCCCAGCAAACAAAAACAAATTTCTCGATTCAAGTATAAAGCTATGACAATCGCCCCCATGTTGATTTTTACATGAATTTAAAGAATCTACACTATACCCATCAGACAAGAAATCAGAACGAAGCGTTTGAAGACAAAGTCGTAAATCGATTTTGAAATAAAAAAATTTGCGGATTTGAAAAGCATCTACAAGTTTAACTATTGGCTGTAGATTTGATATAAACCACCGAAGTCAGGTAGAGTAAATAAAATGAAACTTTTGATGCAACTATTGTTGCTTTGTATTATATTACATATTTTCGTTTTTGTCAACCGTCGAACCATTTGTTTGTCGAGGAAATGTAATTACGAAAATGATTTTGTTTTTCTCTTTAGACACTGTTTGGTATACGCCGTGAACACCATGAGTGACGACGATAGAGATATTGATATTGAAAGCGATGTGAGTGGGAAAACATTAAAATAATTAGAAAAATTATTTTTTTTTCTACTAACAGGACGAAAATGATTCCGATACCAGATCACAAAACCGCTCTTCGACCAATGGCACACAATTCTTCTCTCAGGTAAGATACCTTTACAAGGACAAAATATTTTTTGATTTTGGCCCCTTCCATGGACAACTACATTCAATAACAAGCTTTCTGTGTGTTTTTACCAAATGTAGCGTAGGGAGCTAAGACGAAGCATGAAATAACTTCGTAAACGAGATAAATATTGTCATCCTTACTAAGAACAATTTGTTAATTTTTCCTTAATCTTCACTTTTCCTTAACTCGTAGCCTTCAAAACTGCAAGTGAAGTTTGTTATCGCAAATGTCGGTATTTTTTAGACCCGTACGAAGAACGACGTTCTTCGAAAAAGGGTCTTATGTTTACCACCGCGATAACTTGAGTAAAACTCAACCGATTTTTTTTCCTGAAAGGTAATCAAAATATCTTTTATGGGATTCAATCTGGGCACTGTCGGCCCAAGGGCCGCCGAGTTAGGGTCGTTTAAGTGGTTTTTGGTCTTTTGTACATAACTCAAGTAAATATTTTCCGATTTTCAAATTTTATTTGATCGAAAGGTCTAGGACTGTCTCCCGTTTTATGGCAGAAAATGTTTTGATTATAAACCCTTGGACTCAGTCAGGACTCTAAAACTGAGTTTCTACTAGGGCCCAACGTGTTTGCTTATATAAATTGGATAAATCCTAGCTGATTTTGTTGATTCTTTTTCTATTTGAGAGGTAATCGAGTACCGAATTATATTCAAAAACAAATTTTAGCCCGGTGCCTGTGCTTAGGGCTGAAGTGGGCCTCAGATCTGTTCTAAGGTTGGCCCTAGCCAAAAAAAAATTTTTTCCTATGTTGCAGAGAATGTTGCTAGAATATCAGAAAATTTTGTAGAATTTTCGAGAAATTTCTAGAATGCAAATTTCGAAACAAAGAGCTATCGAATGGCGCAGGTGTCTGAGCTCTGTAGATGGGTTACGCTGAAGACCGCCGAAATGGCCGAAGAGTGACCAACTGAAATTGCAGCCAAAAATCCGCAATGAACATGGATTTTCAGGAAAAATATGTTCGCACCGGTCTAATTGATTTTTTGGGAGTTTCATTACATACAGAAGTTAACATTAGATTCTAATCAATTTCACTGTTTGTAATACTCTGATGTTTGATACTGCCGGGAGGATAGTAGAACTATGTGTGCCGTATGTCCAGTACGAGCGTCATGGTGCCGCTACAAAATCCGGAGGCACAAAATCCAGGGGCGTCAAAATCCCAGATTCTGAAGCTTGGATAGGCTTAGAGATGTTCCTTATTGACAGTTAATTACAGTAAAATCCGCGTTTTCTGCGTGGATGGCAAGTGCGTTCACCACTGAGCCAGCCCATATATATGACAAAATCGTCGAACAGAACGGAAACTTTTTTCGAATTTTAGAAGTCGGCATTTTACCCATTTCCGATCATTTTGAGTCCAATTCCTGGTGCCCAACCCGACAATATTATCGCATAGAGTCGATTGACAATAACATCATCATTGCAAATAATTTCATTGGTGTTTTGTTTTCAGGCTGAAAAACGGGCTCATCACAATGCATTAGAAAGAAAACGTCGCGATCATATAAAAGACAGCTTTACGTCACTCAAAGAATCTGTTCCATCATTGCAAGGAGAGAAAGCTGCAAGCCGAGCTCAAATTTTAAAAAAGGCAGCTGATTTCATTCAATTCATGAGGCGTAAGAATTTTTCTCATCAACAGGATATTGACGACTTGAAACGACAAAATAAAATGCTTGAACAGCAAAGTACTCAACTTTCGTATGGCTCTCCAAAACCAATTATAAGAAAAATTTTTTCGTTTTTAGTTAAACAATTGGAACAGCAACAGGCGAGTGTAAGAAATGGTGATTACAAAGACATGAAAACACCGGAGACATCAAGTGAAGAATTGACGGATGGGGATGATCCAATCGAGCAAAAATCGAAGAAATTCAAATCTACCTCGTATGCTGGGTAGAGATTTTATAAGTGTTGTTCTGTGGTTTTAACTGTAAACATAAAATTAAACACTATTTTCTAATTATGACTGATGTATAAAGGTCTAGGGAATTGATGAATTCCAAGTCTTTAGTTACACCTTGAAAATCTTTATGCAATGAATCATCGTATAAATCGTTGACCGTTACTCCTGAACACCAAATGCAAAGACTGTACAGAGTACTCACTGTGAGACTAAAGTGTACCCGTTCAATGCATTGGGCTAATTCTCACATTTGAAGGATACCGTCGTCCTGATAATAACCCGATTCACCGACAAATCCGAATTTCGATAATTGAATTTGCTCGATTTTCTGATCTCCAAAAATGAAATTGGAAAATTTCTCAACAATAGCGAGTGCATTAAATGGTTTCGGATATTTTCCCGTAGCTTTTTTGGCGAACGTGTTGTTCATCATTGTTACGTGAAGCTTCACATTTCGGTTTTCATCTTCAATAAGCCCTTTAATTTGGAAGCGAATTAATAAAGTTATCCGAATTCGTATGTGCCTGAAAAGAGCGCACCTTTTGATAAGAAATGACCAACGATTTCCTTGACAATGGTTTGTAGAACTTCGTTTTCCATCTATGAATTCGATAACCACAGTTACGAATAGTGCAAAAATGTTTTTCTTACTTACCACTTAGATGGATTGTCGTTCATGCATTTGATTCCCGATATCTTAATTTTCAAGTCCCCAGAAATGTTGAACCTAAAGTTACAAAAATTGATACATAAGGATAACTGCTCACCAGAGTCTTTTGTAATGACCGAATCTCCACAAGGCTCAGGCATGGAAAAAGTGCGTGAATTCGCGAATGACGTTCGTGGGAAATTTTGGACTAAAACGGGAACTCAGAACGGGAAATAACTTAAGAGAATGAAGTGGCAAGTCAGAGGGAAATTATTAAGAAAGGGAAGTGGGCAGCCGGCGTAAAATAGATGTTGCAAAAAGACTCGAACGTATCTTAGTACTGACATCAAATTTTGTTTAATTTTTGAACGAATTAAATCGTAAAACCTTAAATCATATATACTTTAAAGTGTAAAACCAAACAAAGGAGTTTCAATAAATACGAAGCGGAAGAAGTATTTATGATTAGTACAGACAGTCGAATTTCGACCGGAAAGTAGGGGGGGGGGGCATCGATCATGGTCCTTAGATGAAGAATCAGCAATAAAAAACATATGCAGGAGACCCGTACGTATCAGAATAGATGTGGCAAACAGAGTTAATGTTACGAAAAGACTCGAAAGTAAATAAGTAAATATTGCCTTAACTCTTAAGTGTATGAAATTACGTCCACATTAACTTGTATTGGAAATTGCCGATAGGGCAATATTGAAAAACCAGTCCGAAGAAACCGTGTAAAAAAACCTTTCCGAAAGCACAAAATTGACCCCCAAAGATAGAAAAATGTTCTACTCAATTTTCTCTACAACATAGAAAAAACCATTTTTTGGGCTAGGGTCGACCTTAGTACCGACCTAGGGCCCTAAGTAGAGGACTCGGACACACAATTCCATAGCCAAAAATGTTTCCCTCAATTTCCTCTGCAACATAGCAAAAACATTTTTTTTTGTTAGGGCCGACCTTAAGACCAACGTGGCCCACATGAGCCCTAATCACAGGCAAAAGTTTCTTTTATAAACAGTCGGTCATGCCTAGATCTTTCAAACAAAAAAAGAATTTGAAAATCGGAAAATATTTACTCGAGTTATGTACAAAAAACACATAGAGCCCTAGCAGAGACTCGTTTTTAGTGCCCCAGCTAAATCCAAGGACTCAAATTCAAAAAAGTTTTTTCCACAAATTGTCGCCTATGCTCGGGTCTTTCAAACAAAAAAAAATTATGAATATCGGAATAGATTTGCCCGAGTTATGGACAGAAAACACAAAGGGCCCTAGCAGAACTCGATTTTAGTGCCCTAGCTAAGTCCAAGGACTCAAATTCAAAGAAGTTTCTTCCATAAATTGTCGGCTATGCCCAGGTCTTTCAAACAAAAAAAAATTTTGAAAATCAGAAAAGATTTACTCGAGTTATGTATAAAATACCAAAAATCACTTAAACGGCCCTAGCTCGGTGGTCCTTGGGCCGACAGTGCCCAGATTCAATCCCATAAAAGATTTTTTAGGGAAAAAGGTTTCTGAAAATCGGTTGAGTTTTACTCGAGTTATCGTGTTGGCAGACGGACATTTTTTTATTGCTGATTCGTCATCTAAGGGCCATGATCGGTGCTCCCCCCTACTCCCGGGTCGAAATTCGACTGGTTACAAACGTCGTGGTAAACTCATAAGACCCCTTTTCGAAGAACTTCGTTCTTCGTACGGGTTTAAAAATGTCCGTCAGCCCGTCCGTCAACACGATAACTCGAGTAAAACTCAACTGATTTTCAGAAACCTTTTTTCCTAAACAATCTTTTGTGGGATTGAATCTGGGCACTGTCGGCTTTTCAGATTTTCAAAAATTTTTTTTTGTTTGAGAGACCTGGGAAATTTATGGAAGAAACTTTTTTGAATTTGAGTCCTTGGACTTAGCTAGGGCACTAAAATGAAGTCTCTACTAGGGCTCTATGTGGTTTTTGTATAACTCGAGCAAATCTTTTCCGATTTTCAAAATTATTTTTTTGTTTGAAAGATCTGTTCATGACCGACAATTTATAAACGAAACCCTTGCCTGTGCTTAGGTTTCAAGTGGGCCTAATGTCAGGCCCCAATAAAAAAAATGTTTTTTGCTATGTAGCAGAGCAAATTGAGGGAAACATTTTTGTCTATGAAAGTATGTGTCCGAGGCCTCTACTTAGGGCCCTAGGTCAGTATTAGGTCGGCCTTAGCCCAAAAAATAGTTTTTTGCTTTGTTGTAGAGAAAATTGAGGAGAAAATTTTTCTCTATTTGGGGGTCAATTTTGTGCTTTCGGAGAATTTTTTTACACCGTATCGGCAATTTCCAATACAATTTACAATGTGTACGTTCGAGTCTTTTCGTAACATCAACTCTGTTTGCCGCATCTATTCTGATACGTACGGGTCCCTTCATATGTTTTTAGTCGACAGGTCTATGAAAGCCCAACAATTTGATGTAGGAGAAAGTTTTTTGAGATTGGGCCCTTGGACTTAACTGGGGCACTAAAAACGAGCCCCTGTTAGGGCCCAACATGTTTTTTGTACATAAGTCGGGTAAATCTTTTCCGATTTTCAATTTTTTTTAATCGCAAGGTCTAGTAATGTCTCACATTTCATGGAAGAAAATTTTTTAATTAGAAGCCCTTGGATTCAGCCAGGACCCTAAAACCGAGTTTCTACTAGGGCCCAACTTGTTTGTTGAGTTGACATAAATCGGGTAAATGCTAATCCATTTTGTTGATTCTTTTGCTATTTGAGAGATAACCGAGTACCGAATTATATTAAAAGACAAATTTGGGCCCGGTGTTTCTGCTTAGGGTTCAAGTGGGCCCCAGGTCGGTCCAAGGTCGGCCCTAGCCAAACAAAATTTGTTTCTGCTGTGTTGTAAAGAAAATTGAAGGAAACATTTCTGTCTATGGAAGCATGTGTCCGAGGCACTTCCTCATAGCCCTAGGTCGGTCCTAAGATCGGCCCTAGACAAAAAAATGGTTTTTGCTATGTTGTAGAGAAAATTGAGGTGAACATTTTCGTCTATTTGGGAGTAAATTTTGTGCTTTCAGAAAGGTTTTTTAACACCGTTGCTTCGGACGGGGTTTTCTATATCGCCCTCTCGGCAATTTCCAATATAAATTAATGCAGACGTAATTTCATACACTTAAGAGTTAAGGCAATATTTACTTATATACGTTCGAGTCTTTTCGTAATATCAACTCTGTTTGCCACATCGGAACCACATGAACATTGTCGATGAAATAGATGAGCAGATAAAATCAACATTGGAAACTCTTACAAATTCAAACTTAGATAGCAACACATGGACCCTAGCTTCTCTCCCAGTCAACGCCGGAGGGATAGGAGTGCGTAAAGTTCGATATACAGCCTTGCCCGCATTCAATGCAGTTTCTTCGCTGGTTAGTACTATGTTAAACCTACCTACGCTGAGCATCCTAGAAATCGCCGACTACGAGGACAGCTTGAAAGCATGGAATCGCTCTGTTCGGGAAGCTTTTCGACCTATTTCGCCAGCTCTCCAAAAGCAATGGGACTCAATTGTAATTAAGCAGGTTTTAAGCGGGCTTAAACCAGAAAGCAGCGAAGAAAGGGCAAGATTTTTGGCAGTCCAAAGACCAGAATCGGGAGCTTGGTTACACGCCCTCCCATCAAAGTCGTTCGGCACATTGTTGGAGAACACCGCATTCTATATAATAATGGGTCTGCGTTTAGGAATACACATCTGCTCTCCTCATACATACATATGTGGTTCTCAGGTGGATAAAAAAGGCTACCACGGCCTGAAGTGCAAAAAAAGTGCAGGTCGCCATGCACGCCACGCCATTGATTTGGCACGCCACGTGTACGGATACGGTAGCCCCAAGCAACATACGGCTCAGCATGATAAAAGCGGGTAGAGCTGCGGACGACAAAGCCCAAAGAAAGACAAAGAAATACGAGTCGTTAATAGATCAAAATTATTTCTTTGTTCCATTTGCCGTCGAGACATTGGGACCGTGGAGTCAAGAGGCTATTATTTTCTTCAACATTCTTAGCAAAATGATCACTCGTACCACTTTTGAACCTCGCTCTAAATCTTTTTTCAAACAGAAATTGAACATGACCATTCAACGAGGGAACGCCGCAGCAGTCATGGGTACCTTCAGACGCGGTGACAAAATGGATGAATTCTTCTACTTATTGTGATAGACTGTGATAGAACACAAAGAGGGCGCTAACAGCACACAAATTTTTTGGAATTTTCTTGGTGTGCATTATGTTCAAAAAAGGGGGAAGTCAGCTGATTTGTCAGTTTTTGGAAACATGTGTTTGAGAGTTTCAGAGAAAAATGGCTGGGAACAAATGTGTTCACTTTCAGCATAGTGTTATGGAGATGAGAACACCCATAAGGGGTCATTTGCGTCCTCTGGGTGTTATTAACGCCTGATGATGATGATTCTTTAGATTTGGATCGATTTCAGTCCAAGAAAGATGCTAGATCTTTCCGACAATGATTCTTCAGGATTGAATCGGTTCAGTTCCAAGGTTTCATAGATAAATCGGTGCTAATTTATCGATTACCTAAGTCTCACACTATCCACAATTTCTTTGCATTCCTGCAGTGTCTGAATCGCGGATTGTTTTTCGTCATCGGTAAAAAACGAAGGGACACCGAGTGTTAAGTGCAGCTTGCACGTTTTTTGAAAATGCCATTTCGTTACACCCGGATTGTTCATTTCATGGACTTGAATCTATCGAAAACAAAGACGTAGCAATTATGTGCTCAGATAAGTTTCCACTCCTTACCGTAAATTCTTTAAAGTTTTTAACGTCATCTGGATCAGTAATTGGTATCGAGAGAAAGTGCGTCAATTTATGCTTTCGCTGTCCAACAATGTTTTTATTCCCTTCCATGACGTGATTTTACCAATTTTTTCGAAGTTTTGATGATAGCAATTTCTTTTGTTTCATTCATTTATTTTTTTCGTTTGATGAAATGGATTCGATGAAAGCTACACATATACGCAGTCATCTAGAGACCTCTAAGAATTAAAGCGACTAGTTCCGCGGCATTTTAGAAACAACCGTTTAGTTCAACTTGTCTAATTTAGGTTTTCTAATTACAAAAGATGCTTCTGCATTTCTCCGAATTCTCCTATGGATCGCCAACATCTACAGATCTCCATAGATCAATGTAACATAAATCAGGCAAGAGTAGCTTCTTGGGATGAGAAAACGTTACTTTATCAAGGAAAGAAACCTGATCTTTGAGCTGAAACCTCTGACACTGTCGCACTTTCAATTAAAACAAAATTTAGAAAACATAAGCAAAGATTCGTATACGTATCAGAAAAGATGTGGCAAAAAGACTCGAACGTATCTAAATATAGAAATGAGCAAACAATCCAACGTTTTATGCTCTTTTATAAGAACTTGTCCTCCCCTGCACCATATCAAAAAGAGGACCAACGTAGTTTCTTCAAGAAATCCTGAAAATTTTCTATCTAAAATGTAATTCTCACCTTTAAAAGCAAATTTCTAAGTGCCATAGTTCTAGTAGAGATATCCGGTCATCCCTCACAATTCTAGAAGTTGCTTTATTCCGGGATTTGGTAATTTTTCAATAAAAACCTGAAACACGTGTTCTCTAAAATTTTATTATCTGCACTTTTGCCTTTGGAAGTAACTTTCTAACTGCCATAAATCCAGAGATATGGTTCATCCCTCCCTATTCTAGAATTGACTAAATCCCGGGACTAGGTCATTTTTCCTTAGATCCCTGAAACACGTTTTCTCTAGAATTTTATTCCTTACAACTTTGTCTTTGGAAGCAACTTTCTAATTGTCATAGTTCTAGACATATGAGTCATCCCTCCCAGTTGTAGAAGTAGTCACATCCCAGGAATGGGTTTCTCCCTAAAACCCTGAAGTATCCTGAAGAACTCCGACAGTAAATCTCCATATTACATTGCTTAGCAAATATAGACGTAAAAACCATGTGCTTTCGTATATGGCCAAGAAACTCAATTTCACTCATTCCATTGGTCCCAGTGCCCAGACCACTGACCCGATTTCTACTAAAATCATTTTCCTGTTTTATGAGATCAAATGCTTTAATTTGAAGAAAGAGACTATTTGCACATTGTATATATTGTTGGCTATTTGCACATTGTGCAAATAGTCTCTTCTATATATTGTCGGCTACTTGTACATTGTGCAAATAGTCTCTTCTATATATCGTTGGCTATTTGCACTGTGTGCAAATAGCCGAAGGTATGTAGAAGAGACTATTTGCACAATGTGCAAATAGCCAACAATGTATAGAAGAGACTATTTGCACACTTAGACGTAGTACTAATTCTAGTTTCCTTACTCAAAAACTTTTTGTGACATTTTGTGAAAGGAAAACTTCCTTAATTTCGTTACCTACCAAGATTGGATAGCACTTTTTTGTGATATTTTGTAAAAGTAAAAGTCCCCTAGCTTCGTTAGCCAACTAGGTTTTCGTGACGTTTCATTAAAGCGCAAATTCCCTAGTTTCGTAGGCCACCTAGTTTTCGTGACATTTCGTAAAAGGAAAAGTTTCCCAACTTTGTTAGCCACCTAGTTTTTATGATATTTTGTAAAAGTAAAAGTTCCCTAGCTTCGTTAGCCAACTAGCTTTTCGTAACGTTTCATTAAAGCGCAAATGCCCTAGTTTCGTAGGCCACCTAGTTTTCGTGACATTTCGTAAAAGGAAAACTTTTCCATATACATGTACAAATACATATACATATCATGTACATATTATAAAGTTGATGAAAAATTACATTGAAAACTTTCTTCTTTGTGTAAGAGTTTTGGTTGAATGTTACGTCTTTCCATGTGCAAATAGTCTCTTCTATGTATTGTTGGCAATTTGCACACTGTGCAAATAGTCTCTTCTATATATTGTTGGCTATGTGCAAATAGCCAACAATATATAGAAGAGACTATTTGCACAATGTGCAAGGAGTCTTTTCGTTTTTTTCTCGCATAAAGATTCATTTTAAATTTTTTGGCTGCGCTACAGATTGCGGAAGTCTATACAAGGTGTTTTATGTACAGATCCTTCCGTAACTAATAAAATTTTCTAGAGCTTTTACTTCAAAAATCATAAGGACATCAACAAAAAAATTTTTGGTATTCTGTTGATTTAACTGACAAAATGTGAACGTAAATGTCAAAATAAATTTTCTTTTTTTATGTGAAATTAGCCATATACGGTTAAATATTGAACTGAACAGATCCCTTATGTGGTTCAATACCTCGTTACGTACACGCGAACACAATACAAAGGAAATCAATAGTTATTTACGCAACAAGGGAGCAGGACGAAAGTGCTTTGCCGTGTTGCGTATTAAGTTTTTAATGATTGCTACCAGGGACGAATGTTGAAAATGTAAACTTTCGCCCCTTGGGATTATATTTTACTTTTCCCTGCTAGCAACTAATGATAAATTTTTACATGACATACAGTTCGAAGGTGCACTAAAACATGCATAAGTAAATAAAAAGAGTACGAATTTGCATCGCACTAACACCACCAAATAGTATGCGAGAGGATGAATTAAATTCATTTTACAAACTCAAGGGTACGAAAGTAAACAAAATTCATTTTTCACTAGTGAGGAGGAGACGAAACAATACACACATAGTAATCGTATGATTTGTGTTTGTCGTGTATAGCACATCAAATCGCATAGATGCATTGCTTTCATATAATTTAAAGATTGCTATGTGCATTTTTGCGTACACAAAGCAATCACGTTGAAGCATTTATGTACATATTTCTTTCATATTTAATTCTTTAAGCTTGCTATGTGTATTTTTGTGTTTTAGATATTAAAGTTAGAACGTGATTTGTGCACTTCGAACTGTTATCATGTAAAGTGCGTTACACAACTCGACTAGAATTTTTTATTACAAGACTCTCGATATATTTGTGAGCCTCGAGATTATTGTAACATTCGGATGTGTTTAAATATACCTCGGCAAACTTCGGTATGTCAAAACTCACATCCTTATGTTACGATACTCTCTCAGCTCACAAATGCATCTCGAATTGTGTAATAAATTTTCTCGTCTCCTTGTGTAAATAACCATCATGCTCGGAGCGGTAGCGGAGAGCGTGACGCAGTCCCCACACCCCAAAAAAAACGTCCACAAACCCAAAAACCTCCATACAAAAACCTTTGGGACAAGACACGATGTATAGGCGAAGTTTTGAGTTTTTTCCCCTCGCCCCTTCCCCTCCAAATTATTTAAAAAAAAAACTACGTCGCAGCAGCTTTCTAACAAGCCCTCACTCATCAAAATCAGTTGAAAATTGGCTGAGATGTGGAGGTTTGAAGATGGTACTTTTCCATACATCTTACCAAAATTCATTCTCATTATTATGAAAACTTACTGAAAACTGAAAGTGTTGAAAAATTATTACGCTGGTGGGTCTGGCATTTGTGACGCGATTTTTTGAACACAGCGCAAGCGTCACCTCCACTGATATCATTAATTTTGGAAGTAGACATTAGGTACTGCGTCACACTTTACCTTTTAAAAGGTTTTTGTTGGGATTTCATTACACCAACTACGAATCTTGTCATTTTCGCTTCCCAAATGACAACCGAAAATAGAAAAATTTAACTCTTTATTGGTAAGGGAGCCGAAAATAACAGAGAACCGAAAATACTTTTTTTTTGCTCCTAATGACCATAATTCGACGTTTTTCGTTACGGCATTTACCGTCGAAAACTTAAAGTTTTTGTTAGTGTTGTTTGAGTCCGGCCATTCTGAACGAAAAGTGTGACATAGCGACATCTATTATCCTCGTAACTACGATATCACGACATAAACATTAGTTGGCTTCAAATGTCAGAAACTTCAAAAGTTAAAGTCTTCTTCAAATGTTCAAATGTGTATAGAATGTGCTGCCATCTACTTTCACTAAGAGCTGCCCTATACACGCCATAAAAAAACAAATTTGACAAAAAATTTTCGACAACTTTATTTTTTCAGAAAATTAATCCTAAAATAGGCCAAAAATTAGATTGATTTACAATTTTCTAATCATATTTGATTGATCGTAATTGATACTTAACCAAACGAGCTACTCGAGGTCATGTTATTACAGCAATTCGTTCAAGTTCGTCCATAAAGTTTCTTTTAAACTTATTAAAAAACGTTCTTAAACTCACTAGAATTTTTATGTTTCAACCGGGCCCGGAACACTTCTTCATTCTCGAGTTCGTTTACTAATTGCTCACTTACTTGGTTGAACGAACTTATTTGGTTTTCTCTATTGAAATTTACGTCATACTCTGAAAAGTCAAAGATTTCTGGTTGAAATGTGGCTCTGTCATTAGCCATGCTCGTGAAAACTTTGTTCAATTGTGTTTCTGTATAGTATCCTGCGGGATCTTCATGAACGATATTCGGATAAAATTCTCCATATGATGAGTCTAGAAAGTCTTCTGAATTTTCACCGCTAGCATTCGAGGAAACCATCACCGAACATAGATCTGGATAGACTGCTTCATCATCGATGCTGAAATTTGTATCGTTTGAATCGTTATTAATCACTAAAGAAGATCCTAACGAATTTTCTTTGTCGGCTGATTCCTCGCAAGTAATATTCGCAAAGAAATTTTTGAAACGTGTTTCTGCAAACGAATAGACCTGAGCGCCCTCACAGTTAATTTTTGCTAGATTATGTGGGTGTGGTACTTCTCGGTTGGTTACGGGTACGGTTTCTTCATCGATATTCACACAATGTTCGGCAAGTAATGATTCGACAAAGTAGTTTACTACCTTATTTTTTGCAGGAATATTCTGCAATTTTTCTTTATTTCTCATTTTTTTGGCATCCTCGCGGTCAATCGTACCAAAGTTGTGCAAGGAAATGTCGTCGAAAATATTTACAGAAGATTTCTTAAAAGTTTCTTCTAGTGGTGGAACTGCAATAATGATGAAAACGAATTAATGTGAAGACAGTTGAACTGATTAAGGTAACAATGAAGTGAGGTATATGTATATAGGAACTATTTAAATGTCAAGTTAAAAAATCAAAATACTTTTTTGTCAAGTTACGACATTTTTACAACGCCACGACAGAACACTACGTACAAGGAAAATATGTTTTGGTATACTCTTTAAAGCGGGTAAAGCGGGTTAATAAGGAATAATTGATAAAAATACATTTTGTAAAAGGAAAATGTCCAACTTGACAAAATATCAAAATAACTTGACAAAAAAAAACTTGACAAAAATTGATTTTTAGCTAGTGCCAATAAATTGTTCCGTATGTATATAGGTATATTAGGTATTAGGTATTATAGGTATATTGGGGCTGCCATAATATTCGAGCCCTAAACGATTGAAGTGGTCGAACATGTCGTTTTATCGTTTCTTCACCAAATCGAACCATTTTTAGATTCTCCATTAATACAACATTTGGGGCTCATTTAGGGCTGACGAATGAAACTGGACCCGAGTTTAGGGCTGGTCGAGGGACAAAGATAATCAATTTTTCTTGAAAAAAGCATGTCATTTTGCATGTCCCAGTGAAACTAAAAATGTATGTGGGTAAAAAGAGAATCTATAATTTACGACTAGTTTAGGGCTGACGAATGAAACCGGACCCAAAGATATTCAATTTTTCATTAAATAAGCATGTCGTTTTAGCTGTTTCAGCGATGGTAGATTTTTTTTTAGTTCAAAGAGTAATCTGAAATTTAGGGCTTGTTTAGGGCTGACGAATTAAACCGGCCAAAGTGATAAAACAAATGTCCGTCCGTCACCGCGATAACTTGAGTAAAACTCAACCGATTTTCAAAAACTTTTTTTCCCCTGAAAGGTAATCGAAATATCTTTTATGGGATTGAATCTGGGCGCTGCCGGCCTAAGGGCGACCGAGCTAGGGCCGTTTAAGTGGTTTTTGGTCTTTTGTACATAACTCGAGTAAATCTTTTCCGATTTTAAAATATTTTTTTTGTTTGAAAGATCTAGGCATGGCCGACAATTTATGGAAGAAACTTTTTTGGATTTGAGTCCTTGGACTTTCCTAGGGCGCTAAGAACGAGTCTATGCTAGGGCCATACGTGTTTTTTGTACATAACTCGAGGAAATCTCTTCCGATTTTCTAATTTTTTCTTGATCGAAAGGTCTAGGATTGTCTCCCGTTTTATGGAAGAAATTTTTTTGATTAGAAACTCTTGGACTCAGCCAAGACCCTAAAACTGAGTTTCTACTGGGGCCCAACGTGTTCGCCTACAAAAGTTGGATAAATCCTAACTGATTTTGTTGATTCTTTTTCAATTTGAGAGGTAATTGAGTACAGCTTAGGGCTGAAGTGGGCCTCAGGCCTGTCCTAAGGTCTGCCCTAGACAAAAAAATATTTTTTCACTATGTTGTAGAAATATTGGGAAAAATGGGAAATATTTTTGTCTATGTAAGTATTTGTCCAAGGCCTCTACTGAGGACGCTAGGTCGGTTCTAAGATCTGCACTAGACAAAAAAATGGGTTTTTGCTATGTTGATGAACAATTCTGTCTGTTTGGGGGTCAATTTTGTACTTTCGGACGGCCTTTCTTACACCGTTTTTAATGTAATTTAATGTGGACGTAATTTCATACACTTAAGAGTTAAGGCAATATTGACTTAAATACGTTCGAGTCTTTTCGTAACATTAACTCTGTTTGCCACATCTATTCTGATACGTACGGGTCTCTTGCATATGTTTTGTGCAGTGTTGTAGAGAAAAAAGAGGCGACTTTTTTTGTCCATGGAAGTATGAGTCAGAGGCCTCTCCTAAGTGCTCTAGGTCTTTTCTTAATTCTGGGTTTATTTTCAGGGTTTGGAGCGCCGCTGCTTCGTACGGATTTTTCAATATTGCCCTTTCGGCAATTTTCAATCCAATTTAATGTGCACGTAATTGCATATACTTAAGAGTTGAGGCAATATTTACTTAGATACATTCGACTTGCCACATCCATTCTGATACGCATTTGCTGATTTTTAATAAATCGGGTAAATCCCCCGATTTTGTTGATTCTTTTTCTATTTGAGAGGTAACCAAATACCGAATTATATTCAAAAACAAATTTGGGCCCGATGACTGTGCGTGGGCCCAAGTAGGCCTGAGGTCGAACCTAACTAAAAAAAATATTCTTGCTCTGTTGCAAGAGCAAATTGAGGGAAAGATTTTTGTCTATGGAAGTATGTGTCCTAGGCCTCTTCTTAGAGCCCTAGGTCGGTCCTACGGTCGGCCGTAGACAAAAATTTTTTTTGCTGTGTTGTAGAGAAAATTGAATGAAGTTTTTTTTTATGGACGCATTTGTTCGAGGCCTCTTCTTAGGGCCTAGGTCGGTGCTAAGGTCGTCTCTAGACCCAGAAAAATGGTTTGTAGAGAAAATTGAGGTGAATTTTTTTCCCATACAAAAAATTTAGCGGTTTTTTTGGATGGGGTCATTCAAACCGTGCGCACGCTTTTTCGGTTGAGAGCGGTTTGAGAAAAGCGTAGATGGTCCCAAAAGAAAGTTCCTCACATTTTGATGTGAAACGTAAAAGAACGAGTGAGCAAAATATGTACTTCTAACGACTGGAAAAGTTGAACCGAAAGAATTACTCAAGCTCGACTCAGTGACTTTTTCGACTAGTGAACATCTCTTACCTTCATCATCTAGAAATCGATTCAAATCGTTTAATATTTTCAATTCCTCTCGATGTTTAAACTGTTCAGGCTCCTCTTGGCTAGAGCATCTACAATTTAAAAATGATTTCTTCACAAAATTGATATGATTAAAAGTGGATTTGACTAACCCGTCAAAGACAGTTAGCCATGGAACTAAGCTAAGAACATCCTCCCGGTAATTTTTGATTAAAGACACTTTATTCCCATCTAAAGATAGCGAGAAAAGCTTCGTCAAATGTTTTAACGGCAATAACTCTTCAAAGTGTTTGAATTTGTTGTTTGATAAATGTAGATGCTTAAGCTTAGGAGCATTTTGTGCCAAAATAGACAATCCAGTAAAAAGTCTGAAACAGCAAATAACAGCAAAATACGTTTTTCTGAATAAAAATCTCAAAAATTTACCTGTTTCGGTCGAGGTGTAATTCATTTAGTTTCGGCAAGTATGGAAAACCCTCTAATGAAGTCAAACGCACATTTCTCATTTTAATAGTTTTAAGTGCAGAGAATTCGTCTGATAGGCCTGCAATTCTTTCGCATTTCCAGCCGTCCAAGTCCAAGGTTTTCAACTGAAATGTTAGACAATCGCATCATCTATTGGAAAAGCGACATCAACCGAAATTATTTTGTCCCAAAAACATCCTACACGACAGAAGTTCCACAGTACTCGTATGAAAAGTTTTTCTTTTTCACAATTGTGAGCAGAAGAATAATGGACGGATTTTCTCTCCTGAAAATATGGAATAAATTTTTTCTGGCGAGTTTGAAGTTGTAAGTTCTTGAGCGTTTTTCAGACGAAAATAATTTCATAACTTTATAGGAAGAAACTTGCGATCCTGGCATCGCTTTACAATTTTGCAAGTTCTCTTTGGTCATAATAGGTCCTAATAGAAGCTGATGAGGTCAGAATGGATGGCGAAATTAGCGAGTCCTTTGATGTTAACGTGGGTGTGTGTTCGTCAGGGTTGTTGCCTCTCTGCAGTTCTGATTATCATTTTTATGGACAAATTCAGTCGTCTACGATTGTTGGGACATGATGGGTGATAACAGGCTATAAAAGTGGATCTTGAATGCTCAAGCTCCGAGCGTACGACCAGGGAGAAGGGTTTTAGATTCCTTCAAATCGGATTTTGGAGTTAAGGGCGAATCCGTTTCCTCGGCATCTCGGCAGGTGATATGGCGGCGTATAGTACAACTCAGCGGCTGCGACAGAAAGGCCTCACACCGAAAGGTACTTAATGGTGACTGGTGCGTTTTTTTATTTCATTCCCGAGGTATCTATGAAAGCAACAGATTACAAAGTCACGAAGAAAAATGAAAAGTTTTAATTTTCCGAGTTTGTGGCCATAGTAAAAACTGCAACGGGAGTTAGCTCTTCACAAACTTCAGAATTTGTGTGTGAGCGTCACGAAATTCACTCACTGTTTCGCAACACCTTGCGAGTTCATGAATTTATGAAAACTACTTATTCTAGCGGAGAAACGTAGTTTCTGTATCCTCAGTAAAAGGAGAAAATCCAACCCGGGCACGGGAGTGAAATTACCACATGTGTGACGTGCTTTTTGTATTTGATGGGCCTTATTTCACAGATGAAAGGAATGCCACGAGACAATACAAATAGAACAAATAAATCGCTGAATCAACAGCTTTTTGCTATGAATTTCTGATTCAATTGTGCACCAAAAAAACCGCGAAAGTTAAATATACTGACCGTTCGGGGAGGCCGACCAAACAATATGTGACCTATTTTCGTTTCCATTTCCATTTTCTGTTAATTTAATAAATTAATTGCTAAAAAAAATATGGAAATTCGGCCGTTAAGGATTTTCACTTTTTTAACACAAATTGGGACAACACTCAGACAGCACGGACAACTAACAAACAAATGACGATGCCATAAGCTGATGAAGAAATAAAAGAGTGGAATGAACTTATCGACAAGATCATCGGTTCATTTTCGTTGAATTTTAATTATGCAATAGGTCGGCAAATCTTTCGCTCGGAAAACTACATTAATTTATCTTTCAATCTTAAATAAATAAACTGTACAAACAGACGAGAATAGGTCCGATTTCTTTATGCTGAGTTGCCAAAATGATGATCTATCCACTTCCTTGGTCAATACATTTGCTTTCATCATTCTCCCAGCGATTAACATCAAAGTAGGTGACTCTGAGACCACGGAGATATTAGGTCTATCTCTGCTAAACCGGTAAATGACGGTCGAAATTATTAAAAAGAAGAAGGTCAAGGTGCTGCTTCTGGATTTCTCTAAATCGTTTGATTTCATAGATCATTTTGTCGCAAGTTTATACTGTTTTCACTTTATTGTTCTTCCCAAAGGGCAAAATAGTCAAGGAAATATTGAAGAGACTTTTTGCTCTTACATATTCCAAAAATAATTTGGTAAAGGAATAACTTATTGGGCAAAATAACATTGCAACAACTTCGTAAAGCTGCTGTTTGACCTTCAATTATAAAAACATCTCAGTTATGAACGGTTGTTCAATTAAATGACCACTATTTGACCAACAAGTTTTCCGTTGAAAAAACTTTTCTTTAAACAACCGTCATTTAACGGTTAAACAACTGAGGTGCTTTTGTAAACGGGCAGTGACACAGTCAAACGCTACGTGCAGAGAAATTATACCTAGATGGCGCAATCCGCCATCTAGGTATCATTTCTCTGGATATGTAACAACCTTACTTTCCCGTATATCATTTCAAATCAAACGACGCAACTTTGTTGCAAAGTTTCTGAATTAATTTCAGACCGTTCGCAACGTCGTCGTAGCAACGTTAGTCGAAAAACCGTTGCAGGAAGGTTTGGGATTTTAGCGTTCGCAATAGTCTAATAGTCTAATAGAGTAACAACTCGATAGCGTAGTAGTTAACACGCCTGCTTGCTACTACGAGATTGAGTTGCCAGTGCGTTGGTTCGAAACTCAACCGCAGACGGATTTGTACCGATTGTTAGATTTGTAAACAAAACAAAACTGATTGAATCGTTCAAGTCGAGTGAAGTTGAGTGTAGTGCCATCGTACGGCTTACCGGAAAAGGCATTGTT
>CM055406.1:129012243-129067594 GCA_029228625.1 Pseudolycoriella hygida
TAAAAAAAATTTCCTTTGACACGAAACATCTTTCTTCAACAAAAAAAAAATTAAAAAAAATCAATTTTGCCCCTAAATTTGTCCCATACTACCGTCGGCCATTTTGTTGGTCACCCAGACACACTACACAACTACACACCCAACCCAATAACTTTTCCTTTGACACCAAACATCTATCTCCAACTCAAAAAAAATTATTTTCCCCCTAAGTCCGCCCCATACCACCGTCGGCCATTATGTTGGTCACCCTGACACACTACACACCCAATCCACTAACTTTTCCTTTAACAGCAAACATCTCTCTCCATCCTAACACGGTCCAAAAATGTTGCCCATATTTGACCCACACTTTGAATACACTCACACACACATACAAAACATTCGTTTACATGGGCTTTATATAGCGCCTTCTAAGAGCCCTGGCGTCCAAACGAGGCCGGTCCACCCCCCAATTTTTTTTTAAATTCCTATGGGGTAGAATGACCACCCGAAGGACCCTGCAAAATTTCAAGAAAATTTATCGAACCGTTTTCGAGCACGAGCCAAAAAAGTCGGTTTTCATACACTAAGTAACCCACCAACTAACGTAGGATGTTTCCATTAACTTTGGCTTCTATGAAATAGCACATGTTGTATGGAAAATCACGATTTTCTAAATGTCATATAACCACTGGACCGATTTTAATGAGTAAAATATTGATTTCAATCAAAATTTTACGAAGAATCCGAAAAACTAGGTCTCAGGGGGGTACGACGCAAGGGAAAAAGGTAAAACTTAACTTTATGTATGGTACCGAAGTCTACGAAAAAAAAATGTCTCAATTTTTTGTTCGTATGGGGACTTGCGAACGGGCGCATCGCTACCGCGCGCCCATGATAAATTTGACGTAGTCAACATAAATTTAGGCGGATGCACTAACAATACTAAACATTTCGTATTTCATGTTTGCTTCAATTTGTGATAATTTTTTGTCAAAGACTGCCAATCTATACTTAATGTATCATTGCACTGTCCCTTATATGTTTGTTGTTAGCTTTGAAATCGGCGAGTTTAATTAGTTGAAGTGAAGTTTTGCAAATCGTTAGATAAGGGAAGGTCAAACTTTCTGAATGCAATATGACAACTTCTTAATACGTGAGTTTTCACCAGGCTTCGCAATTTCGCAGCGAAAGAAAACTTTTCAGTGCCAATAACTTAACCATCGGCCAAATAAAAATTAAATTGAGAAAATGTGTCAAAGCATTGTCTCCCACTGGGCTGGTTTAGCGTTCATCGAAAACATTAAAATAAATGGAAACCACGCGCCATGCGAGATAAAGTATTATATCTACTTTTCATTCTCTCTTCGATTGTCTAAAAATAATGTTCTTCCAACAATCTTTAAGACGCGATGGTGTGATGCGCAAGTTGTTTTAATATTGTTTTCACAAAAGGAGTTCTTCAATGTGTTTGTAAGTTCTTTAAATATGCGAATATACACAAACCTGACAGCAAATTAAGAAAAGTGTTGATGAAAACATTTAAAATGTGTTCGTAAATAATAAATCCTAGCAGCAACGTGTTTACGCATTTGCTAATAAATTATCTGAGCTGTGGTTGTCTAATCAGATTGTATCGCTGCTTGAAGAGTGTAATCATTCAAAAACTTCAAAAATCAATAATAAGACATACGTGAAGGAGGAGTTACAAAAAGCTTTTCCTTCCAGATGTTATACACTTCATCATTTGCATTGGAGACGTTGGAAACATGTTTACTTTGTAGAGATTCAGTGTGGTGACAAGAAGACGAATTTTTAAGGAAATGAAAGGAGAAATCAACTAACTGAACTTGTACGAATCCCTATAAGCCGAAAATGTTTTTAACCGCGAGAATGTAATGCACTAATCATGCCCGAAGCAGTAGTCCACAAACCCAAAAACACCCCATACAAAAACCATTGGGACAAGACACTTATGGATAAGCAAACTTTTGAACGAGGGCTTTTGATAATTGGCTGAGTGCTATTGACTAATTCAACTATAAAACTCCTTATCAGCTCCATTAATTGCTTTATGTTTTTTCGGGTATTTACGAACGGATAATAAACAATTGCTTGTTGTCGATATGATATTTGATGATGCTCTTTTACGATGTCTGACGTTAAACGTTTTTCAGAAGGAGATTTTTACAAAGCCGTTGATTTAATCTGCCGCTAAAACAATTAAAATTCTGCGTGAATGAGAGAAAAAAGAAGAAATTGTCTCGAATGAACTAATTTATGTTGGCCACGGTAAAGAATTGAAAATTCACACATCACAGGGAACTGTTTATGAATATACTGTTCTTTAGATGTGGTTACAATTCATGTGGCAACCGCTGGACCAGAGAAAATGCTCAACCGCCTGGGATTTTCTTTATCTTATTTTGTATCGGGGCTTTACGCAAGTTCGGCAGATTGTTTTGCGTGCTGCTCTCAAGAGCGACCAATTTGTACCTATCAGAGGAAGTTTGGAAGTATCGCTACGGACTGACAAAGTGTTTTTTCGAAAATCAGCCGCCATTTTCTAAGTTTGGCGCAAAATTTGAGTATTTTTTAAATTCTAAATTCTTTGGTATTATTTCAGCGAAGTTTGTTTTGTGGAACTACACGAACTTATTTTTTAAATCATTTTGAAAAGTCAACTTGGGTCATTTGATAAATATATTTCACTTTCGTAGGATTCGTATTAACTACACAAAAAACATTAACAAAAAATACTCTTAGTCTAAGATTACACTAATGGAAAAAAGTTGCATGAGTTGGCACCGACAAACCCTCGGACTAACCGGTCCATATAGGTTTTGTTTGTCATTTTTCTTTAGCTTCTAGCTGTTTCATTGTTGACACGTCGGTTTGTAGAGAATCAATCGATTTATTTTTAATAGCAGATTCCTCGTCAGGTTTGTCCTTAGCCCATTCTTGCACTTCACCGGTAGACATAAACCAAAATGTAACGGAGCCAGTTCCATAGATTATTGCCGCAATTATGAAAATCCATTTCCATTGTTCGGAGTCCTTAAATTTAACGTTGATTAAAGCCGTGTGCACACTCGGCGAATATCGACGTAACTTACCGTTTGATCCGTTACAATTATACCGGAAATTATTGGACTGACAATTCCAGGAATTGATCCGATTGTATTAGAAATTCCCATTAAAATTGAAGCGTAATTTGGTGCAATGTCCAAGTGATTTACACCTTTAACACAAAAACCATCACAGTTGAATATTGTGGAGGAGAAAAACATTAATTATTTGTCATACCATAACCGCATATTGCGAACGATCCAATGGCAGCGCCAAATGTCAGGAAAATAATTATGAGAGTTGTGTTACTTTGGTAGGCAGTGAGCATCATAAACAAAACTTGAGCCAAAAATGCCGAACAGTTGAAATACTTCCTGGTTTGGCCGGTCGTCAGGAAGCCGCGTTTTTGCACCCAATCGGCCAAATAGCTGACAAAGAAGAGGACAATTCCCAAAGACAAGTACGGAACTGATGACAAGAAACCACTTTCTGATAAGTCGAATTGAAGGGACTCTGTGGAGAGATTGGAACTTTGTAGTTAATTTCTTTTGAATGAAAGACTACTGCGTCACACGGAACGCAAATAATGTTTACAGCACTTGTTCCTGGCTTAAAACCACTTGAAAAAATGTATTGCCCCGCCCTCTGGGTATGCAAATGAAAAATCTTACGTTTCATAAATGTGGGCAACTGCGTCAACATTGTGTACAAGCCCCAATTTTCAGCAAAGTGGCTGATGATAATTGCATAGAATGGTATGGACGTTGCAATACTGGCCCAAGGAACGCTTGATGCTTTCTTTATGACGTCATCTCGTCGAAGACAGCCTAAAATGTATTTCTTCTCCTCATCGCTAATCCACGGATCCGTTTCGGGTCTAGGTAATTGACAAGAGATATGACTTAGTAAGTTCCATACAAATGGTAAGTAAACATTCGCTTTTCAGTGTTGGCATCCTACTTCAAAAGGTAAGCACCTTCCGGGCCACCAGTTTTTTTTGCGAATCTTTTTAAACGTAACGAAAGCGCAACGCCGTAAAGTGAGCATCACTTTTATGAATGAACCTTAGAATCAATTGACTCACCTGCCGCGAACCAACGACGCCCACAATATCCACCAGACTATACCGACAATTCCGTAAATGTAGAAAATCCAATCCCATCCCATTTTTTCGGCGATTACACCACAGGTTGACAAAGCAATGACACTGCCTACGTAAGTTCCTGCATAAGAAGTTCCAGCCATTCGTGACCTATTTTACATTCAAAATTGCTTTCAATGTTATGTGATGAGGAAACATTCGTTTACCTTTCTAACGGCGGAGCCCATTTAGACCATACCTCATAGATGGAAGGAAAAGCTACGCCTTCAACGACTCCCATAATCGTTCTCAGCGCAATGAATGCAGCAGCACTAGACCGTGCAGCAAGTGGAGAAAATAGAGTTAGCACGGCTGTCGATCCAACACCAAGACCGAGTAGCTGGTGAAAAATTTGGAAAAATTAAAATTTAATTCTCCAAGTGAAACTTTCACATTACAATGTGGCCACCAATTTTCCGTGCCATCCAACCGCCAAATAATTGAGTCGAAATGTATCCATAATAGAAACTGGACAGTACAACACCTTGCAGCTTAGAATCCCATCCAAACTGAAAACAAATACAGAAGTTTTCCCGAAATAATTTCTTATTCGAATATTTCGTTTTATCACACTCACTTCTTCAGACATGGAAACTATGGCGACTGATAAATTTGTTCTTAAAGAATGCACCATAATGAAAGCCCAAAATGCGAGAACAACATTTTGGTATCGTCGTTTCTTCCATATGGGTCTCGTTTCAACTAGAATTTCTTTTTCCATAGTATCAAATCTGTTAAAATTGCCTATTCAATTGTGTTTTCTGATCCGACACATCAAACAGTACATGCACGACTGGAGGGTCAACTTTGGTTTTATATACTCTCAATTCGAATTGTTCAGTTATCATATAAATTGACTTCTGATTGTAGCAATCCGTTAACGTATACGCTCCATGTGATTTACACGTGTTGCAGTGCGTGTTGCTGGACAATCTTACGGCAATTGCAATGCATTTCAATCGATCAAAATGCAATTAATGTAGTGAAAGAAGCGCAGAATTTAATGAGACGTATGAGTCAAAGAATAAGTCCAAACTAAATAACGTCGGACTAAATACTTCCGGACTAGTTTTCAGTAAACTGTTCCACCTTAGGGATCTGCCCTCTCACTCTCGCGTCTTTTCATGCCCAGCAGGTGGCCTTCCACTTATGGGGCTCCTACCGAAACAAGGTTGTCTTATGATTGTGGCAAACATATTGCAATAATATCGTAAGTTTACCACAATTATATAATACTTTTGTCACACACATAAATAGTATTTTGTTAATAATACATATTTCCATATGTTTGTCACAAACATACGACGCGACATTATTACGATACATATATAGTATATATTACTACAATATGTAAGTACCAAACATAAAATATATTAGTGTGGACGACAAGAAATGAATATAAAAGTTTGAAATATCTTGTGTCGCATGCGTAGTTGAATGTGTGGGTTATGTGGAACGTATTTTTAGCAAAACAAACCAGCGTGAATTGTGTATGTGCTAGTGTGCGATATTGCGATATGCTTACTACACAAACATTGGTACTTTCATTTTTGCTTCAGCTTATGGCTACGTGAGCCTAATCCATATCCACATGTTATTGGGTATGCATGTAGGTAGGGTCCTCACATTAACTAATGCAAATTACTTAGAGCGAAAGTTTTAATTTTCACAATTCATCTGACAAGTTGCTAGATGTGTAAACATATGCATATTTCGTTGTTCGAGAAAACCGGCAGCTAACGCTAATGATTTCGGAAAGAATTCAAACCAATAATTATAATATAAGAAATCACCACATGAAATAAATAATTGATCGCATAGCATTTCGAATTAATTTAAGAAATGAAAAAGGGCTGATTAGCATAGTTTTGAAAAGCGCATTGTCATTTAGAAAGTTGCTTCCAAAGGTAAAGTTGGCAATAATTGATGAATACCTGGGATTTCAAAAAGTCATCATACATAAGAGTAGGCGATCGAATGCTTCTGTCGTATGATTTGTTCAGAGAATGTACGATAACTTTTTGGACTCCCCAAGCACATTGAATTTTAGACAAAGTAGTTTCCGGATTTTTTGGAGAAACTACGTTGGTTCTGTTTGTGATATCGTGCAGGGGAGAACATTTTGGTAAACGAAATCATTGTTCTCTCAGATGTCATATGACGTACTTCGGTAGGGCCTTTGACATTACTTTGGATAATTTCTCCGGATCTTTTAAATTCTTACAGTTCAGAAAGAACATAAACCATTGAATTGATTGCTCATTTTTATTTAGATACGTTCGAGTCTTTTTGCAGCATCTATTCTGTTTGCCACATGTATTCTGGTACATACAGGTGTTTGGTTATGCTTTAATATTGTGTTGCCTTACAAAGAAACCATTGAAAAACATAACCCAAAGACCAGTACGTATCAGAATAGATGTGGCAAACAGAATAGTTGCAGCAACTCGAACGTATCCAAGTATACAAATAAGCAAAAATCCAATGTTTTCTGTTCTTTTATAGCTGTAAGAATTTCAAAGATCCATAGAAGGCTCTAGGACCAATTATCCCCAGTCAAAATATCCCTGGACGAAATATCCCCGGACGAAATGTCCCTAGACAAAATATCCCACAAGAAACGGACAAAATATCCTTAGATGTAATGTCTACTCAGAAATGGTGAATATAGGTAGGTATTATTAGTTAGATATTATATTGTGTGTTGGGGGCTCTGCTCCCTCACCCCCGCGCCTGCGGCGGGCTTTTGTAAGCCTTGCCCCAAAATCCTGAAACACGTGTTTGCTTAAATTTAATTCTCTACAATTTGACAGTAAATCTCCATATTGCATAGTTAAGGAAATATAGACGAAAAACTGTTTTCGTATATGGCCAAGAAACTCATTTTCGTCCATTCCATTGGTCCCAGTGCCCAGACCCCTGACCCGATTCCTACAAAAAATTTTTCCTAGTTTTGTGACATCAAATGCTTTCATTTGACATCGAAAAGAAGAATTTCCGTGCTATACTTGCTGAGATATTTGCGAAAAAGTTTCATCGACTCTCGAAAATTTCATTTCTGACCTACACTTCTTCGACCATATCTCCATACTTGGCCGATTTTGCTCGCCTCCCCCAACTCCCACCTCGATCTACCCCATGTTACAAAAAAATTGTATGTACTAAACGTATAGGACCTTTGTACTTCGTACGGGTCCAAAAATCACAGAAAATATCGGAAGAAAATCCAACAATAATTATTCAGGATTTACCCACAAATAGTGTTATCTATCTTGATCTTGCACAAATGGACGGATAGCCCCAGTAACATTGTTACTAATATACTTAGAGAATTTATAACTTGTGCATCGCAAGATGATAAATTCATAGCACGTTAAATGTTTTTATTCGTGTTGCTCGCCTAAAGCAGCCATAACGTTTCCACTTCTAGAGTAACTTAGCCGGCTAAGATGCTGTGTCAGCCGGCGTCCTTTTTTCGGGCTAACTCTGTTACTATATGGACTATTTAATCTGACCAGTTTCAAACACAAGCTTACAAACTTTGTAAATTCGTATGCGTTTACTGCGATGTGAAATCATAAACTGTCATGCTATTCATTCTTCACTTTTTTTTTATAAAATTTGCTACACTTTGACAAAAACCGAGGTCGCATTATTTTGGGTAAATAGGTAAATGTTCCGCGGAATTCACCTATATTCTTAGTCCGAACCCGAACTTGGTTATATAACCCGATCCGATATATTTTCAAAGTTTTGCGGTTTTTTGGATTTCAGAAATTCAATGTATACCTGTGACAGTAACGGAATCATAAGATTGTGCAGCATTTCATTAGTAAAATATACTTCTGAAATAAAAAATTGCACAATCCTATGATTCCCGTACTGTACTTTCACTATCAAACATTCGTCCTCTATTATGCAGCAATCGGTGAGTCTGTGCGTAGACGTATTTGTATGACTTTAAGTTGTTTTCTGTGCTTTGGTCAGTAAAACTGTTTAACGAGCCCAAAGCATTTAACGTATTTCAGACGTACGTTTGATTATGACCAGATTCATTCAACGTTTTTACTTTATGACATTCCCCGATTTACGTCAGTGTCTCGGTCGTGTCGTTCCTTTTTCGTTTTGTTGTGACTTTCTCAAGGTTGAGCTGCACTTGGTTGTTATAGTTCACAAGCGTTATCGACTTGAAACTAAAGTTAGATGTACTCGCTTTCAAAGATATCTTTTGGACTGCAGCGGATATGCAACCCTTAGTCTGCCAACGGATTTACTGAATGTTCGCACTAAATTTTACTCACAGATAACACAACACAAACAAATTTTTTGATAATAACTAAACAACGAACACTATAAATGCAAGACAAAAATTGAGGTATTCTCAAAACAAATTCATTTGAAATGACATTCGAAATTACAAACCGAAATCGATAAAAATGCACTATTACTGTTTGGATGGCTCTTGCATCATTTTTATAGAAAAAGTAATCGTTTTTGAAAATTAATAAATAACGCAATAAAAGGCTGTGATACGATAAATTCGTTAAATATCTACAGCTGACAAAAAATTTAAATTTCGCTCGAAAACGTTTGCAATGAACTTTATTGCTATACGACAATCATCTCGAAACTGAAGTGTTTCAAAATATTTAAATGCCATAAATGTGCGGAATGTTTCAAAATATACAAATAACGAAATTATCTTACGTGCTTTTATTTGTTTTTGTTAATAGAATGCGATACAGGTTTATTGAAAGGTCCAGTTTTTATATAGATAGATATAAAGTTGGTCAGAGCGTGCAAATAAATTCGAGTATTTGAAAACTTGACTCAAAACTACAAACACAGTGAGAATTGATTATACTTGGCGCATTCCAAATACAATGTTAAAAGGTCCTTAGCCCACGAGGTGAAGGAATCTTAAAAATCCTGTTCCATACTTAAAAAATCTTTAATTTCACAAATTTTTCAACTAGCGAATCGAAGAAGTTAAAGCTACTTAGAATTAAAATGGTCATTG
The DNA here is from genome assembly GCA_029228625.1 of Pseudolycoriella hygida. Taxonomy (NCBI): domain Eukaryota; kingdom Metazoa; phylum Arthropoda; class Insecta; order Diptera; family Sciaridae; genus Pseudolycoriella; species Pseudolycoriella hygida. The sequence continues at coordinate 129,021,453 of CM055406.1, forward strand.
GAGTTAGAACGTAGATCGTGACTTTCGTACCGTATTTTGTTTATTGATACTGTTCAATAAAAAATAGCTCTGTAACTCTGAAAAGTCATTGTGCTGGAAGAGAAGTTTCCACCGAAAACAAAAGTTTTTACATGAATAAAATACAAGCAACACATACTAAAATAGAGAGGTAAAAGAGAAATAAAAAAGGTGCACAAGCCTATGATTCTCTTCAAAGAAGCTCAGCGACGCCGAGTATAGGGGGCAGGGGGGAGGAGGCAAGTGCCCCCCACGAACTGATCCATGGGGTGTAATGCCCCCCATGACGAGAGGAATAAACATAACAAATTAAAAGGAAGGTAAATTTAATCACTTTCTGAACAGAAATGGTACATTCAAGGCATATTCCATCCTACAGAATAAGCAATCCATTTTACATTTGACGTTTTTTCAAAGAACGACAATTTTTTTTTGAATATTTTGGAATACCTAGCTCAATTTTGTATCGATGAAGTGTTATTCCAAACTTCTAGCCCATACATTTTTGAAGTCACTTCTAGATGTATACCTCACTGGATGAGGATGGAGAATGTCACAGAAGACCTTCAGAAAGGCGGATCGCTGGAAGGTGAGGGAGGTATGGAGGAACTTCTGTGCGACAGACAGACTTCGTGAGGCGGTTTGAGACTGTCGTGCCCAGCAGGTCGGAATGGCTGGAAGGCTGGCCAAGTCACATCTCGGGAGAAGAAGTTGTGAGCTTCACTGACGGCTCTAAAACTTCGGAAGGCGCGGGAGCCGCGGTATTTTCTCCAAGGTGTTGAAAGGTGGTATCACCTAGGAAGGTTAGCCAACGTGACTCAAGCTGAGACGTTCGCGGCACTGATGGGAGTGCAGGAGGCAATCCCAACAGAGGCATGTGGAAGAAAAGTCACAGTCTGTTCCGACAGTGAGGCTTTGATTGGGGCGCTCATATCGCCTGTCGTAACATCCAAGCTGGTGAAAGAGTTAAAGGAAACCCTGAACCGGGTTGGACTTGAGAAATCAGGTAAAGCTGACGCTCTGGCGTGGAGGGAAACGAAAGAGCGGATGAGCTGGCGAGGAAAGGTTCGGCAACTTTAAGTTGTGGGCCAGAGCCTTTCATACCCATACCACACTCGGAATGTGTAAAAGTAATAGAGTGTTGGGTTAAGTCCGAATTGGTAACCATTGGAGCACCTATAAGAGGGAGTGCACACAAAGCGCTTCTTCCCGGTGCCCGATGGGAAGTGGACTAGAGAATTGCTAAACATGGACAGGTGTCGCATCAAGCGAGTGGTTGGTGCGATCACCGGGCACTGTAAGCTAAGCAAGCATATCGCTAAAATGGGACTCACCAATGATCCCAATTGCACCTGTGGCTTCGGCGTTCACGTGATATGTGATATGTGAATGTCCGAAGTTTTCCTCACTGAGGCTTAGGACTCCAGGTAGTTATGTGGTCCAACCCGCAACAGTACCCAGCATAGGGCCTGCCGCTTTAGATAGGTTCTTGGTTGGGACTGGGAGGTTTTAGGAGATTTACATGATGAACGGGTGACGAAACAAAGGATCACTAGATCTGTGTTTCACGGAGCAGAAATGGACCGCCCCAACCTGATTAATCTGAACCTATACTTGCAAACCACTACAAGTAGCATATAGCTGCAGAGTTTTCAACGAAACGGGCGAAATTTTTCATGAGAATGTCTCAGAATTGCACCCTAATGGCCAGAACAAACTTGTTTTTCGAAAGTTTCCAATAATTTAAAAAAAAACTCGTTTCACAAATTGAGAGATTCAAATTATAGGGTATCTTAGGACTTCAGATTATTTCTTGTAAAATCTATAATTGCATTACATAATAAAATTAGAAAAATTTTCGCTCGCTTCGCTCGCGTGCACACTTACTTCTGTCACATAAACGGCAAATACCGCAGCTTCATTCGGAATCTATTACTTTAAAAATTTTCTTGTAACTTTCGCTATAACAGCAAACGTTAGCTACCGTTTCATTGCTTACTTTGGCATGTTTACCAAATACACATCATCAAATTAAAAAATTTTGCTTGCCCCCTGGGACGGTAAGCAAGTCGGCGCCGCTGAAGAAGTTTTTACATGTCATCTCGAGCAAACATCTGTCCTCAATTCTATTCTGAATTTTATGAAAAAGAGAAGCTTAGGACGGGTTGGCTCAGTGGCTATGCACTGGCTTTCTACCACAAGAATATCCGAGTTCAATCCAGGTGAGGACAAATTCTGCATAGAATGAACATATCGTTCCTAAGCATACCCAAGCTTCTTAATTTATCTGAGTCTATATTAAGGTCAAGATATGTAACTGCAGTATAGGTGCGGCTCGGAGTTCACGTTGAACATGTGATTCAACCTTGGATGGATGTATGGATTTATTCGAAAATACTGGGCCTTTCATAAGAAACTGGACACCTTATATGATTCTCTTAGCCATTCAATGTTAGTGTGAAAATGACAGACATAGTAGGTTGTCCATAATTCGGCATATATTCACTGAAATACCAAGGAGCTAAGTTAAGCCTAATTTGCGGTAATTTACGTACTGAATTAAAGCACTGAGGCTTATTGTGCTGCATTTTCCTCCTCAAAAGTTTTGGACAACCTCTACGGGTGCTATTAGTCGCTTGCTTCTCGTGATAAAAGAAAGCACGTCAGTTAATTTCAGCTTCCTCAGGGGTCAGATAGAAGTCTACTAAGAGCTACGTTTTGAGACCCTTTAAAGCCGGGCAAGTGCAAATAAAATGACACGCCGTTTCTGGATCTAATCCACAGCTCCCGCAAGTCAAGCTTGTAATTATTCCCATCTCACTGAGGTGGTAGTTCAAACTGTTATGACCCGTTAAGATTTCAACTGTCAATTCTTTCTGTAGAGACTCAACAGAAACCTCGTACCTTTGACATTGCGTCCGGTCAAAAATTCTTTCGATTGCCAGCAGGTTGAGAGCGTATGAGTGACTTGGTACCCATGCCAATGTGACTTTATTGTTTCTTGACAGGGAGAGAGAGACTTATGAACCAGCTGAGAATACGTCGTATTCCAAATCAATTCAGTGCACCTGCACGCATGCACCTGTTCCTTCATTTTTCTTCGATACATCCGTGTAAATTACGACATCTGCTTCCCAGGCGTTCCCAGTTCCCATTCAGATCACTCAGGCCAGCAAGTTTCAAAACTTCTTTCAAAGCGGAGACACACTCGCATTGAGTCTTATGGCATGTCGCAACAGGTATGATTCAACCTTACGAGCAAAAGCATTGTTGGGAGAACCGGTATTTGACTCCATGACTCCTACTAGTTTACATAGTTGTAGTACAAAGTTTATCGCACAGTTTACCACTGGCTCAGTAAAAACATGTCGGCAATGAAATGATGTCACAAAGAAGAACCATAAAGCAGTGAAACTAGTCACAAAAATAATCTAATAATCGTCAAAGATTGTTAAAACAGATTAATATTATAGCTTAACAATACATTCTCTGTCCGTTTAGGAAGAAATGAAGCACTGGCAAAGGAGTGGGTATTCGGAAATGCATCTTTTAGCTTATCATCGCAATTTCGCTGTTAAATTTGATATGACGTTCGAATTTCATTTATGACTTTGCTGGTGACTTCTACGATATCAGTATTTATATCCGCTTCGTTATCGATACATGAAAGACCATCAATTGCGATAAAATGAAATAAATATTATGACAGCAACTTCTCGCCAAATCGGAAGCTTCGATGTTATAATTACTATCGAAATCAGAACATTATACTTGTCATCGATAAAGAGGTTCAGTAACCTCTTCTCTTTGATCAATTATGAAACAAAATCTTCCATTTTAACACGTGACGGGGATATTTTCTCTGACCAGGACTCGGGCCTATTGAATCCCAGAACCAAAATAATATTTACTTTCTAATTCCTGTTTTATCATGAACGTGCAATAGATGCAATCGTAATTTTTCGTGAATGGCACTGCTGAAAGTTTAACAGGAAACCCCTAGACTGCCGTATCGCAAACCTGAGCTTTGCGAGCTTCTCTTGTTTATGCATAGAAATTGACAGCTCCTCGATTGTGCGATACGGCATTTATGCTTAACACGGCAGAGTTCTCAGACTCAGGCAACAGGTCGAGAGGGAAACGATTACAAAATCTAGTACTTATTTGCCCAATATTTGAATATTTTTAACTGAATTGTACAGCAGTCCTTTACTGATTTACCCGGGTCCTGTAGTAATTTTCCACTCGCCACAGGTAAAGCTGAGATCTTCGCTAAGTGCTTAATCTCAGTGCTCGATAATCGCCCCCACTGCGCCTTATGCGACTTCGGTGCATGCAAAGTGATTCATAGGCCCAGTTCCCATAAGGCACCAGTAAATGCTTTTTGTGTGCATCGCCCCCGTCCGTCGCTCCAATTGCCAGTGAACTCCGACCAGCAGTTTCACGCATACCCATGGATGGGTATGAATCAATGAGATGGAACCTTTCCCAGCCAACACACGCGCGTCTACGCGGGAGTGCCCAAGTGTATGAAGCAGCGTGACTCGATTCGTCAGATCTACTCGGCTTAAGACCCATAGAGCTTCTTATCTAGCCTAGGCGTCGTGATACTGGACATGAGCGCCTTGATCAAAGCCTCACAATCAGAGCAAATGTTCCCAAACACTTCTGTATGGGACCACATCCAGCATCGCTATCAGCGGTGGAGGAATTAATTCCTCAGATGTTGCCAACTTCCTCCTTCTGGATCTAGAGAAAACACTCCAGCTCCTGCACCTTCTGAGGTTCCCGACCCATCCATGAAGCACACGAACCCCTCCCGTGACACGCTACCTAGCATTTTTATCTACTAGGTATGACAGCCTCGAATCGCCTCACGAAGTTAATCTCCTGCTTCTTCTGGTTACTGGACCCATCAATGATGCGATCAGCGATCATCTCCCTGATCATCCCATGGAGCGTGGTACAAGTCTGTCTGCCACCGCATCTGCCATCGTTGAGGTTCATTCAAGTCCTTCCTCGGAGCCATGACACATATGACCGCTTCCTTGCATACACAGTATAGCCTTAGATGGTAGTCTTCTGTGCCTTGTCCTCAACGTGCTCGATCCAGATGAACTTGCATCCCAAAGTAATTCCCAGAAACATACTCACATTTCACTATTGGGAGATAAGTTTTTATCAAAATAATATGAAAACTTTTGTTTCGGATTGTTATCTCAAAGCAATCATGTTTCCAACACCGGACTGACACATATTGACCATAGTGTATGATAACGGAGAAGATAATTATACGAAAATAATCAAAAATTGTTGCTAAAAACCCACCCCTGCTGCTGGCGTTCTCTTATCAAGTTCTTTTATTGTTTTGTGTTATCGGACACCGGCTGGATGAGGAAATTAATCAGCAAAAATCGTTGGTATCAAAGAAATAAGTTAAAACAATTATTGACACTGATAAGCCTGTTTCAGATCGCAGCGTGGTGTACCAGATAGTAGTCAACCATTCTTTTATTTCTATAGTTTCTACATTAAATGATCCAGTCAATCTATATAATGATTCATTCTGCACCGTATAATGTGGCGAACTATAAACAAATCAAAATCTTCGATTTGTATACCTTGTAAACTTTGTAAATTCGCATACTTTTACAGCATTTTTAATGTAAACCGCTACGGAGTTTATGCAATGCATCTTTTTATTAAAATTGGTATACTTTAACAGAAGCCGAAGTCGCTGTGAACTCGTCCATGGCTAATACTCAAAAGAAGTTTGTTTTTAGGCTTGAATACAATTGGTACCAATATTTTTTGGCTTGTAGCTCCGACAACTTTAAAAATAATTTATTAGGGTCAGTGAGTGGAGTGGGGAGCTCAATTGTTGTCCAAAAAATGCTTGACTCTCCATTAAGGTACCTGGAACTGTCCTTATATCGAACCCGAAACCTAATTATTAGTTCGAATTACTCAAAAAACGATATTTTGAAAGTTTACTGCACGAATTTACTTCCGTTGGATGTTGATTCAAGAACTGTTGACATATTGAAAACAATCATCCTTAGTTTCGAGGACGACCCACCCAATCTCTACATTTCGTTGTGAGTTCTCACTCTAAGAGAAAAACTCTCTCAACACTCTCACTCACCATCAAGTTATTGAAACACCATTCCGATGTAGTCAGTGTGGAGTTCCTTTGAGTGAAATTGAAACACCTGTCAGAACGAAAAAAACAAACACAATGTCAGAGCGCCAACCAGAAACGTACAATTGTTTCTATCACAAATGCAATATCTTCGAATTCATCTGTTATCATCATACGACCAATTAATGAGATATTCGAAGATCACGAAACGTTCATAAACATTTTGCGTGACAAGATATAAAATTTACTCGCATCATTTACATCGCACTTGTTCAGTTTTATCAGCAGACATAATGACGAAGACGAATATTTTTGTCACTACATCTCCAAAATTTGAGTGAGTTAGATTGCCTGTATCATAACTTCAATGAAGACACACGATTTTTGTTGAAGAACGCCCACCTCGTTTGTATTTTTTAAGTGAATTTCACATCATTTATCTATTAATAAACTGCTGAATTGTCCCTCATGTCACTCGTTTCTTCAAACACTTCAATCTAACGGAAATGCTTCCGTGGGGTAATTTGTGATTGACTACCCCCTACACATCATAATCAATTGTCAATGTAATAAGAATAAATCACAGGGTGTAAAACACATTGTATGTACTATATACCAAACGGGAATTCTTCAAAGAATTTTATTCAAACACCTTCAAAGGTTACTTTGATCTTCGAAGGTTATTTGAAGATCTTCAAAGTAGAGATGAGCGGGTTGCCCGAAACTTCGAAAAACCCGACCCGAACCCGAACCCGATTTTTTTTCGGGTTTCGAAAATTTTAATCGGATCGGGTTCGGTTCGGGCCGGGTTTGGAAACAGTTTGGGTTTCGGGTTTCGAAAAATTTTATCGGGTCGGGTTCGGTCCGGGTCGGGTTGTTGTATCATTTTATTCGGGTCTCGATCCTTTATTGACTTTCTACATTTTACAAAACCCGTCTAAATTTTATCAGCTTATATTACACGAATTTTGTTTTAGTCTAAGGTCCGTGAAGAATGCACCTTGATGGCCTTGAAATAATTTTTGTTTCGAAGTAATTTGGGATGTGAGTTTCGAAAAACTTGAGTGTTTGGTTCGGTCCGGGTCGGGTTTTGAAACAGTTCGGGTTTCGGGTTTCGAAAAATTTTATCGGGTCGGTCTCGGTCCGAGTCAGGTTTTGAAACAATTCGGGTTTTGGGTTTCGAAAATTTTAATCGGATCGGGTTCGGTCCGGGTCGGGTTTAGAAACAATTCGGGTTTCGGGTTCCGAAAAATTTTATCGGGCCGGGTTCGGTCCGGGTCGGGTTTCGAAAAATGGTCGACCCGCTCATCTCTACTTCAAACGTAAAAACTACCTTTACAAATTGTTTGAAGAAACTTTAATCACAAATTTGATGGCAATAGATCAAGTCTTGCCTCACGTCTGATCAGGCAATACTACATTTTCAACTGTTTCGTCGGGGACAAAACATTAAATTTGTACGTGAAAACATCGTTTTTTGCGAATTAATCATTTTCTGTATTTAATTAAGCGGACCAAATGAATGACGAATGAAGTTCATTTAATGTTACTTTAAAATAACTCACTTGGTCCGCTTTATACAAAACACAAAATGAATAATTCACAAAAAACGAATTTCTTCCATACAAATTTAATGTTTTGTCACCGACGGAACAGTTGAAACACGGGGCGCCCTCAGCTGTTTTGTGGCCAATATGTGAAATAGGCGTTTGATACTCGAAGAAAACATAATTTTTTTTTTGTTTTAAACGCTTAAGTGCTTAAAAATAAGCGTTAACAAGTTTTTTCAAATAATATGACAAGATTTGGGTGGAATAGTGTCAGCGATTGTGTTTTACGTTTTGCGTCAAAAACTTCACAAATACAGCTTGAATATGCTTCGCTGACACTATTCCACCCTATTCTCTAACGTTACGGCTGAATTGCTAAAGTATTCTGAAATAAGTTGTTCGACTGCGGACGACACCAAACTTTTATAAATAAATGTTGACACATATCACTTTGGGTCCTCTGAGCGCTTACCACATACACAAAAATTCGAATGAAAGCGGGATTTTATAATGAAAGTTTTTACTTGCATATAATTAATTACCGAGAGTGACTGAGCAATGATGATGACATTTTTCGAAAAAGGTTAAATGTCTACAGACAGGTAACAATTATTTTTGTTTTTGTTGTTACGTAGGATTGATTAGGATAAAAAAAACATTTGCCCGAATACATGCGTTCTCAATCGATGGTTGAAAATTAACCCCAGTTTATCGTCAATGAGCGATTTAATCGTTTTAATCCCAGTGTAGTAGCAATCACTCAGCATATGTGGCGTGAAGTATCTCAATTCAAATTAAGATATTGATTCCAAATCGTTATAAATATTTTATTTCTCCAATAATCAGATACTTTGTAGTTGAAGATACAATATTATGAAAGAGCTTCTTCTTTGATCGGTCGTTAGACAGGATCGTAAATTTCGACCGATCGAACTAACTATTTTTCCCTCTTACGGGTTTCTGTAAACTCTCTTAGACGAAAGACCTTCTCGCGCTCAACATCTTCGTTCAGATCACATTTGGCACGCAGGCTCTGAGCAACGAAATGAGATCTTTTGACCGCCAGAGAGCGTAAGACTCGTAAATTCAAAATAGCGCACGCAAGATTTTATTTCGTCATGTAAATTCTTTTATTTTTACGTACATTTATTCATGGAGCGTACGATTGCAAATCGTCACGTTACATATTTCCGTGTACCACGGACCAAAGAATTCTTGACTCTTCAAATTTTATTCGAAGACCTTCAAAGGTGACTTTGGTCTTCTACATGATACTGTGTATTCGTATTTAACAAACGCTTTGACAATACGAATCACTTTATTACAAGTCTCGGTGGCAACGTTGGCAAGGTAGTCGACGAATCACCACACCAGCAGTTTTTATCTCGAAAGGCGTATTGTATTAGTTGAAATAAAGCTATAACGAAGTATTCTAGGGCATATTTAGGAGGGGGATATAGCAAAATAGGAAATTTCGACAAAAATAAAAACGACTATTAATATATTGAGAAACGATCACTCATACTTTCTCAAGGTATGAGGGTTATAGCGTCTTTACTTTGATTTTATTTTGTCTCGTTTCAATAATATGCTGAAAATTAAAGTTAAAAGAAATCAACTAGGAACCAAAATAGTCAAGTCATGTCGTGTTTACCCTAAAGTTACCTAAAGGCACCGTTTCGTCCCGCTAGTCTTCAGGATAACAAAGTTTCTCTTTTATACTTCCCGTGAAATATAAAACGAAACAACATCGATGGGGGATCTCGTCAGGGACGACATCGATTGCTTATCCTGGAGACCGTGTGCGTTCTACGGTAAGTTAGGAGGGCTATCTAATAAAAATCGAAATCAAAAAATGAAAAATTGTTTAGCGAACCCAATATGAAAGACAAGCAAAGTTCAGTTTTTTATTGGACAAGTTAAAACATTTAAATTTAAATTTCTGACCTGCCGATTTCATCCACTTATTCATGCTGCATCCAAACTTAGCACTCACCCATTAATCTATATAATTTCACACACAAAAAATATAAATTATTTTCACTAAAAAACAAACAGAAAACAAAATTTGATAATATTGACACTGAGAATTAGGAAAACTATGATCACTGAGCCTGTATTCATTCACTCATCCACTCACAAAACTGCTGCTACAACTGCAAAATATTCTTCTTGTTTTCACTGTACTCACTCACACATTCGTAAAACTTTTACCGCAAAAATTGCCGTCCGTGCAATTTATTGCATTTTCACTGCACTTAATCACTCACAAACCTTTTTCTGGAGTAATTGCCGTCCGTGCAATTAATGTTTGTATTTTCTTTATAAGGACGTAGATAAAGACGCTCTATTCGTTAACGAATGTACTAAGCGAAACGGCATCGATTCCCGCAAGGAATAACAAAATAAAAGTGAAAGGTTTTTAAATAAATTATTTAAAGTTCAAATGAATATTCAAAGAAACTTTGAAGAATTCCTGTTCGGGATTGTATCTTCGAAATTTAGACATTTCACGCAGGTCGATAGGTGCTGTTACTGGCTAGTTGCGGAGGTTTCGGATTGATCGGATAAGTGAGGGTTGAAAAAGTGCTGCTGCACTTTCAAAAAACTAAAATAGTATAGCTCTAGTAAAAGCAGTTTTAAAGGGCTGCATGAAGCTATTTAAAAAAAAAATTAATCAAAGCAGAAGATGATGTGCAAAATCTAGAATTCGTTCAAAATTTCCTTTTTAGTGGAGACTCAGATGCCAACGGAATACGTCTCTCAGTGCTTGTCAGGTGCTTTTTAAGTTCAGTATGTAGTAATTCTATCGGAAATGTTCGGCAATATTTCGTGGTCATGGTAAAAGTTGGTTACAACTTTAAAAAAGAATTAACAAAAATTTAAAAATTAGAAAAGATTTTAATATTTTGACGATTTAAATGGATAATTTGTCCTTGTGGACCCAAAACTAGGGAATTACGGAATATTTACGAAGGCAAAGGGGCTGTCCATACATAACATCTGCTGTTAAAGGAATGGGGGTCTTCAAAAATTTCAAAAATAGACAACGAGGGGGGGAGGGACTGGCTGGCAGACGACTGCCTCACACAATCCAAGTGCTGGTGTAAGTGCATCGGAAATTACAAATGTCTGACGGCAAATGGAAATGTAAATGCTATCTAATCTCTACAATTTCAAACTAATGATAGGTGTATGAATTGCCAACAATAGAAACTTATATACGGTGCGGTTAAACCGGGTTCAATTGAATTTTCGTGCATATGGGTTTTGTCAACGGAAATACTCTCTTTTGGAGCTGGTATGATTTCATTTAGCCCAAATTTAGTGAGGCTCATTAGGCCCTTTTTGAAAAAAGTGGTGAAAAGTGAAGAAATGACGTTATTCTCATACAATTTCAAAGATTTCCCCAAAAAGGCAAAAAACTTTTTACCACCTACAGGTGTATTTTTATTTTTCATTGTTGAACAACATTATTTTAAGCAAAAAAATCTTCTACGTCATACCTGTAAATATTAATTTTTTTTTTAAAGAAACTTAACTTGTGCTAAAACTGAAAAATGAATTACAGGAGAAGAATCGTAAGATTGTGCAACGTTTCGTTTTAGCTCGTTTCACCGAAAAACCGAGTTTTACATGCACAAAATGCAAGCGAATGCGTGAAAAAAGAGATAAAAGAGAAATAAGAAAGATGCACTTGTGATTCTCTTCCTGTAGCTCTATAAAAAAAGTTTATATTTACAGGGATGAAAGGAAAGGATTAAGGGATAAAAGAGGTGAAGTCCTACTTTCGAAAACTCAGTTAAAAGGGAAAGGATAGATGTGACGTTAGCTTCTGTATCTGAAAGGATACATTCGTGGTGAGCTATTGATACTGAAACCTTCTCTGAACACAAGCTCATTAAATTCAACCTAAAGGGCCTTTTCCCGAAAAGAGAACCCTATAGGAACCCAAGGGAAACGAACTGGGACATTTATAGAGCAAAGCTGAGCGAGAAATTGGACGAAATACCTTACCAAGAACGGTATGTTACTGCAGACTGTTTGGAAAAAGCAAACGAAGAAATCATGGCTGCCATCATTGGCGCCTTCGAATATACATGTCCACTGCAGACTCCTAGACCACTGTATAAGGACTCCCTTTGGAGCAAAGATCTAGCAGAGAAGAAGAAGTAGTTGAGAAAAGCCTAGAACAAAGCTGGTAGAAAAAACTTAGAAGAAGACGAAAGGGATCAGTACAAAGAAATTCACAGAGAGCTTTTGAAGGATTACAAACTAGCACACGAACAGATAAAAGAAAAATGCAAGGTACAATTCTTCGAAGAAGCTAACTCTGTCCCAGCGTACGCTAGATTGCACAAAATCATAGCTAAAGTCCCTTCGGCACAAGTAGGTTCTCTACAAAGGCCAGATGGAACTTTCACTAGAGATAGCAGGGAGATGGTAGAACACATCTTTTAGAAGTACATTTTCCTGGTAGTGTCCAAATCGAAAGTACCCAGCGTATGAAACCTTCCTTTGTCCTTTCTCGTAAGGACTGGTTATTCGCCGACAGAAAAACGAGACAAGGTAAGGTCAGATGGGCGATTCACAAATTTCACTCTTTTAAGTCAGCTGGTTTAGATAAAATCTTCCCAGCACTGCTTAAGGAGGGTTTTCAACTATTGATTGTAAGACTGAGATCCATTTTCAAAAGTTCGATAGCCCTTGGCTACGTACCCGAGGGATGGGAAAAAGTAAGGGTGGCCTTCATACCGAAGCTTGGAAGAACGAGCCATAGCGAAGCAAAGGACTTTAGGCTCATTAGTCTAACCTCTTAACTGTTGAAGACAACTGAGAGACTTTTAGATTTTTACATAAGAGGCGAAGTCCTTCAATGTTTCCCACTTCATGCAAACCAGCATTCATACCAAATTGGTAAATCAACTGCTCCGCTCCACCAGATGACAAGTAAGATTGAAAACATAATCTATAACGATAAAGTTGCTCTAGGCTGCTTTATGGACATCGAAGGAGCGTTTGACAACACAGACTTCGAGGTCATAGCAGCAGCGACAAGAGAGAGACAAATGAGCGACACTGCAACCAGGTGGATAGTTCAAATGCTGAGTAGTCGATCAGTGGAAGCTACAATATGTGGAACGAGTTCCAAGCTTGGAGTGTTTAGGGGTTGTCCACAAGGTGGTATTTTATCCCCCACTCTTTGGTGTATGGTAATTGACTCGTTACTAGTAGAGCTTAACAATTCAGGCGCCTTCTTTCAAGGGTATTCCGACGATGTTTCTTGTCTTCTTTGCGGAAACTTTGTCGACACCTTGGGTAACCTGATGAGAACCACTTTAAACTCAGTGGAGAACTGTTGTGCTAAAAACAAGCTTCGGGTGAATCCAATCAAAACTAAGATCATTTTGTTCACGAGAGAGAAAAATGCGAACGAGTCCAGTTTGGGTAGGTTTACTCTTTTCGGTGAAGTAGTTAATCCTGTAGCCAAACTGAAGTACTTGGGCATAATTCTCCATCACAAATTGACTTGGATTCTTCACTTTGAAGAAAAAATTGATAAGGCAATCGGCATTTTCTGGATGTGCAGGAACGCTTTCGGTAGAACGTGGGGTCTGTCACCGAGGGCGATCTGGGGGATATACACCGCAGTGATCAGACCAACTTTGTGTCACGGATGTGTGGAGTGGTGGCCTAGAGTGGATGTTCAAACATCTAAAAAACGTCTCGACATGTTGCAACGGCTTGCAGGTTTATGTATTACAGGAGCCAAAAATTCCACTTCCACTTTGGCGCAAGAGACGCTCCTATCTATACCTCCTCTGGATTTGCATGTTAAATCAGTAGCATTTAATGCATCGATAAACATGGAATGTAACGGAGAGTGGCTTACTTCTTCAGGTAAGGGGCATAGAACGATCAGAAATCTCATTAGGGAAGATCTGTTGGATATGCCTAGCGATCAAATTAACGATGACAAGTTTAAATGCATTATTCGTGATAGATTTTCAGGTTCATCCCCCAGCTGAGGGAATAGTATGTTACACAGATGGCTCAAAACGAGACGGCCTATCAGGCGCTGGTTTCCATTGTGAACACCCTTATATAGAAGTCATTCTGTCAACAGGAGAATACGCAACAGTTTTTCAAACGGAGCTCTTTGCCATATCAGAGATATGTATATCTATTATGTCAAAAGAGATTACCGGGAAAAACTTATACGTCTGCACAGGTAGCACATCAGTAATACAAGCAATCGAATGTCCCCTTGTGAATTCTGAAATGGTTCGCCACTGTAAATCGCAGCTGGTTCCCAAAATGAAGTTACAGTGCTGTGGGTACCCGGGCACGAAGGTGTCGAAGGCAATGAAAAGGCTGATGAGCTGGCAGGAGATGGTGATTGTCGCAGATTTACGGGGCCAGAACCTTTCTTTGGTATTTCACAAGCGTCGAGGAAGAAGGTGGCAAAAGAATGGCTACATCGCGAGCACACCAAAGCTTGGATGAATTATGATGGAGGAAGACACACACAAATTTTCTGTCAAGATCCGTCCAACGACTTCAGTAGGGAACTTCTGAACCTTAGCAGAAAGAATGTCAAAAGAGTGGTCACTGTGGACTAAACAAATACCTTTTCGACATCAACTGCAAGGATGCCCGAACTTCAAGCTTCGCAGCTCAACATTCAATCCTTCGACCTGGAGAAACTTACGAATTTCCTCGAGAAAACGAAAATTTCCCTTGATGATAATGACTATGAAGGATGACCACATTACGAATTTCGGACTAATGACTATTTGTCTGTTTGTTTTTAGTATATTTTGCTTTTGTTTGTCGTATAACTTCTTTTTCTCCTATTATATTTATATTCAGTCTTTGCTTTATTTAAAAAGAAAAATTGTGAATTTCTGTTGACAGTAAACGAAGGAAGTAGGGGGTTTGGAACAGGGGATCATAGGTCCAGGTTCCTGTCTAATTTTAGACCCCCCAAAACGCCCTTATCATCTAATCTAATCTAACTTGTGCTAAAACTGAAAAATGAATTAGCTCGAAAAAAAAAGTTTTATATTATTTACAGGGATGACGTTGAAGAATTTTTTGATTAAAGTAATGAAACCATGAAAAATAAAAATACGTATGTATGTGGTAAAAAGTTTTGCATTTTTGGGAAATCTGAAAATGTATGAAAATAACGTCATTTCCTCACTTTTCACCACTTTTTTCAAAAACGGCCCGATGCGCCTCGCTAAAGTTTTGGATTAATGAAATCAAACTGGTTCCAAGAGAGTATTTCCGTTGAGAAAACACATATGCACGAAAATTCAATTTATTTATTTATTCAAATGACTTTAGGAAATTTACATGAAACTAAAAGTGTAAACAATTTATCTACATTACACGTTATCACTCTTTGAACAGAAATCACACAAAGACAAAAAACCATTGAAATTCAAACATTGATATCCAAGCCATTGATCCACGCTATTGCTTCGTCGGTTAATAAATGTAATTCTTCGAAGCCTCATCCGAAACGTTGCATTGGGCATTCAGTATGTGATATGTGATACATCGTCTGCTCCTCGCCACATTCGTGAAGAGGGGAGTTGGTAAATTTCCACCTGTGGATTAAAAACGCGCATCACCCCTGTCCCGTTCGGAATCTGTTAGTTCTGAGCCAGAGTCGTCCGGGTAAGTCAAACCCTTCCTTTTTCTGTTGGATTGTCGACTAGCTGTTTATTCGTCACTGAAGCATTTTGCCACCATTCGCTCCATTTGGTGTTTAGATCACGGTAATCTGAGATTTTGCGGTAGAAGCTCCAAAATGCATTTCTGGGTGGACGGGGCAGAATTAATCGACGTGGATTGGAAGATCGAGATCGGCTTCGATTTTTCTGCATTCCCTTAAAGCTGATTCCGAATGTTGGGCGGTGCTATTTTTCTTAGAATGTTCAACCATTCCACTTCCGTTGGTTCGACCGTTTCGTTCGATTAAACGCGGTTAAAACGCACCCCGTGTGTATAGTTCCACGGGAATAACATGTGCTGATTTTGATGAGAAAATAGATGATAGCAGACAAGGGGGAGAGGGGAACCTGAAAAATTATAAAAAGGCCATTGTTCGGGCTATTATGCATTTATTGTCTAGTTTTCTCTTTGAAAATTAATTGTATCTGCAAACGATGTTGAGCTTCTTCACCTTACCCTCGAGACCCCGATTCAAAAGCAACAAAAACAAACGTCTGAACTTTGTACGAGTCTATAAAAAGACCTTAAACTTTCTGCTTGTCAATCTTGTTCCTGAATGAATTGTTATTTTTATAATTTCACCAAAACTCTATTTATTCAGTGGAATTGCTGCTAATTTTGTCATGTTCTACATTTTGTAGCAACTTTAGTTGGCAATGTACCAACGACTATTTTATGAAACAAATATTTGCGATCAGCATCATCAACAACAACAAAAATGAAGTCACGCGCTAAATAGTCGTATGCGGATTTGTAGAAACATATCGACGGTCCAAACGATGTTCTATGCTCAACTTTGACATTTCATTGTACGGTAGAAATGAATTAATTTTTCGGTGACCTTAAGGAATGTAATTCGGAAAGTTATTTCAGAAATAGATGTTTTGATCATACGCTTTTCCGTTGACTGGATTGTAAATTCAGCCGATGTTTGGTTCTGGTTTGGTGTGTGGTAGAGACTTTTCATGGGAAATAAAACAACGGAAGTTAAATTATATTAAAGTGTTGTGTTGAAATATATTTCGTTATTTTTAATCGGAGTCACTGTTTTCATTCAATTTTTTTTTGTGACTTCCGTTCATTTGTTGTATTAATCTTTTGTATATTTTCTTTATCGTTTACGAATTGATTTGTTTTTTGTTTTTCATTTTTTTTTCTTTTCTTTCCTTGTAAATTTATCGTCAATTACTGAATGTTTTACCTACAGTTAATGAACATACTGATAACTGATGCCATAACTTAAGTTTTGCTTGTTTTTAACAAAATCATTTGCTGTTTTCTGCTTGTTACATTATTATAAAACTATGTAAATTCTAAAAAAAATAATAATTGTAAGACCGCACAGTAAAGTTTTTAAAAAGAAAATATGAACATAAAACTAAAACAAATTAACACAAAACAATTTTTTTGATGTTTTCTTTTATATTTCTAGAAAAAGTATTAATTAGCGTGCTGTTTTCGTCGTTTCTCAGTACAAACTTATCATAATCACATTTAATGCAAACATTTTCTGTATCATTGTTTATGATAACATGATTATGTATCAACGACGCCAAGACCGGTCTTCTGATTCCTCGTCTTCTTCCTCATCTTCAATGCGAGATTGTGGTCCATCTTCCGGTGATATCATCTCCGAATTGTCTCCATTTGTATCATCGATTTTTTTCACTGGCATATTTGGAGTTGTCCAAGATATCTTAAAAAACGATAATCATTTATTGAAGCTTCAAAGTTCTACAGTAGGATTATTGTGGTTTGTTTTTGAAGGTAGTATGTGTGTAGTGTATGTATGTATGTTTGTGTTTATTTATGAATGTACAGAGGCAAATCCCATTTTGAACATCCTAATTTATAAATTTCATATCTAAAAAATACATCGCAAGTTTCTATCCATGTAAATCATATTTTCGTTGAGAAATTCTATCTTAACACTGACGTTCAACTTTTTTCCTTTTACAAAATAAGTGGAGCTATCTTCACCCCGCATATATGCAGCGTTACAATAGTACCACTTTCTGCTTGTGTTCCACGAGAATAACATCCCATGTACAACTGATGTGAATGTCCTTTACAATTATTTCTTTGAAAGCTTCTATAGTTGCTTGTCCGAGTTTACAAAGGTAAAAAAGTGTCGGATTAAGCGTTCCTTCACGAGGTGCCCATATATGAACGATCACTTGGTGTACTATATTGAAAAGAGGAGAACCTTGTGGAATAAATTGAAGGCCGGTAAAAGAAGAAATAGTATTTTGGTTGGGAAGTGGCAACATAGTGATTAACATAGAAATCTCAAGGTTACAAGGAGTCTACAAGGAACAGTATTACGCCGACTTGTTTGATAAATGTGAGAACCCAAGGCAAGTGTGGCGTGCAATTAACAAGCTTATTCGAAGCGATAAATGTCGTAACCCAAAGATTAAGATTGAGTCCAATAATATCCAGGTTGATGATGATAAGGTTGCGGTGTCATTCAACAATTATTTTGCTGAAATAGGGTCTAAATTGGCCTCTAGTCTTCCAGCTCGCGATGACTGCGATATTCATGGATTCGGTACCTTGAAGAGTTGTTCTGAGTCTATCTTCATGAGTGGTGTGTCACATAGTGAGATCTCTGAATGGATACGATCGCTGGATGGTAATAAATCCCCAGGTTATGACAGGTTGTCTGTGGCATCGGTGAAATGTTGCTCTTCGACTATTTCGCCAATTTTGGCTGATATTTATAATTTATGCGTGACCACTGGGAAATACCCTGACTCCTTGAAGAAAGCTAACATTACGCCAGTTTTCAAATCAGGAAACTCAACTGATGTCACCAACTACAAGGCCAATATCTGTTTTGCCGGTTATTAATAAGGTCTTTGAAAAGTTGATTTTCTCAAATATTTTGAGCTTCCTCAACTCAACAAAGTTTTTTTATTGTAAACAATATGGCTTTCCCACTTAGGGAACCCATACCGCCTTGAGCGAATTGGTCGATTATATCTGTTTTCATGTTGACAAGGGGAAAATTGTGACTGGCCTTTTTTTGGACCTATCTAAGGCTTTCGATACGGTCAATCACAAGCTTTTGTTAGAAAAAATCTCAGTTGCTGGTATTAGGGGTCAATCATTGGAGCTTATGGAGAGCTATTTGGAAAACAGATTTCAGCGTGTAGTGGCGAATGGACATGAAAGCCCCTGGGCATCTGTGTCTATGGGAGTCCCTCAAGGTAGCGTTCTGGGACCGCTACTATTCCTGATGTTAATGATCTGCACCTTTTGCCGTTGAAGTCCCAACCTTACTTGTTCGCGGATGATTCCAGTATCTTTTCATCTTCCGTTTGTTTTGCAAACAATATTGGAGTTATTAATGAAGATCTGAAGTTGCTGATAGATTATTTCGATGCTAATAGACTCACGCTAAATTTGAAGAAAAGTAATGTCGTTCACTTTAGATCTCCTCGTGTTAAAATTGATAAATCCTTGAAAATTGAAGCTAATGGTGTTGAGATTGAATCTGTTGACTCAATAAAATACTTGGGTGTTATTCTCGATAGATAGCAAAAAAAACGACGCTAGCTGTGCGTTAAAAAGGTTTGTTAAAGAAACAAGTTTAAGGCTAATAAAGACTAGGGAAAATTGTATAAAAAACTGACTTGACCACGACTCGTTGCTCTTATGAATTTTGATTATTAATTTTATAAAAGCCACGATTTTTAATAAAAAAAGCTTTGAAAAGTATAATAAATCACGTCGACAGGTTTTTCCTTTTTAATAATAAAATCTGGTTGAAAGGTCTGTCGAAGCTCAGAGTATTTGAGATTTTATGCAACAGCAGAATAATGACCGACGGAGCGACACATCAATAATTTTGTAAATTTCCTAATGAACGAATAATTGAAAATTAGGTACAGCGTGTTCCAGTTTCAATTATAATTAAAATGGATATGGTGTTAGGTGTCCGCAACGAACCATACACGGCAATTTATGTCCTTTTACCCGCATAAATTCTACATGTTTCAAACTAACATCTGGTCTCCTACAAATTTTTGGAATACAACACCTGTGACGTACTCTAAATGACTCTTTATCATGTCCACTGCACTGGGTTAAAGTCGTTATTTCACGAGCAATTTTTGCCCATCTCTAATTGATTTGAAGGTCACAGCATAGGCTCCATAATTTCTTTGAGATTTACAAAATAGTCCGACGTGCACGAAGGTGTGGCGACGCGCTCAAACATAAACTAAAGTGCATCATGGTGACCCAAAGTATATCTACGTTCTCTCTAAAGGATTTCTCAAGAAACCGAATTTTCGGTTGTCTGATGCAGTATGTCAGTCAGCGTAAAGAAAAAGGCATTCGTGTGAAACTGCGTTGAACCTCGTCTAAGCGAAATGGAAAGACATACTTGATGATGGTGATATAATTACTACTGTATTTCTGGACCTGAAAGGTGCATTTGAAACAACCGATCGTGTAAGATTGATTGAAAAGATGAAAGGAATGAGAATTTCGCAGCGTGTGATCAGATGGTTTCAATCTTTCAATTTTCAATGGATTTACATCAACTCCTATCACTAATGACCTTGGGGTACCACAAGGTTCAGTTCTGGGAGCGATCCTTTTCATCCTGTACATAAATGACTTACCAGAATGGTTGAAACATGCTGCAACAAATCTGTTTACTGACGATACACTACTATAACATTTCTGGGTCTGATTGAGGCTGTTAGGCAAATGAAATATCTTGGCGTAATTATAGATGACAAGCTCAACTTTAAAGAGAATTTCGAGTACGTGTGCAGTAAAATCGCGAAAAAAGTTGGAGTCCTGAGTATACGAATCAGTGATAGCGTCCCGCTTTGACTACTATGCGTCAATGAATCCAATCGAAATTCTTGCGATTTGTAGGTTCTGCGAGTTTTTTGAGATGTAAAACCCACACAGCGAATACAATCAGTTTTGGTGTTGCCGCTTTTGGTTTTTGCCAAATGTATGTCGATATGCAGTTGCACGTAGTTCGTTAATTGGCGCATTTTTTTTTTTTTGAAAAATTCAAACGTTTTCTGACTTAAATTTTTTGCACATTTGTTTTATGACTCTGTTGTTAACAAATTTCGGAATAGATCGAGGTTTGTTTCTTCACATTATTTTTTTATTTAATTTAGGATTTACGAATTGATTCAATAATGTGAATTTTCTGGCAAATGTAGTTTTTGTTTAATTTTTTCATTTTCCTAAAAACTCCATATCCACTCCATATCACTCAACTTTGCTCAAAAATTTCGGGTCAGATTGGTATCCTGCGAAGGTTACGTCATGTTCTGACTGTAAAAATCTTGCAGTCCTTGTATTTTTCAATGATACATTCTCGATTGTCTTACTGCGTTGGTGTGTGGGGTTGTGCAAGCAGAAGATTAATTGAGAATGTCGAAAGGAAGCAGAGAATTGCCTTGAGAGTGGCTCATAGGTTGCCCTACAGGTATCCTGCTGAACTGCTTTTTTCGGATCATTATCCAAACTTATTGACTGTTAGCAGAATGTATAGGTACGCGGTCTGTAAGTTTGTGTTTGCTTCAATGAGAGGCCTGTGTCATCATACTTTGGGTGATTTGTCCCTTTTTCAAGGACCTGTGTTGGGGAGCGTAGAGTCAGTGTCGCTGGAGCCAAAAATTTTAATTCGTTGCCTTTAAACATACGGACATCACATACACAAACCCAATTTTGTCACTTATTGAAGCTATATTTGATGGAAATATAACGCTTCGGAATGCATTTGCTTCCTTTTTCATGAATGAGAATGGTCGATCCTAGTGAATTGAACACTCCTAACTGTGTTTGAGAACATGATTTTTGGGTACTTCAACCTGCAATTTGCGATCTCATAAGTATCAAGTTACTGTTACATATTTTTGCTCATTGATCGATTGTTTTGTTTTCTTTTTGCCTTGTTTTTTTCTCTTTTTTTATGAAACTGCTCTAGTTCCGGATTTGAATTTTGATTTTGATGTTTTTTTTTTATGATTTACTATGATATACCCATTGATTTTGCCAACTTGATATATTACTTATTTCAGATATTTTGTATCCCTTTGAATTGTTTAACATAATGGGATATAGATGATGTTTCTACTGATTTTTTGTCTTCGAACGAATGAATAAACACACTTTTTCAGATCCACTCTGTTATTTTAGAACTAAAAAAGTGATACTATTGTAACGCTGACTGTATGCGGCGTGAAGATAGTTCTACTTTTTCCATTTTGCGAAAAAAGTGAAACTAAAAGAGTGGTACTATTGTAACGCTGGTATCCTAACACACTTATCCTACAACTAAAGGTTAAAGCTAAACGTATAACAATAAAATAATATGAAAAAGTAAGTAGGTAAGTAAAGTAGTAATCGAGCGTAGTAAGAGCGGTTATCACATTTCGCTTGTCCCCTGATGTTGAGATGACAAAATTACCCGTTCCCCTGTGTCAAAAAACAATCGGTTGAAGTATTATTGAAGGAAACTTATTGAAGGGCCTTACCCCACTTGAATGATAAATCAACTACAAACCCTTAAAAATGAATACAACTTTTAGCTCATAACGAATTTTTTTATTCACCGATTATCCTCTTTTTAGACCAGTACGAAGAACGGAGTTCTTCGAAAAAGGGTCTTATGCGTTTACCACGACGTTTGCAGCTACCCCAATTTCCACCTGGGAGTAGGGGGAAGCTTCGGTCATTGTCCTTAGATGACGAATCAACAATAAAAACATATGAAGGGACTCGTACGTATCAGAATAGTTGCGGCAAACAGAGTTGATATTACAAAAACACTCGAACGTATTTAAGTAACTCTTAAGTGTATGAAATTACGCCCACATTAAATTGTATTGGAAATTTCCGAGAGGGCAATATTGAAAAAACCGTCCGAAGAAACGGTGTAAAAAAGCCTTCCGAAAGTACAAAATTGACCCCCAAATAGACAAAAATGTTCATCTCAATTTTTTCTACAACATAGGAAAAAACCTTTTTTTGCCTATGGCCGACCGTAGTACCGACCTAGGGTATTTAGGAGAGGCCTCGGACAAATACTTACATAGACAAAAATATTTCTCTCCATTTTCTCTACAACATAGTGAAAACCATTTTTTCGACTAGGGCAGACCTAAGGACCGAGCTAGGGCCATAAGGAAGCGCCTCGGACACATACTTCCATAGACAAAAATGTTTCCCTCAATTTACTCTGCAACATAGCAAAAATTTTTTTTTTTGGCTAGGTCCGACCTTAGGACAGTCCTGAGGCTCACTTCAGCCCTAAGCACAGGCACCCTGTCCAAATTTGTTTTTGAATATAAATCGGTACTCCATTACCTCTCAAATAGAAAAAGAATCAACAAAATCAGTTAGGATTTATCCAATTTATGTAAGCAAACACGTTGGGCCCTAGTAGAAACTCATTTTTAGGGTCCTGACTGAGTCCAAGGATTTCTAATCAAAACATTTTCTGCCATAAAACGGGAGACAGTCCTAGATCTTTCGATCAAATAAAATTTGAAAATCGGAATAGATTTACTAGAGCTGTGTACAAAAAACACGCATGGCCCCAGCAGAGACTCGTTTTTAGTGCCCTAGCTAAGTCCAAGGACTCAAATCCACAAAAATTTCATAAATTGCCATTCAGATCTTTCAAACAAAAAAAAAAAATTATGAAAATCGGGAAAGATTTAGGACGATGCTATTTGCCCGCGAGGGCAAATAGCTATTCCACACTGGAGCTGCTATTGGCCCGCGAGGGCAAACAGCCATTCCACACTGGAGCTGCTATTGGCCCGCGAGGGCAAAGAGCCATTCCACACTGGAGGTGCTATTTGCACGCGAGGGCAAATAGTCATTACACAGTGGAGCTGCTATTTGCCCGCGCGGCGCAAAAATAACACTAACCTTTTTTATTAGCCTAATTTTTGCGTGTCAGTAGTCATTACACAGTGGAGCTGCTATTTTAATATTATTCGATAACATTTAGTGTTCAAATATATTTTTTACTAATATTCAGATGAATTCTTGTTAGTTCTGGTTAGAATCCAAACAGATTCCGCCAAAAAAATGTTTTCGTTCAAATTTATCTTTGCATAGTTGGTATAAATGACTCAAAATTGCTTATTGTGAATTGGCAAAATCTAAAATATTTCGCGGAATCTGCAATAAAACAGTTTGAAAAAGGCGGTCGAATCTTTTAATCACGATATGGACTATTTTACTTTAAATTTGCAATTCGAAGATTGCAAGAGTCTCATGGACCTTAAATCAAAATATGAGCGCGAAACCTATAACATTCTTTCTATTAGTGATTCACACAAGTTGAAAGGTACAGGGGAATTCGTATCTAAAACATTTTATGAAAGGTTATGTTTAGAATGTAAGGCTGGCCCAGAACGAGCTTCGAAAAGTGAAGGTATTCGCAAATCTTCGACATACAAGAGAGGATGTCCGTTTAAGGTAATTTGAAGGACTTTATATATTTTGCATCAGCCTGAAAGTAAGTAGAATTTGCGAATCATTTTAGGTGAGAATCGCCTTGGAAAAAGACAAATTGACAGTCAAGAAGGTGCATTTGGTTCATGAAAACCATCTATCCGACGAAAAGACCTATCAGCATTACCCCGAAAATATGCGTTTGAATGAGAATGAAATATCTGAAGCTCAGAAAATGCTAGCTTGTGGTGGCAAGAAGAAGCTCATCAAAAATGAACTAATGAAAAAAAGAAAGAATCCGCTTGCAGTGAAGGCGATCCATAATCTACAAGCCAAAAAGAGAATGGAAAGGCAACAAATATCTCCAGATGACGAGCTGGAAAAGTTAATCGAGATCATGAATCAAATTCCGAATTCAATTGTGCGTGTGATTAAAAACGATGTCAATGAGTTGATACGTAAAATTCTTACATGGCCTTGGATCAAAAACATCAAGTAACATAAATTTACATTTGTAGGCGTATATTTTCACGATCAGCGAATGGTCGACTTCTTTGAGAAATTTGCCGAAGTTTTATTTTTCGACGCAACAAACAACGTTAATAGTAGAAAAATGACGTTGTTCATACAATCTATAGTCGACGGTAACGGTCAAACTGAAATAGCTTCATTGTACATCTGCAAAAGTGAATCAAAGGAATCCATTGGGCCTATGATAGACGTATTTCAACAACATAATCCAGCTTGGGAGAGAACTAGAGTTATCATCGGAGACAAGGATTTTTCAGATAGGTCAATTTACACTGAAAAGTTTGTGAATGCTGTGCTCCAAATTTGTTTGTTCCACGTTTGTAAGACATTCAATCGGGAAATTACTACACAAAAAAGAAACATCACCAAAGATCAGCGAATTCAGTGCTTGGAAATAATTCAAAAAATAGTTTATTCCAAAAGTGCGGAAGAGTACGAGAAGCAGTATCGGTTGCTGATGAGTCTGCAACTACCGGACGTCACTAGTTATTTTAACGATAACTGGCATGTGATACGCGATGAGTGGACTCTGTATGGAAAAAATAAGAAAGCCAATTATTTGAATGCGACAAACAATCGCCAGGAAAGCTTGAATGGCAAAATTAAAGCTTTGGCTAGCAGACATGACAACCTAATGACATTCTTCGAGAACTTATCCGTATCCGTGTCCATGATAACTTCCGAGAAAGACATCACAACAGTAAGGAGCGACATGAAGGTACCACGACTTAGGTTTTCGGATCCAACTTTGGACAGGTAACACTTTCTACATTTTTTGTTTGTTTGCTACTGTTCAGCTTCTCTAAATTTTATGAGTCTGATGCAATGCAGTTGAGTAATTTTTTTGTTTTGTTTTGTCGTACTAGATGTAACAGCTTCCTAACACCATTTATCTTCGAGAAAGTGAAGGAGCAATACAAAACGAAATGTTTCGTGAAATTTTTATCCATCGATCAAAAACAGGCTGTCACCAATAGTAAAGGTCTTCATAGCGTATCAGCCAATAAATGTTCCTGTTTTTTCTATTCTACAATGACATTGCCGTGCAAACATATTTTTATGTTTTTGATGTCAAATAATATGGAGCTCTTTACACCTGTTCTGAATTCACATCCTGTTCTGAATGGATCTGTTAATACGTCAACATTAAAGCCAATATACATCTCGACAGTTAGAATTCCAGAGGAAAAAGATCGTTACAAAAAGACTGCAAAATTAACCTCAGAGATAAATAATATTGCGGCTTCGATGTCAACTGGTCAGTACACGTACTTTTACGAAAAAGTAAAAAGTATCCGCAACGAAATGATTCACGCGCCAACAACAGGAGTAGAAAAAACGGAGAATGTAGACACGTTTGCTACAAACGCAGCGCTATCAATTTTGCCAGCACCGTCATCTCTGCCAGCACTCTCAACTTTGCCCGTACTTTCAAACGAACAAAGAGAACTACTTAGCATTTTTTTAAATTCCGCAGTTCAGATGGTAGAACAAAATGATCTAAATAATACTGAAATCGGGAATCGTTATGTAGATGCAACCGAAAGTGCAGATCCTGTGACTGCGATCGAACATACAGATCCAGTGGCCGAAACCTCAGAACCAAAAGAAAACAATTCGTCATTTTTGCAAGATTGCAACACTGAGAATATTCGTTCCATTCGTATCCCTAACAAAATCACTTCAGTTGGACGTCCAAAAGGGTCTACGACGACAGTCATTGGCGTTAAGCGCAAGAGAAATAGTGCACAAGCGACGACGGTGCAGCCTAAAAGGAGATATATTGAAAAATGTGACGATGATCAGGCTTTGTCAGTTTTGGAGTGGTTGACCAAGAGAGATAGAAGCGAAATTATGAAAAATAAGTTACGTGTTACTGACATTGTTCATGATAGCTTGATATTTTGTCGAGTTAGAAATCCGGAAGTAATCTTAAAATACTTTCAAAAGTTCGTTAACAAAGAATGCTATGCATTCATTCAGAAATTAAAAAATTCGAATTCACCTTGGCCGTGTGGCACTTGCCACAATATATTGACCGGTTCACAGGTATTATGCGAAAAATGCCTAGACTGGCATCACTTAAAATGTGTCGGTAAAGAAAATGCTAAAGAAAATCCCTTTTTTTGTGTTCATTGTTAGGATTCGAAAGAATTACTTATTTTTACTTTTGAAATCCATTGAACTTTTTTCCTTAACTACTTAATTATGGAGAAGATACTTTTTTATTGGAGTGAATAAAAAGTTATTTTTTTTTTAAATATTGTTTCAAGTCACAAACCGCGGTTAAATAGCAGCTCCAGTGTGGAATGGCTATTTGCCCTCGCGGGTCAATAGCAGCTCCAGTGTGGAATGGCTATTTGCCCGCGAGGGTAAATAGCAGCTCCAGTGTGGAATGGCTATTTACCCTCGAGGGTAAATAGCAGCTCCAGTGTGGAATGGCTATTTACCCTCGCGGGCAAATAGCCACTCCGAAAGATTTACTAGAGTTATGTACAAAAAACACGTATGGCCCTAGCATAGACTCGGTTTTAGTGCTCTAGCTAAGTCTAGGGACTCAAATTTAAAAAAGTTTCTTCCATAAATTGTCGGCCATGCTCAGATCTTTCAAACAAAAAAAAATTATGAAAATCGGAAAAGATTTACTTGAGTTATGTACAAAAGACCAAAAACCACTTAAGTGGCCAGTGCCCAGATTCAATCCCATAAAAGATTTTTCGATTACCTTTATGTTAATGGAAATCGGTTGAGCTTTACTCAAGTTATCGCGATGACGGACGGACGGACATTTTTTTTATGGCTGAATCTGGGGTAGTTACAAACTTCGTTCTTCGAAATTGCACATACTTAAGAGTTAAGGCAATATTTACTTAGATACGTTCGAGCCTTTACGTAACATCTATTCTGTTTGCCACATCTATTCTGATGTGTACTGGTCTTCTGCATATGTTTAATATTCATCCCCCTCTTTGATTTATTTATCATTTGGGTTGCCCCTCGCGCAAATACAGAAAATGAAATTAATACTAATGATATAATTGTATTGGTCTATGGTTGATATATGTTTGGTGATGATGTGTTTGTTGATGGTAACTGGGTCTATTGAAGTGTAGTTTATGTGTGTATACATATACATATATTTTGGTCTCGAATCAGTTGCTTCTAGCCATTTGCCAATCAATCAATCATGCGCCTTTTCATC
Source organism: Pseudolycoriella hygida (assembly GCA_029228625.1). Lineage (NCBI taxonomy): Eukaryota > Metazoa > Arthropoda > Insecta > Diptera > Sciaridae > Pseudolycoriella > Pseudolycoriella hygida. The sequence continues at coordinate 129,049,093 of CM055406.1, forward strand.
TTCCATAACCCTCTCCTTGCTGCAAACTTACTCCCTACGAGTTAAAACAACCAATTTGGAAGCACATACGGAATGCACTATTACATCACTTCTCTGCATTGTGTGATTTAAATTATAATAAAAGTTATCGATCGATGTACAGAATTAAATGCCAATTTTTACTTGGACTGCGGCAGATCTTGTCTTTTCTAAACGTTAAATGTCTACCGTACTTATTAGAAAAGTTAAAAATTATTTCAGTATCAAATACGCCAAAAGAACAGTTGAGTCTGAAGATACTTGACATTTTACCCTTTTGTATTACAGGAAGCTAAAACACTTTCATTCAGTGCTGAGGCCGAGACGAGACGAGTGCATTGAACAATTTTTAGATTGTAAATCGAAAGAAAGAAAGAAAAAGTCCACAGAAAGAAGCCCATGTCTACATACTTCTATAAGAATCGCATTTCGTTACGACAATTAATCCCAGACAAAATTTAATTCGTCGAAAACTATGATTTCCTACAAATTTCGATTCTCACAATTTCAGTTTCTGTAGAGATTACTTTATTGAAAATGGGAATTTTTACGACTCTGTAGTCGTCTTTCTAACTGTAATACGTAACCATAGCAGCGCCTCTGCTTCTCGAACTAAGATCTTATGCAAAGACATCGAAGAACGCTGTGAGGTTTTGCGTTTTTAGCGTCATGGCATCACATTCCCTGCCAAAGAGATGGTTTCACCATTTAATGGAAGCTCCCTAATTCCTAGATCTGATTTAACTGAATCTGTAATCCTCATTCTTGCTCTAATCTGGAACTTTTGCCGACTACATCTTCTACGCCGCCGGAAACGGCAAACCTATATTTTTTCCTAATATTAGTATCCCATTGGACCATTGCTATGCATGTAAGAATCACTTAGTCATGAACTAGACACACTCAATCTACACAACTCTGAATACCACTCAAAATCGTTGGTCTACACATTGCCCTGTGAACTTTGTGTCATAATATTATACCTAACTGTGAGGACTTTTACTTCATTTTCAAGAAGATGGAAGTGTTCTAACTTAGTAGTGGCGACTTACATTTCTGTAACTCTATAGAGCATGTGAACTGAACTCAACATTCTGCGTTGAACAGCTTCGAACTTGCTAACTCTACTACTTTTCTACTTACTGCCCTTTCTGCGTTTGAAATTGAATTAATGCGGAAGGAAGAAAAGATGAAATCTACAGGAAATTTAGCAGAGTAGTTACAGCCGTCTCTTCACACTCATTTCATAAAGCTGACTCTGGTGACTTTCCTCAAAATTATTTTAAAAGAAAAAAACATCTTTAGTTTAGAAGTAGTAGTAGTAGTAGTAGTTTAGAAGACTCATTCGCTTTATTTGGGCGTTCAGAGCGTATTGTCAAAAAAAAGAGCTTTCGAATTTCCAATGTTTTTCAAGACTATTTTTGACGACTGCTTACAAAAACCATACCGAATTGTCACTCTGTTAATATTGGAAAGACTTCTAGAGGAGCTTTGTATGAACATGGCAAAGAATTTGGAATGCGACGTTTTCTCAAAGCTGTGTTACACTTAAGGGGTCATTATATTGAGCGCGATGCGAATCGCATCGCGTAAGGTTTGTGTGAAAATTCAACTTGACAGAACAAACATATTTTTTGTCAAGTTGAGCTTTCACACAAACTTTATGCGATGCGACTCGCATCGCACTCAATATAATGATCACTTTAGTCCTGAAAAAACTTTGCAAAAATCTTTTTTTTATATTATATCGTTGACTATTACGACGAGCCTATCGTGACATGTGGTAAAGCATGCAATAACAAAGTTTAATAAATCTGTTCAGAAATACAAGGGTGACAGTCTACGAAGATTTTTGGTTCGATTAGAACTCTCTTGAAAAACATTATAACTAAGGTGGCACTTCTGCGGAAATATTACCTGTAATTGCTTGTCTTTGAACGTTCTGCCACGCGAAATTGCTTGCTCCGCATTCAATCTCGTAGCATAACTTATAACTAGTAATGGCACACTTTTGTCTAATTGATTTTTGGTGATCTCGCCAAAATGCTGTAAAAATATTTGTCAATTAATTGCATTTTGTAACAGCAAACGCTCGGTTTCGATTACTCACCTTGAAATGACCTAGCACCGTATCACTGTCTTCAACGGCAAATCCTACGATTTGTAAGGACGTCGGTCTTCGATCGACGCTAGTAGAACCGGGGGGAGCAGGTCTTACGCGAGCATTTCTACCGACAAAATGTTGTTTAATTGGGGCCGTTCCTAAGCTTTTTTGTAATTCCTCAATGCGCTTCTGAATGGCTGTTGTGTCATTACCCTCTTGCTGTTGAGCAATTAGCTCCAATTCAATGTCCAATAATTCCTTTTTTTGTTGTTCTTTTGATTTTCTAACGGCAGGCTGCGGTTGCATTTGGGCTGACATTTGTGCTTGTTCCACAGCCATTTCTTTATTCAGCTTATCGATTTTGTCTTGGAGGTCTTTCATTGTATTTAAAATTTTCGTACGATTCGTGTCGCTGGTGTCCAACTTCTCATACATTTCGACCAATTCTCGCATTTTCTTTAAATATTCTTGAAGCAAATCGTGCTTTTTGATATGCAATCCTTGAGCCAACTGAACAGCAGCTTTAACTTGATCCTCTTGTTTCTTTCGAATGATTTCCGTCGCAGCCCTGTTCACACGAATCGTTCTCGCCCTAGCCGCCGCTGTTGTAGCCGGTGTCGATACAGTGGGTGCGACCGTTACAGGTGTTACGGTAACAGTTGTCGCGTCCGTTGTGGCTGGTACTGGTACAGCTGCTACATTGTTCAAGCTATATTGATTGCTCTTTCGGAAAGGAGCGGCATTTTCGTCTTTTGCGGCAGAGTGTTCGTGACTTCCTCCGGGCGCATGCCAAAATACTTTAATGAATCGATTGTTCAACACAGCCTCGGTGCTACGGTAAGCAACATTTGCTTCAGCATGCGTGGAAAAAGTGACAATAGCCGCTTCTGGATCGCCGTCGTACGTAATTTGAATGTTAACAATTTTTCCGAATTTACTAAAATGATTGTTTAAGTGAGCAATAGAGTTAAGTCCTCGAGGCACTTTGCGTAGCTCAAGTGAACAATTTTGTTGGATGCCAACACGTGGTCCAAGGCGACTGTTGATAGGTAATTTTCGTTTCGGTGGACCTTCGGCAACAGCAACGGTATCTTCTAGTTCATACCGCCGTTTAGCTTGTGTGGAAGCATCGCCACCAGAACCGGCATCTAACACAGGTACTGAAATCAATTCGCGTTGAAGTGGTGTTGTTGCAGACGTATTTAACGGGAAAACGAATGGTGGTACACTTCTAAAACCCAATGGGTTCCTGGGAAATATACCTGGTGGCCCATCACGGGCTGATCCTCGAGGACCAAAATCGTTTCGATTCCATAACTCGGGAGCGTCCGGGCTGTATTCACCTCCACGCACATGAGGTCTGGCTTGAATAGACATCAAAGTTGGGTTGTTGATATCTTCCAGAACAACCGGATCGGTGCCGTGGTCCCAGGGACACGTTTCGCCACGCATGCAGTAACCTTTTTCTAAAAGCAAATTGTCATTGTTAAAATCAACTGTTGACTGTGTTAGCTGTTGATATGACTTACCATCAAAATCTCTACATCTTTGACGTTTCGCTTTCGGTAAATCGGAAGATGGTGAAATCGACCGCGACAGTTTCCTGTGGTTAGGTGAACGTGACCTACTTTTCGACGGTGATTGTGCATTCCTTCCGAAAGATTTTGCGGCTTTGTCACTTCTTCGGTCATATCGGCGGCGTTCATTCGGTGGTGACTTGTTGCGAAACTGGCGACCTGCCTTTTCTCTTTCAGCCATACGCCTATCCCGAGACCGAGATCTAACTTGCTTTTCAAACGACCTCGATCGCGAACGAGACCTGGACCGCAGTGATGAACGTCGATGTCGGCTTTCTCTAACATCTTGTACAATTTTACCGGGACTTGATTCTTGACTTTTACTCATTGGGGAGACGACTGGGGACAATATTGGTGATGCATTCTCAACTATCGGTTCAACCAATTCTTTTAAGGTAATATCCGTTAGTGGAGGTGTGCATTCTTTGTTTTCTAACGTAATAGCGGGTGGCACCAATGGCTGTACTGTTGTTAATGTGTTACTTGTAGTCAGATATTCCTCTGATTCGATAGCATTGAATAAACGCTCTAGAAAAGGTTTGGTTTCGTGGCCAAGGAAAACGTCTAATTGTTCGTTCATACATTGCGATAACTCCTCAACGGCTTTGTCTTTCTTCAGTAGGGCTATCACGTATCGAGCTAATGCGGAAGGATCGGCGTCGCATCTTTTAAAAGAAAAAGAAAAGAAATTGTAAAAAAGTGTAAATGTTGGAATTTTTTTTTTATTATAACCGAAATTCAAGGTCTTCGGATAAGGACCTTGTGTTTTCACGGTCTTAATTGCTTTTATCATTAATTAGTTGAGTTTTAGTTTTTTCCGTGATATTAAGGAGTGTCGTATGTCGACGTCTCAGAGTTGAACAAGAATAACAAATGGATTATAAGTTTCGTAGGGATGAATTTTACAGCCGGCTGTGAAACGTTTAAAATGCCTGTTTCGTAACGTACACTGTACTCAGAATGTTGCATTAGGGTGTTCCACGAAACAGGTTGATCTCGTTACTCTACACAAAAAATTGCAGGAGTCCAAAACGCCCAACAAAATTTTTTTAATGAAAACTGGCTGAGAGAAAATTTAAAATTGCAAATTTGAAACGCTCGAAGCGCCATCGTGTCGCATGTTATGTAAAAAAAATATTTTTTATAGGAGCCCTAAATTTCTACCTATCAAAAGACACCTCCCCCGTTGAATTTGATCAACAAGCGAATTTTATAGAACGATTTTTGTAGACGCATGTTCTAATGAGTTCCTTTCAAGTTATTAATTTTCCTAATAAGTTGCCTCAGGAAATTTGTTTTGGAAATTATGGAAAATTAATAACTTGAAAGGAACTCATGCGTTCACAAAAATCGTTCCAGAAAATTCATTTGTTGATCAAATTAAACGGGAGAGGTGCCGTTTGATAGGTAGAAAAATAGGTTTCCTATGAAAATATTTTTTTTACATAACACGCGATACGATGGCGCTGCGAGCGTTTCATATTTGAAAAATGGCGAAAAAATCACATTTTCGAATTTTGTTTCGGCCAGTTTTCAGTCAAAAAATGAAAAAACATTTTTTTGGGCGTTTTGGACCTCTACAATTTTTTGTGTACGGTAACGTACGGTAAATGGCTTTCAGTTTTTTTCGTGGAACACGCTAATGTTGCATAAAATTATATAAAACATCTGTGAATTTTCCTAATTTCCTTCTCTCGAGAATTCAATTCGGACATGTTCTTTAGGCACAGGGCATCTAAGATTCTGGGGATCTATTCCAACTGTCAAAATGACGGTTTAAACGTCAACTAATAAAACAAATGTGCAATAGATCTGTGTCAATGTCATTTGAGGTGTCAAATTTCACAAAGTAGAATGACCATAACCTAAAAATTCTTCATGATTCCATATATATTTTAGGTTATGGTATTTCTACTTTGTGAAACAATGTCAAAGTGACATCTCCGAACCGCTTTTTGACACAGATCTATTAGGGTTAATGTAGGAATGTTGAATGTGAAAAAGTGGAAATTTTCTGCAAGGTTTTTCTCTTAAAGCCTTAAATGAAAACGAATGCTTATGTCGTCATTACATACTTAACCTATTCCCAAACGAAATTAAGGAAACACTTTTGGAGAAAATATTTACATTTGCTGGAAATGTGAATTACAATATTTCAGGGCAAAAGTCAGTCTTTCAGCTTTTCCACTTAAGAAACACTCCAAAACGCATTATTTTTTCGACCAATGTGTTTGCTCACTTAATCTTTAACTGAATAATCAATTTTGAGTTGGTGATTGCAAATAAAAATGGCCGCCATCTTTGTTGGCTTTTGACATTTACAAATATTTGCAAACGTATCAACTCAAAAAGTTTTTACCGATTTCTGACTCGTAGAAAATCTGTCAATTAAATTTATTATTCAGTTAGAGATTAAGTGAGCAAACACACTGGTCGAAAAAATTATGCGTTTTGAAGTGTTTCTTAAGTAGAAAAGCCGAAAGACTGACTTTCGCAGTGAAATGTTGGAATTCACATTTCTTGCAAATGTAAATGTTTTCTCCAAAAGTGTTTCCGCAATTTTGTTTGGGAATATGTAATGACGACATAAGCATTCGTTTTCATTTAAGACTTTAAGAGAAAAATGTGACAGAAAATTGCGAATTTTCCCATACAAATTTTCATTAGTTGAAAAATTTCCGCCAGATGGCTTTTTAGTACGTTGCAGGGGTGTGACAATCTTTTGTTTTAATCTTTGCAAGTAATACTCGATGTGAAGTTAGCCGCAGTTGCGTCCGAAGCTAACTTCGTTGCAAAAAAATCAGCTGATTCCATTCATAAGTTTACCTAAATCAGCTGAGTTCATTGAAAAGTTCAAAAAACAGCTGATTTCGGTTGCAACTGCAGCTAACTTCACATTGAATATTACTTGCATAGATCAAAACAAAAGACTGTCATGCCCCTGGTACGCAGTCTAAACTCTTAACACATTTGATCAATAGAGAATCTATGACGAAAGAAAAGTCTATTTACTAACTACATGTACGTGGAATTTATTTTCCCTTCCAGACGGTTAGGTTTCAATTCGTTTCCCTCGCACTTAGTAAGAAAAATAACTTACAAAATGATTTGGAAATTGTCATTATTTTGACTCGAGATATTTGAAATTTAAAATGTCATTTTGACAGTTGGAGTAAATCGACTTTTGATGTGATTTTCTGTCAGAGGTGTAGCGTAGCCGTATATTACGTTTTTGTTACAAATACGTGAAAAGAAAGATGAAAGAAAAACAAAAAATTTGCATAAGTTTCTGTTTCTGTAGGTCAGATCGTTCGGTAGACCTGACGCAAAAAACATACGGCTCTTGGACGACATGACTGATACATAAATCATTCAAAACGAATGATCAAAATCTGTTGAAAAGAAGAATTTCTGCACGGAGAATCGTTTATCGCTTTTAAAGTGAAACTTGAATGGAATATTGTTACTTTTAAAAACTACTGATAAGACGCTGATAAGGTCATTAGGTCAACTACTAAAAGTTATACGGAATTCGACCTGTTCTGTTTTTGTGAACTAAAAAAAAAGATTTTCTCAAGCATTTATATCGTAAACCATAAATATGTCACATACGGACCAATAGCGAAGGTATGTACTACAAGACCCCAACAAAGATAAACCTTTGAATTTCCACTATTCGTTCTCATCAATGAAACAACAACAAATAACCCGACCGTTCAGAAGTAAGAACATTGCTGTGTGTTACTTAATACGAAATTACAAAATCATGTTTCGCTTTTACTGTTTACATTCAACAGAGCAACTTATATTTCGCATTCATCTGGTGTAAATGGTAAAGGGTCCGTTTACACAATTCGCAAACACGGAATGTGCTTGAAGCTGTTTTCTCAACCACAACAATTCAATTAAATCATTCGCCACTAAAAAATTATCTTACAATATTGTACAGTTTTTTGCGAGGCAGGTGGAGTATACAAACAATGAACATAAAGATTAGTTATTGAGACACCTAATACTCATTTAATTGTAAGATTCGAGCTAAACTTTGCATGGTAAGAGGAGTCAAATCAACGATAAGAACATTCGTTTATAAATTGGTTGCGATTGTTGTTTACGAATGCATTTGGCGCAGCAGGAGAGAGATATTCATTACCCACCAGACGGCTATAAAATAATTCGAAGTGTTTGTCGAAAATAGACGGCACTCATTACACCACCGAACGCAAAGATTTTATGACGTTTTTTATGAAAAAGATAAATAGCAAAATGATAAAAAACGAAACTTTCAACCGTTCCAAAAATCTATTCTCATTTCCTTTGTAGTTCAATGTGCTATTAAATAATAATCAAATTGGTTCAGAGCTTTATGCTCTGCTACCACACAGTCAATGTCAAACATGTACACCAACTAAGTAAATACGAGTTGGAAATACAGATGAAAATTATTTTTCTTAAACTTACGAAAGTGTAATTTAATTAATTTCTGTTAATTCAAATCGAATTCGTTTAGACGTCACAAATATGGAGTAATTCGATATGCATTTTAATGAAAATCTAATTGAAAGATTAAAATCTTGTAAAAAAGAAAGGTACTCACAATGGCTCTAGTATTAACGCTAGCCAGGCTTGTAGTTTATCCATGTTTTTGATTTGCATGTTGGAGTTTTATTTCTGTTATGATTCACTGCGAACGTTTACGTTCGGAACAAAAATAGTCTTTTTTTTGGATCGGTTTATCGTAATAATTTATTACGATGTTCACTCACAGTACCCAAAGTACACAACCAAGGTGGTGATATTATTTTTATCTCTCACTACACGTCGATTCTAATTAACAAAAAAACTCCGAATTTTTCACGTAGCCACAGCAAACTAATGAAAAAATAATTAAATAACCGAATAAAATTGATGGTTTTAAAATACTGAACGTTCAGAAACTGGCTGTATTCAGTTCAATTAGATATAAAATATCCGAAACAATTGCCCTCGATTTTTTCTTTGCTCAAAGTTCTTTTCGATTTTACAATGTCGAAGTCGAATGTTTGACACTTATGGCGTTTGTGAGTTCCCAGTCAGTAAATTCTATGCCATTACATCCATCATTATAGCAGTTGTATGTACTAGATTGTCCTAGATTTTCATGTACGTGATTTTTCCAGAAAAACGACATTGCGGCTGGGTTTCCCAGTTCTCTGCGATTGTCACACTGCTTCCGTTTTTCAACAAGTAAGAACGCTTATCGTTCTTATCTCACGTGACTCAGGGCTGGGGAGACAATCGTAGAGAAAACATTGTAAGACTTATCGATTGTTGAAAACAGTTGTAAACTCTAAACTCTGCATACCTAAATGTCATAAGTGTGTCTCTCTTACTCACACAGCATAAAGGTTCATTTAAAAACCATGAAAAAGGCCCAACTGCGGAAGGGTGGGGTGATCAGTGATGCCTTTTTAATGGCTTTTAAATGAGAATTAGAATTAGAAAGTTACATATCACCGTGTGATGTTTTCTCACCGGTTGCCTACGTCAGAAGAAAATTGTAAGATGAAAGTGAAGCATTCTTATAGGGACCTAGAGATGTGTATTTCATATAGGGATGAAATATTAAATGATGACTCACCATGGCCCCACGTTAGTAACAAGAAGGAACGGGTTAGCTCATTGGTAACGTACTGGCTCTCCACCAAGAATATCCGGGCCCAATCTTGGCGAGGGAAATTCTGCAAAGAATTTTTCTTCAACTTGTAGCGTGAAAGTTCCGCTCCTACCTAAGCTTCAAATTCTGGGTAGTTGTGATGGTTGGTGTCCACAACGAACCGTATACAGAAGAATGACATGCATGACGTCACCCATGTACGATGAATTCTGTGTAAACATATCTGAGCCTACCATCTGAGGCGTAATAAACCAGATAAAAAACTCCTAGCTATAGCTGGGCGTGGTTCGGAATTCACGTTAAACATGTGCTCTGTTGTAAAAAATCATGGACGCGCGGTAGCGATGCGCCCGTGACGCAAGTCCCCATACGAACAAAAAATTCGGAAATTTTTTTTTTTCGTAGACTTCAGAACCATATATACAGCTAAGTTTTGACTTCCCCTCCTTGCGACGTAACCCCCGGAAAATTCTAAGGCCAAATGTCTTTTCACTCATTAAAATCGGTTAGTTAGTTAGTTAGTTAGTGGGTTAGTTAGTTAGTAGGTTAGTTAGTTAGTGGGTTAGTTAGTTAGTGGGTTAGTTAGTTAGTGGGTTAGTTAGTTAGTGGGTTAATTAGTTAATGGGTTAGTTAGTTAGTTAGTTAGTTCCAGAGCCATTTGTATGAAAACCGACTTTTTTGGCTCGTGCTCGAAAACAGCTCGATAACTTTTCTTGAAATTTTGCAGGGACCTTCGGGTGGGCATTCTACGTCATATGAGATGAGGGGTACCCCCCGGCATCGTTTGGACGCCAGGGCTCTTAGAAGGCGCCATATAAAGCCCATATGTATGTGTTTGTGTGTGTAGTGTGTATGATAGCACATTTTGTATGAGGCAATGGTTGTGTGTTCGAGATAGTGGTTTGGTGTCAAAGGGAAAGTTGTTGGGTTGGGTGTGTAGTGTATCAGGATGACCGCCACAATGGCGGAAAATAGGCAGGGACTCAAAAAAAGAACTTTTGATATGTTGTAGAGGAAGTTGAGGGGATAATTTTCGCCCATGGAAGTAGTAGCCGCCGCGCTTCGGTTTGGCGGCTCAAAAAAAACTTTTCATATGTTGTAGAGAAAGTTGAGAGGATCATTTTCGCCCATGGAAATAGTAGCCCCCGCATGGAAGTAGTAGCGGCGGCTCAAAATAGTGCAAAACATTACAATCACAACGAAAACCCTTTTTAAAAGGAAAACGTGACGCAAGTCCTCGTCCCTTCTTCCAAAACAACTGATGTCAATTTTTGTGACGCTTGCAGCTTCGGAACGCAAAAAAATTCTTTTGAAATATTTTCACTTTTGATTAAAAAAATGCGTCACAAATGCCGGACCTCCCAGTGTTATAGTTTTTCTGTTCTTTCAGTCCAAAAAAATGTCATCACCTGGTGGCCGAACTGTTGGCATCATAACCTTCCTCCCGGCCGATTACATGGAAACTGCACGACAACATATGCCTAGAATAAGAACTAAGACTACTAGATGTAATGTTCAAATATTGGATAAAAATGTTAAGTGTAATGAACTGTAGAATGAAACGTCAAAACTGAAATGTAGACCATACGAAATAATAATAATAATAATCAATAAATTCAAAAAACTTACTGAAAGGCATTTAAAACGATCATTCAATTTATTTTCTACCTCATAACCTAAAAATTTTTTAAGATGATCTTGTTATTGGCAACGTTCCTCTAAGTTTATCAATTAAACACAAACATCACGTCTTTGGATTTTTCTTCCGAAACGAAACTCGTGTGAAATCAACGGATTTTACAACATTGTTATCATTTCTCTGTTTCTATACTTGTATTATTATTTTACAACAATAAATTGTTGCGCTGGGATAGTAACAACACGCAGCCTGTACGTGTAACACGCCCAGCCTAAAAAAACTCAGTTTTATGAAAAAAATTTTCTGAGTGTTCTTTTAAGGTGTGCCTCATTTTGCCTGGGAAACTATTGAGTTCATTTCCAGGGAAATGATAAAAGCGTGTGGGATGAAACGACGCGCATCACTCGACTGACGTACTTATTTCATAAGCGACGGTAATCGTTCGGTTAACTCCAAATAAATATTTTTGTTTTCATTTGTTGCTTCTATCGTCGTGGAAGTGCACGATGACTTTTAATTTAAGTAAACAATTTGTGACGTAATACTATTTTCTCAGTTATTTAATTTTTGTTCTCTAATGTAATGTTCCGCGTTTATTACACGAATAAGAGAATGGTTTCACCAGAGCGTAAAGGTGTTTAAAGGGATTTGTGAATTGCTTACACTATTATACAGTATATGGGAAATCCGAAAAAAAACAGAAATTGCTTGAGATGAGATTTAGTTTACAATTTCTCTAAAAAAAAACTTACAAGTGAAATGAGTGGGACAAGTGGGATATGCGGTATCAGTTTGATGATTTTATATTGGCGCGTTTCACTTAAAATGCAACTAATGTCTTAAGTTACATTGGCTGTCAATATTCAGACGCACCCATTTGAAATCGTAAGAGGTAAGAGGTGACTATTTGTGTCTGTTTGGTTAAACACCTCCTTTCTTCTCACGTGTTTAAATGAGCGCGTCTAAATTTTGACAGCTAGTGTAACTTAGGTGTTTGTTGCATTTTTAGTGAAACGCTCAATAATTACTAATTATAAACCTCTAATGCCCGTCTGTTTGTCTATTTTTTTATTTATTTGTCTATCTATGTGTCTATTCGTCTGTCTGTAACGATCCCGTTATTTTTGCGTTTAATTGCGTTTAAACTGACGAAGAAAAAAAATGCTTTTTGATATGTTGTCGGGTATTGTGCAAAACGTCGAGAAAACATGTTTCGGGGTGGGAAATTGTTCTGAAATAAGGGAGTTATGTGTAAAATTGAAAATCGGCCAAAAGTCAGTCAAGATGTTGTGTTAGAATGAAATTTGAGTCAAATCAGTTTTCAAACATATCTTCGTATGTATGGGAGATACGGCGTTGGTTTCTTCGACAAAGTTTCAGAGTTTAAACGTATTTCCGTAAGTATGGGAATATAGGAGATAGACCATCGGTTTCTTTAGCAAAGTGTCAGAGTAGAGTACGTAGCAAGTTGAATGCTGAATACGGTGAACGTTGAATAAGATGAACGTTGCATACGGTGAACGTGGAATATGGGGAACGTTGAATACGGGGAACGTTGAATACGGAGAAAGTTGTATACGGAGGAAGTGTTATACGGTGAACGTGGAATACGGGGGAAAGTTGAATACGGGGAACGTTGCCTATGGTGAACGTTGAATACAGTGAACGTTGAATACGGGGAAGGTGGAATTCGGGAAACGTTGAATACGGGGGAAGTGTAATACGGGGGGAAGTGTAATAGGGGGGAAGTGTAATAGGGGGGAAGTGTAATAGGGGGAAGTGTAATACGGGGAACGTGGAATACGGAGGAAGTGGAATACGGGGAATTTGGAATATGGTGCACGTCGAATACGGTGAACGTTGATTACGGGGGAAGTGTAATACGAGGAAATTTGAATGCGGGGAAAATTAAATTGAATACGGGGAACGTTGCATACGGTGAACGTGGAAAACGGGAGAGGTAGAATACGGGAGAGGTGGAATACTGGAGAGGTGGAATTAGGGGGAAGTGGAATACGTGAACGTGGAGTACCGGGAATTGGAATACGGGGGAAGTGGAATACGGTGCACGTTGATTACGGTGCACGTTGATTACGGTGAACGTTGAATACGGTGAACGTTGTATACGGTAAACGTGTGGAATACGGGGGAAGTGGAATACGGGGGAATTGGAATAGGGGGGAGATGGAATACGGGGGAAGTGGAGTTATTTTGCGACAAAGAAAGTGTTTTGATTTATAGTGCCTTTCTCGCCATTTGGATTTTAGTATTATTAGCGGTAATATCAACGAAGTGATATAACGACCTTCAACATTACGCATCATTATTCAAAACGAAAAATGATTTGCTTTGGCTTTCTGAATAGATAACAAGCGAAAATGATGAAGCCTGCGTAACCCCTAGGGGCGGGGGTATTAAATATAATTTGTCATTCCTTTTATTAGCAAATTTCTTTACATGCTAGTAGTACTCTTAGCAGCATCGCTAGCAACTACTCTGGTTCTTCGTAAAATCTTCGGCATGATCTTCGTTAAAATTTAAAGAACGCTGCTACCTCTCGCTTAAATCTACTAGCCATTTACAAAGCTCTTAAAAGTTCGTAGCACAACTATTCTCCATGTCAGTCTTTTGATGGAACTCAAAAATACTGAAATTCAGTTAAAATTATTTACGGTAGACATTTTAAAATTGCATGTACATGTATAAATGTATATGTATATATCAACAGGTGGCACTAGGAGTGACTATATGATAGATTTGATACAGATAGGTAAAGATGCAAATGTTGTATTGAAAACACGATTCAGCCAATTTTGGAATTGAAAGTCGTCATTTTTGTAATTTTTAATTAATGAGGAAATTGTTGCGAACGTTTTCAAATAATTTTAAACAAAAATTTGTTTTGCGAAATATAATTAGCTAATTTTACGCAAAACTATCCCAAACTTACACCTACCAACGCAAAAAATACTCTGTGTACAAATTTTCGATTTATTCGGAAAACTTTAACATTCTCCATACAAATATTTAAAACTATCATATAGCTACTGCGAGCGCCACCTAGAACAGACAATCAAATCTATGACTAAAATCACAACCTCTAGAGTCCCCTATCACGTGACGGTTTCGCAAAGGCCCTACAAATGAGTCTCTACTAGATCATACGTGTTTTTCTAAATAAATTGCGTAAATTCTATCCAATTTGATATGTACTCCAAAGCCTGATTGTTTAAACAAAAATGCGGGAACGATGCTCGTACTTTAGAGGTCGGCCGCTAACCCAAAAAAAATTAACTTTTCTTTTTAATTGTTTTGTTTTTTTTTTAATTTTCTTCTTTTTACAATTTAGTTTATTTTTCCGGCGGATATTCATGAGAAGGGTCCTCTCATTCTGCTACAGTACATATGAAAGAGAGCCAAGAGAGGCTGACCAGTTATTTCGCATTACAGAACAAGTTATGTATGTTCAAGCTCACACTCAATACACATACGAAGAGCTAGGTGAAAATTGTTGGAAAAATCTTACGGTTGAAGGACTAACTAAGAGATCGACAATTTACAAATTCTTAGAACTTATAAGAACATTTTATTTACGAAAAACACTAAAAGTCAAATCATTTGTTAAATGCCTAAAAAAATTAAAGAAAAATAATTAAATTATTTTCAACATCCAGTCCTACGTTTTCAAATTAATTTTATTTAGTGAGTAGCCCGAAGTTTAGCTCGAGCATTCAAATATTCCGGATTCAGTTGGTTATCCGTTTCACTCTGTTCGCGTTCTGATTGCTTTCGATTAGCTCTTTGCAACACGGCAAGGTGCAATTCACTTCTAATGCCTTGATTTGATTTCTGTTCGTTGCTCATTCTTTGCTTTTCTTTCTGCTTTCTCAGCACTTTCTCCAACTCCGATTTTTGGTCGAGAACATTACGTCCACTGAAATAAAGTTTATTGAATTCATTTCTTTAATCATACAAATGTTAAAGCCTTTCAGCGCAGTTTTTCTTACATTTTTTGATTAAACATGAGTTCTCTATGCAAATTCTGACGATCGATAGAGTCCAAACAAGGATTAATGATTTTTTTTGGGATTATCTGGCCATCTGCATCTCGGACTACGCCAGACGACTGTTGAGTGTTGCAAAACGGTGGCATCATCTTGTTAACAATTTTAGAATATCAGTTGCAGTATTGGAATCTGCAAACGAAATATAATTTTAAATGAAATCATTTCTTTTTGGCCTTAAAAGATTTGTCTGCAGTAGTAAGCTAGCAGATAGAAGACAAAAACATTAAATACCATCAAGTAGTTGAGTAGATGACAAGTAGTATCTTTACTAAATTACGCTTGGAAAGTAGTTAGTCACTTGAAAGCTCTTAATTGACGCTTTTAGCCCTCCCAAAATTTGAAATTTTTCATAAAGTTTAACTGTTTGACGTTAGGTGGCAGCTTAAAAACCTATTGTTTGTTTACGTATTTTACGGTATTTTACGCTCTGATCGAATGAAAATTCAAATTCAAACCGCACTAAAAGCGTCAATTGGACAAATAACTCAGAAAGGACAAATCGTCATGTGGAGTGGACCCTCTATCGAAGTCCTGCAAAAGATCTCGTCGCTCGGGTATGTGTAACCAGATGGCGAAGGAAAAACGTGAAAATTAATTTTTCGTTTTTCGCTTCCCATTCGTTCGATTTGTTCAAGATACCGTTGAAAGGCATCCCATCTTGCGGTCGTCGGCTTACCAACTGAATCAAATTCCAACATCACCGTCAGCATACCAACTACACCCATATATAGTCTATATCGGTTATCTACGAGTAGTATAGTGGTGTATTTGACATTGTATGTGTAAGACAGGGCCTTTTTATTTACATATATTCCACTATCGGGTAAATAATTATTCAATGGAAAATTATATAAAAATAAAATGGCCAATAAAATAGAGAAACATTAGGCATAACAAACCCAGGGAAGTGGAACAAAATCAATCGATCCGTCGTGATTCATTAGACTCAGTCTTGCAGT
Organism: Pseudolycoriella hygida; assembly: GCA_029228625.1. Taxonomy (NCBI): domain Eukaryota; kingdom Metazoa; phylum Arthropoda; class Insecta; order Diptera; family Sciaridae; genus Pseudolycoriella; species Pseudolycoriella hygida. The sequence goes on from CM055406.1 coordinate 129,065,113, forward strand.
GACCACACCTGAGGTATAGAAAATGAGGGGTGAAGTGAAAATAGAAATGAACATGATAGTGTAGGGTAAGATTAATAGCTAATAAGACAGGGCTCTACTCACCAGTGCCTCCCAGGCCATATAGTGATCCCTGCGTAGACGTTTAAAGCCAGTTAAGGAAACAACGCTCTTGATGAGACTAGGCAATGCGCTATACTTCGAAACTCCTCCCACAAAAAATGAGCGATTCGTAATATCCCTATCGTTCCGAGGCAATTTAAAGTTCAACGTCCTATATGAATGACCCAATTGCAATTTTTCGAACAAGTTCCTTCGTGACAATAACCTTGTGCAGGAACGACGAAGTAAGGTAGTCGAAGTATGTGAAAAGATTCCGCTCAAGCAGTAGGTTGACATGACCGGGAATAGAGTCATAACGCCCAATTCCATAGACAAATCGCATGCTTTGCTTTGAAGGATCTCTCCATCACACTTTTCGCTCACTCAACTCAACCTTTCCATCCCGAAGGTCACTTTCGGAATGTCCTTAGCATTTGCATACATGACTATCGCTTTGGCCTTCCCACCATTCAACTTAAGACCGTTAGACTTCCCTCACTCTGATATGGCAAACAAACCCAACTTCAGAAGGTGCATATCCGCATGCACGATGCCCTCATTAACCTATATGTACAACTGGAAGTCGTCTGCAAGTAGGTCAAATTCCGGGGTAAATCATTAATAAACATCAAAAAGAGAGACCCAAAACCGAACCTTGAAAAAAACCACAACTGATCCCAAGCAGGCGGGAATGGAATCCATATAAATCAAACAGTTGGGAGCGATCCGATAGGTAAGAGCGGATGAGATTCGCTGCGTATGACGAGAACCCGAATTCAGAGATCAACTTCCCAGTGAGGAGGCTATGGTAGACCGAGTCAAAAGCTTTAGAGAAATCGAGCAAGGGAAGAACAAGAATTATCAAATAATAAGATAATCGAGAAATACCAAAATTGAGTTCAAAGTTTCGAAATGTGTGGAGAATGTAACGAAACGAAACATTTTTAAGTTTTCCGGCTCTTTTGGCATATATAATGAAACAAAGGTCCTTAAAACTATGCCCTAATACCACTTAATTAAACGTGGTGAAATTATAAGACAGAGCCGTTTACCGTAGATACGAATAACATCAACAAAACAAATTAATATAATTTGCAATGTATGGACTGACGAACGTCAATTGGCTTAAAACTAAGGCGGTAAAAAGGTTTCGTGCACGTTTATGCACTCTAACAAAAATAGCTTTTGTATGTTAAGTAACAGCTTCTACGTGACTATCTGAAAGTAATTTTGTTGACTGAAAGTGTAAAATAAAGGTGGTAGAATTACAAAAATCGTTGAAGCCGAATCGAGCGAAAATGACATCAATTATGTTGCTCAGGGAATAATAACTTGTCGAAGAGCTATAATCTTATCCCGAGGCTTTAACCTATCGAGATACGAAATAAACAATTAATAACAAGCGTAGCCTACGATACTTTGATAACACGGGGGCATCAAACCTTTGATAAGTATTACATTACAACATACACAAAACAAGTGGCCGATTGCCTCACGAGATACACCAGTACGAAAAGAGAATCGAATGACGTAAAAGCACAATGTAGTTAGTCTTGGGTGTGTTAAGAAAAATTTCGTTAAAGGCCGGGACGCGAACTATCAAAATTTCCCACGGAATGCCTAACCGTGAAATACAGCGCCTGAAAGAGTTACTTTGCCTCATTCAACCCCATGCTACTCTGGTGTATTAAACACAATAATTTAAATCGAAACATGAATTAAAATTGTTATTGAAACGTCTGACAAAAATATTTGTAGAAGTAAACACGTTCAGAGGTCGCGCACGAACATTAGCATTTCTCTTTGTAGTTTTGTTATCAACTAAATTCAACAGCTGTGTGACGTTTATTGAATCAGGTGTTTAATTTTATTGAATTATATTGAAATGAAAATATTCGAACGCGGTCTTTAAACGTGTTTATTTTCTTAGAAACATTCTTCTACAAAATTTCACATCGTAAACCATCAGAATTTTGTTTTTGTCGAACGAATATTTTTCATACCTCATTGAAATATCATAATGTAATGGGAAAATCGATTTCATATGTGAGCAGAAGAGAAGTCTAACCAAGCGCGACGTTGCTGATGGTTTCAATCATTTTCATGTAAAGGGGGAACTCTCCCCTTTAGGAATTGTTATCTCCAGAAAATCTGGTTTAATCACCAAATGATCTCATACAAGTTACAGTTGTGGCGTCATACAATTTTTGATCTCCCCTCTATACTTCACCTACTGCAAATCGCACGTTTTACTCCATGTTATGCTACTCACTTTTTCAGAAATTCAAGAAGTTTTATTTTTGATTGACAATATATCACCTTTTCGTAATATCTTAATGTCTTGAATGAGAGTAGCTTTATGAGTATCATCTCGCATTTCTGA